>CM060619.1:1212989-1237989 GCA_030578275.1 Meda fulgida
AAATAGAAGTGGTGTAATTCACACATCTTACCACAGGAGGGCGTTTTCATATAAAATTTAAAAGTATGTACGTTTTTTTAAGCAGAATTTTACATTATACTACAAAATAAATAAATAAAAGGGCTCATGTGTTTCATATGGTTACGAACAATTTATTTAATATGAAATCAATGTAAAAAAAATGTATGCAAAGTTTTCCTCTGACTTGAGTTATAACTAGAAATCATAGGCATATGTAAGAAATAATTAACAGGAGTTTGATCACAGAATTCACCACAGTTCGATCAAGACATTGGACTTTTTAAAATTATATTATTTATTTGTTTATTTTAACAAATCGTGAGGTAGTACAATACACAGAGAATGATACAATCCTTTTTTCATAATTTTCCCTTAGTTTATACATCCAACAATATATTTTGTCTTAATACGACATGTTTTCTAGATGTTTAAAATTATTTATCAAATGATTTTAATCAATGCAAATAATTTAAAAGCAGTGTAATTCACATAATTCACCACAGGAGGGCGTTCAGACGCGAATCTTTAAATGTATATTACAGATATAAGAATATATTTCTACTAAACAAAAGCGAACTTTTCCAGATAGTTTATTGTCTCACAGGGTAATTAATATTTTATTAAATAATATGAAATCGATGCAAAGTAATTTACTGCAACATTTTCCTGCAGTAGTGTAATTCACACAATTCACCACAGGAGGGCGATTAAACTCCAATTTAAAAAGATGTAAAAATTGTTTTATAAAAAATAAGAAGGGTAATTTGCCAGAAGTTTTACTGCTTCACGGCAACGAACAGTTTATTAAATATTACAAAATATTCCAATTCAAAGTTTTCCATATTCACCACAGGAGGGCGACTGGCTATGTTTGTCTTGTTTTAAAGCTGCAGTTCGTAACTTTTTGTGTTCAAAATTTACAAAGATTATATAATGAGCGAGTACATAATGAATCAATTTTCTAAATTGTGTTTTTGTCTTATCCTGAATCACTACGGTACACCTATAATAAGCGTTTATATTTGGACTATTTTATACTGGTTCGGGTACCGCCGCGGAGTAGCACAGTACCTGCGTGACTAGTCATACATAAACAGACAGAAGTAGTTCCGGTTACAATGTTCTTCCGCAGTTCAGTTCCCGGCCAGATTGGTATATTACAAACATAAGAACATATTTCTGATAAACTTAATAAAAGGGGTAATTTCCCAAGAGGTTTTACTGTTGCACCAATAATTTAATAAATAAATCTGAATCGATGTAAAATAATCCCATGCATGGTTTTCCTCTCGCTGGAGTTTAAGCTCTATTATTAAAGTTGCAGCAGATCAATTCACACAATTCACCACAGGAGGGCGTTTAAAAGTGAAATTAAATGTACATTACAGATGTAAATACATTACTACTAAATAAAAAGGGCCAATTTGCTAGATTTTTTTATGTTGTCCTTGGTAATAAACAATTTGTTAAATATTAAATTAATAGGGCTCTCAAGTTTTGAAGACAGGCAAGAGTGACATTTGGACGTCGCGGGAATGGGGGTGTTTCATTAATAATATTATTATTCGTGTTTTTGTTATTAATTATTGCTCAGACTTGCAGAATAAAAGATTTGGCACTGACATGAAGATGTTGAAGCAGAATCACGTGAACAATTCGAGGATATGCTTCTTTTTTTTCATTGGTTGTTGCGTTAAATCTTACCCAGATACAACAGTGCTATTTCTGATTGGCTATTGTGTAGCCCCTTTCTTTTTTTTGATTGGCTGATAAGTGGCAGGCTCGACTAAGAACTTCAGGGAGAGAAATTTTGGGCGCTGCGGCATATTAAATATATTATAAATATTTTTTCCGCGTGAGAAATGCAATGTGTGGTGGACAAAAGTGCGTGACAAAAGACCGAAATGAGTGACTGTCTCGCTCAATGCGTGACACTTGAGATATAACTAACAGCCTTGTTATTCACTTAATTCACCACAGGAGGGCGTCATTTGACTTTCTTTATTAAAATTATAATATTTATTTATTTCTACACATTATTAGATGAAACACAAAGTAGTACACAGAGAATAACACAATCCATACAAGGACTTGTTTCATGTTTATACATCTCACAAAATATTTCTTCTTAAGAAGACAAATTTGTCACATGTTTTGTTGCCAGACACTTATTAAATAATTTTAGTAATTAACAATACAAGGACTTTTGTCATATTCTATCCTCGGATCAATACATATGTTTACATATTATTGCTGCAGTGCCGAGAATAAAATAAAATAAAGATAATGATGTGAATTAAATTAATGCTGTGGCTGTATTTATAATGTTTTTTTATTGTTTGTATGTTCTTCAACAGGAGAATCCTGGTTTAGGTTTGGTGGTTTTAAAGGATTAAGACAAAAATCCAAAATAAAGGGCAGAGTCACGTGGTTCAGTGGTCAACGTCACTATCCGTCAAGTAGACGGTCATTCGTTTCCCGAATCCCGCAAAAAGATGTTTTTATTTTATTTTATTTTATCATTCAGGTGAAGAAAAAGTACGTGTATATCCACATCGCCATCTGTCATGTATGAAGTATCTTCAGTCTCACGAAACTAAAGTGCAGTTTTCCACCCGATCCACTAGGTGGCGCGCGCTAGTTTCACCTTCGGACGCTTGATGATGACGAGTCTCCACAACACGTGCAGATTGTTTTATTTATAGATGTCACATCATCACATAAAACCAACAAACTCCAATATGTCACGCGACTCACCTGTAAGTAACTTCTGTCAGTTCATTAGATTCATGTTGTGATGGAATTAACCCTGACATATTAATCTTGTGTTATCAATTTAAATCAATGAGTTTATTGAACCTTTTAGACCAAGCATAGAATAAAATGTGGATTTATGTTTATGTTTAGTATCATATTTTACACATTTGGGCTCATATACTGAGAATATGGAGGGAAAACAGCTCAACTTTGACCCAAACTGAGCAAAAACATGCAATTTAGTGTTTTAGTTTTTTTATATATATGGCCAAAAAGTAAAATTAAATTATGATGCTTGTAATGTAAATCAATGAGATCTTTATAAGAGATATTTACATAAAATGCATATAAATGTCACTCTATATCTACCAATAAAATGTTTTATGATTAAAGCTCTGTAGTTTTAAAACATATAATGCAATACAATGATGATTGACAGATAAACAAATAAACCTAAAAAATCCAGATGATCATATTTGATACTCACAGAATTTACTGATAAATTATGTATGGATAATGAAGTGTTGATCTTGAAATATCTGACAATATGAAAGTTATTCTCGTGTTTCCTTGAGAAAAGCCTGAGGACGACAGACAGTGACGGGACGCTTTGATTGATTGGTTTGTTTCTGTTCTGTTGTTTTGTAGATCAACAAACTCAGTTTTGTTTCGGAGGTACACAGACAGACATTGGCTTTAATGATGCAAATCCACTCCTGGACAGGTGATGATTTCAAGTTCATTTATTTATTTGACAAGTAATCTTGTATTGTATGAGCAGTGACGACATGACACTTTTAATATCAGCCTCTTTTCTGCATCTGTAAACGTGACGCATACTGTAAAAAAAAGGTGATGCATAATCAATAGGCCTAACATCAAATCAATTAAGGAAAATTAATTTATCTGTAGTACCATGCATGCTCATTTTATAAAAGTAAAACTAAACCATTTATTTTACAGCCTACATCTATGCTCTCTGACTGTGGACTTTTGTGTGCATATACAGTCATGGTTGTTTAATTAAAAAGAAAAGTATAAGCAACACTGGACAGTTGGATAGATTAATTTCTCACTATACATGAACATGACTGGAATCAAATATTGTAATAAGATAAATAATCAAAATAAATAATCAAAAGATATGTCTAGTTAAACCAAGGCCTTTTTGCCACAGAAATGCACTGGGCAAACTTTTTTTTTTTTTTTTTTTTTTTTTTACTGGCCATGAAAGTTTAGCAAAAACAGGCAGTTACGACACCAACATTTTAGATACCAGAGAAAATCCACAATTGTCTTTTCCAATTTTGATACCACAGCTAAAACTACTTGCCTAACTAATATACATTTAAAACATTATTAAAAGACACGTAAACAGTCAGTAATAAAATAAGAACACAATCAAATTGCAATCAAAAGCACAAATAAATACAAATGCAACAAAGAATGAAATGAAAATGAAACAAACACGGCTTTTCAGGTTTGTCTGACAGTAGTTTCCAGGTACAGAAATATAATAAAGTAAGCAGATTAATCAATTTCACATCACTATGCAAAATATAATTTAATATTTATTCACTGTTTTATTCTATTTATTTTTGGGAGGGAGGCGAGGGGGGGGGGGTAAATAAAATGACCTGGATATGAGATTCACATTTATATGTGTCCATGACATAAACAATTATTATTTGTAATATCATTTATATGTACGTTCAAAATTTGTATTCACAAACAATAATAGAAGGCTCTTGCCACACGAGGGCGTGACATCCACACACCGTAAATACGGGTACAAAAACATTACTGACAGTACACAGATTTACTGTGATAAAAACACAAACATTTCCCTGCCCAACCCCCGCCTAGTGTTTATCAATTATTAAAGTCTTGGAAACGTTTGTTTAGAAAAAAATGAGGAGGAACTCCGAGTTCGTCATCACGAGCGCGCGCTCCCGTAGAACCTGATGAGCCAGTTCACGCGCACAGACTCATTTAAAACACATTCACTCTCAGCGTACAGAAACAGAACTGGAATGACACTCGGTTTATTCTTTTAACTTGCTATGGTCAGATGTTTCAGGATGTTGGTAAGTTAAAGTTTTTTTTTTTTTTTTTCACCGCTCTTAAAAAGTCTTTTACTCATTTTAGACTCTTAGTGTTTGGGCGAATCTCCTTCAATACGGACACAGGTCATTATTTCACCACGAAGAAATATATTTTAACATG
Source organism: Meda fulgida (assembly GCA_030578275.1). Classification (NCBI taxonomy): domain Eukaryota; kingdom Metazoa; phylum Chordata; class Actinopteri; order Cypriniformes; family Leuciscidae; genus Meda; species Meda fulgida. The sequence continues at coordinate 1,217,994 of CM060619.1, forward strand.
ATTTCATCATTATTATTTACACGAGAGTGCAGTAAACTTGAAAACAACGCATCTCACAGTAGTATTAATTGTACCGAGATTAACTTGAGATTTTGATTACTGTAATTAGAACGACATGGAACGTGTTTATCATTAAATAAGTCATAACGCAAAAAAAAAGAAAACTAACAAACATAATCATAAATCATAAAAAACGATACATTGTGTAACAGAATTATGTGAAAATGTAACATTGTTTATTTTAATGTTATTACTTACACCTTTTACACATTTCTACACTTTCTAGATAACCAATTAGGCTATTACTTAATCAACAAAACAAACAACAACAAACAATTCTAAGATCGTTTTGCTAACATTCCCATTAAACTATGAAAACGTTATTTCTATTCCAGCGTCCAGTTGTTTAAAACATTTAATGGAACTTTAAGTTTGATCACTTTACAAACATTATAGAAAAGTTCTGAAACGAGTCATTCTAACAAACGTTCTGTTTATGTTCCTGAAAGAACGTTTGTTCATAACTTTAAGAGAACGTTGCCGTTCTGAGCATTCTTATTTGTTTGCATCACTATCATGTATAAGCACTACTGAAATATATTCAGATTATGTGATTATCTAGCATATTAAAGCTGTGTGACTGGTGTTGAGAGAAGTGCTGTAGTCAGACCTCAGGAGATCTGTGTGAGCACACACACTATTCCTCAGTGATCTGAGAACAGCAGTTTGGAGGATTGATTTTGACGATGTGTATTGTGTGTTCCAGGTGCATCATGTGAAACAAGTCAATCGGGTACGTGGAGATCTTCGGACCATTTCACACGACCCTTGACCTTTTCCACTCAACCTTTTTTTCACAAGACGCCGTGTCCTGGACGCCGTAATGGATGTTCACACGCACAACAGTCGGGCGCTTCACTACGGCCTGAACGATGGTCCGAAGAGCTTCTCTGTGAGTATTAAAACTCTGACTTCCAAGTAAGTCAGGACAGACATTAGCCTGTAATAATGACTACAGCTAAGCCTAACCCCACCTTATGATTAAAATAGATTTATGAACACTTTTTTTTGTCAGCGAAAGGATATGAACCCACGCGTTCACACACACATTGATTAATGCAGAGAAACCAGTTCCTTCCATTCAAAGCATGACAGGACAGTCATTGTGTTTCGGTCCTCAGACAGGTGTGTGTGTGTGTGTGTGTTACTCACTGCATCAGTGTAAAGCGCTGAACCCTCTCAGAGGAATGTGATTCTGTAGTAAAGACAAGAATGTAGTCGAGCAGCATGTGAAACATTCACACGACATGATCTTTACAAAACCAGCAGGTTCTGGATGGCACAGTCATTGTCAGATGGTTTTCTGATTAGCATCACTACTGTTCAAAGCACGAGTAATCGTTAAAGATCGCGATCCAAACACCCACTCAATCTCATTCCTAAATGATTCGGCTCTGTCTATCAAAGCTTTGACAAGTACGATCACACTGATTCGGTTCTGTGTTCTGATCCAGTGAGAGTTGTCATGTACAGTATGAAACCGCTTCACTAACCGTCTTTTCAACCATACAGTATCATTATTTCTGTCTTATAATAATTCGCATTATCACAGAAGTATTGGGATACACGTTTATAGTTCGGATATGAACACTGATGTCTACGGTAGTGATCAAAATAGAGCAAATCACCTTTTGAAAGTAACTTGACGCTTCAAATAATGATTTGTATCAATTACATCGTTACACCAGTAGGTGGCGACAAGTGATTTATAAAATGTCATTGAATCATTGAAGAGATTCGTTTAAAAATGCTGATTTATCCACTAATGAATCCAGTGAAGTCTCTGAGTGAGTCATTGAATTAAAAAACAAAATTTGAATTCGAATTTGTCAGAACTTCTAGTAAATTACATGTTATTGTTTAGTTGTCTATTCAGAACCTTGGGATAATCATGATCTCGATGTAAAAAAAAAAAAAAAAAAAGCATAATCCTCAGATTATCCAGATTCGTGCATCTACTTTTATTACAGCTCAAACCCCAATGTATGTGTCCATTTGACACATGGTTACTAAATTATTGCAATTAAGTCTGTATTTTCATTCAGTTTAAATTGATGTACTAAAATAAAATTAATACTAACTTTATAGACATTTAAAAAACAAACAAATCAAATGACACACAATTACAAAACTTTGAAATTAAAATGAAAACAGAAAAGTATCACAGTTTACACACAAATATGAAGCAGAGTAACAGTTTTTAACATTGATAATAATCATAAATGTTTCTTGAGCATCAGATCATCATATTATCCTGATTTCTGAAGGATCATGTGACACTGAAGACTGGAGTAATGATGCTGAAACTCAGCTTTGATCACAGGAATAAATTACAATTTACTAGATATTCACATAGAAAACAGCTAATTTAAATTCTAATAATATGTCACTATTTTTACTGTATTTTTGATCAAATAAATGCAGCCTTGGCGAGCAGAAGAGACTTTTTCCAAAACATTAAAAATAAAAAAAAAATTGTTTTTTTACTAGTGTAAAAGTACGAGTCGAAAGCCGTTTTATTTTTAAATGATCTCAGATTTTAATTCAGATATTAAGTTCACCATCCTATATGTATATGCCACAAACAGTTCTTTCTTCTCTCTTTCACACAATCATTTCCTCATGACATCATTGTGCAGTTTGTAATTTGATCCAAACCTGTGCGTTTGAGATAAAGGAGTGACACTTTTATCAGCTGTTCTCTACAAACAGAGAGGAAAAGCCGGTCCTGCTTCTGTTGTTTTCTGAAAACTAAATGGCACAAGCCAGCCCACTAAAGTGATGCAGTGTGTGTGTGTGTGTGTGTTGCCTGGACATCACTTACAGTGGGGCTGTTCAGGGTGAAGGGTGTGTACGCCGGTGGTGAACAAGCAGCCCACTGTTCACACACACACACACACACACACACACACCTGTGAGAGGAGCTGTTTTCTACATGAGTAGCGTCTGTGTTCTGCTGTTTGAGCAGGGAGAGGCTCCTCAGTAAATCCTCACACTGACAGTGGATTGATCTCTGGAGGTCACAAAGCACATGTGTCGTTATGAGCCTTTATTTCAATGCTCCATTTTAGACAAGTTACTTATGACCTCAGATTTTTATAAGTTATAAGTTATAAGTTACCTACTAGGGGTGTAACGATACCCTCGTGTCACGATACTGAACTCACTATACGCTATTATCACGATGCTCCAATACAAACTCTTTTTTTTTTTTTTTTAAATGTACTGTTGATTAAAATGCTAAAGGTTATATTACATAATGGGTGTAAATTAAAGGATTAGTTCACTTTTAAAAAAACTTTTGCTGATAATTTACTCACCTCCATGTCATCCAAGATGTCCATGTCTCTCTTTCTTCAGTCGAAAAGAAATGAAGGTTTTTGATGAAAACATTCCAGGATTTTTCTCCATATAATGCACTTCAATGGGACCCAAACGGTTCAAGGTCCAAATGAGCGTTTCAGTGCAGCTTCAAAGGGCTTTAAACAACACCAGACGATGAATAAGGAATAATGAATAATGAACGAACGAAATGACTCGAAAAAGATTCGTTCATTTTGATGAACGAGTTCGAACAGGAGAGTCACGAACGCGCATCACAGAACAGAGCAAGGCGAGCATTTGTGCTCATAAAACTTAAACTTTTTTATTTATTTTTGAAATGACGGCTCGTTTCGCTAGATAAGACCCTTATTCATCGTCTGGTGGCGTTTAAAGCCCTTTGAAGCTGCACTGAAACGCTCATCTGGACCTTGAACCGTTTGGACCCCATTGAAGTGCATTATATGTAGAAAAATCCTGGAATGTTTTCATCAAAAACCCTTAATTTCTTTTCGACTGAAGAAAGAAAGACATGGACATCTTGGATGACATGGGGTGAGTAAATTATCAGAAAAAGTTTTTTTAAAAGTGAACTAATCCTTTAATAGACTTGGATTTGGTGCTGGAAACCCAATTCACAATAAAGACTCCAGAAGAACAATATTCATGACCCTGAAGCTGAAAATACAGAATTATTTTAGACGAATATGCTTTCACTCTATCATTCATTAGATATATTTAAAATAATGTATAGGCCACTTTTACTTCAGTTTTACTACAAATGTAACATCAGACATTTGGCATTATTAGGACCCATAAATATTCCCCCATTGCATTATTATAAATTATATGCAACAATATATATAGTAGTTTAATGGAGTACTGACAATAAAACTCTGAAACTAGACTTTTTTCCTCACACAGGAATTTTTATGCTCGTCAATGCATTTTACATGACTATCCACGATATCCACGATAAAAATATTATGTTGGGTGAACTATCCACGATAAATATTGTTGCCTTTTTGTATTGCGATACGATATATTGTTACACCCCTATTAACTACGTGTCAGCTAGCAGTCATTAGAGGTTTTTCTTAACCTTCTCTATCTCTCCAGGAAGATGATCTGCAGTTCCTCAGTCTCGAGGAAAGGGAGTGTATTTTGTTCTTTGAGGAGACCATCGGCTCCCTGGAGGAGGACGACGAGAGAACGGGACGGTCCTCAGGACACAGGCTTGCGGTGGAGCGTCCGGCCTCACACACACAAGCGGCACGACATCACAGCCCTGTAGATCATGACATCATTGACCTGGTCCACCCTACACCCGATCGCAACAAACATAAAGACACGCCAGGTACCCGAAAACAACACCAATCCACCCAGCTTACTGACCCAACGATTTCCAAATGAAACAGTAACTCAATGTAAACTGCAGAAAACAGTCAAATTCTGATCTTTATCATAATGATTTATTTTATATTGAAGCAGGGTTACAATCGTTAACTAAAACTATTAAAACACTTCATTGATATAAAGCTAAAATAAAATATAAATATGTGAAACTTCTAAGGGTTCGTAAATAATCAATGAAATAACCATAAGTGTCATGGAACTTATAAACTTTATTCTTCATTGTAAATATAATTCTTTCCAACTGCAGATAATGCATGACATCTCTTAACCGAACCAAGTGATTTTTTTTTATTTTATTTTTTTCAGTTTTAGGAGGATCGCGATTGGCTGTTTTAAATTAAATGTTGTTGTCAGAATAAAACCATTTGTTCTTGTACTACAGTAATCAACATTTAACGTGTATCAAAAACCTTTCATCAAAGTTATAAATGACTTTTGAACAATACCCGGTCTTGTCTTTGGGCCAACTTTGTGTGATCCTCTTCAAATGTTGACTAGTACTGTATTTAAGACTCGTTACGCAATTGTGAATGTGTTTTCTTCATCAGATCTCCAAGAGCTGACAGCCGCCCCGGATACTCATCACGAGGCAAAGGCGAAACGAGACCCACCACAAGAAGTTGGACACCATCCGCCTTCAGTCTCAATCGCCAACAAGATAGTCGAGCATGAGAGCGTCACGTCTGATTCGCAGCTTCTCCAGCGCAGATCCAGTCTGGATTTGCCACAAAACCCCTCGGTCAAACACGGCCCTCCTATTCACGCCAAGCCCACGCATCTCCCCAACAGCATTAGCATGTTACTGGGCAGCCGCGAACACATTCCCCATTCAATCGCCACTGAAGCCGTGAGTGTGCAGGAGCGCCGGACGCTAATGCTCTCCAACCTCTCCGGTTCAGCGCACCCTCTGGACGGCGGAGAGCCACATTGCGTTCGCAAGCATCCCTTACGAAGCATATCGTTTCGAGATCCCACGCCGGACAAATCTAGGATGGAGGCGCTTTCGAAACTCGGACTTGCTCAGAGGCGATCGGAATCCATCTTGCCCACTTCTCCGAGGGAGAACGAAGGCATTAAAACCACCACCACCACATTACCAGCTACCGCTAGTGCTAATGTCCGCGCTACGGACACTGCGGACCAAACCAGGCGATCGCAATCCATCATGCATGCTTCTCCGAGGGAGACAGAAAGTGCGAAAACCACCACCACATTCAAAACTAGCTTACCAGCAAACGCTATTCCTGACGCCCGCGCTATGGACACCACAGACCACTGCCGAACCAAAGCAAGCCCTGCACCAATTTTGACGAGCGCTGAAGTCATGCATAGTGATTTTAACAGCTATGGCGGCAAGAGCATAACGTTGAACCCCTCGACGTCCTTTAGGACTGAGCATGTCTCAAGTTCGTTACCCAAAACAGAGGCTTCGGAGGTCCATCTCAACAACAGATCAAGAATCAGGAGTACACCTGAGCCAATCCACGGAGCCCGATCCAGAACCTTCTTCCCGGGGAAAGAGGACAACTCCAGTTCGAACAGGACTGTGAAGGACGACTTGCCCAAGAGGAATGCGTCGCTCTGTGAAAACAGATCCAATGCTAATCCGCCCATCGCGGCTCCAAGACCCCTGCGTCACCCGAGTCACCCGGGTCCACTGAGTCCCTCGCGGCCCTTGCCAAAGCCATCCTTCCGTGCTCAGGGAATAACGGTCCAGTTTTCTGGGAGAGGAGCCACAGATGAGGCCAGGCGTAACGCGCTACGCAAACTAGGACTGCTGAGAGACTCGTCTTAAACGCTCACATGATGCCTTTTGACTCAAGCACAAAAACATTTGAGAAGTTACAATTATTCAACCAGTGCTGGGTAGATTACTTACAACATTTAGGCTGTTGCTGAATGCATTTTACATGACGAAATTGTAGTTGGTAACGTAATTTAGGTCATATAATCGGACTACTTTTAGATTACTATTGACATAACTTGTTAAACACTTAGATTTGAATAAGATAATACCATATTATACCAAGTTAGTCCCATTATATTAGGGTTTCCCAAACCAGGGTTTGTGAAGGTTAAATTAAATAATTTTAAAACAAACTAAAACACTTAATAATCATGCTATACTTTCTTTACTTGCATGTCATGTGACCATTATATGACATCAGAGAAACATGAACATGCAAATGTTAAATGACTTAATTATGAACTTCGACTTCAAGCTAATATTACATCAAAGAGGATTGACTGATAAAAAAATAATGTTCGTCATGTTGAGATAATACTCCTCAAAAGTGAAATTATTTCTGTAAATCAAATTCTGAGAATCAATTTGAAAAGTAACTGTGGTCTGATTTAGAGTTTTTTAAAACATAAGATAAATCTAATTACAAGCATTAAATTCTTGGCAGTTTAATTAGGTAATTAAATTACATGTAATCAGTTATTACCCAGCACTGACTTCAACTAATCATTAACATACACAAACAAACAATCAATATTGGCATTACCTTGTTTGAAGATGTTCAGAAGGTCAAGAGACAACAGATTTGTGTTTTAAGTTTGGAGAAAAGGTCGCAACTAGCACTTGTTTAGACTGAGCTTGTTTTTTCTCCTTAGAAGTTTTGTTTTAAAATCAAGAATGCAATCAGTTCTGATATCTTTAGCAAACACAAACTCAGGATTCACATTCATCGCTCAAGCTCTACACGCTGCTTTGGAAGCCCATGGCCTGGTTTCTGCCATCTTTGCTTCATGGTCACATGGTTCCAGAACATTGAGCCAATCGCCTGAGGCCTAACTGTCATGTGACTAATAACTCCATATTTGAACTCTTAAAACACTGTTAAGATTCCTCATCCACAATAACCGACTTAAGCGTGTCGTCTTCGGTGGTTCAGTGTTAGCGGTACTGTCGCTAAAGCAAAAGGTTGCCGGTTCAAATCCAGCTTGTTTTATACGATTTCAGACTCAATTTGGAAAGATAAACGTACCAGGAGAACTCAGGGGTTGCGGTAACGTCATTGAAGCGAGTGGTTGCCGGTTCTATCCCAACTTGTTGCGGTTTTAAACGTTTGCGGATTCAGACTCCGTTTCGAAAGATAAACGTACCAGGAGAAGTGTCTGAACTGTGCAGGCTCTGGTGGCTGAGTGGTAGAGTCATGGTTTCACCTTCCCAAGGTCCATGGTTCGAGCCTGGGTCAGGCGTCTGCACACCCAGAAAACCAAAGGGGGGGGTAGTGTGTGTGTGTCCCCCCCCCGAGGTTTCGGACCGCCCGTCGCTGCGGTTATGCTCCGTCAATTTTTGCGATGTTTAGTAATATACTAAAAGGACTTTTTTTTTTTTTTTATAACTTTCATTTACTTTTTAACTTTCGCTTTCACTTTTTGTTTGCATTTTGTTTAGTAACTAAGTTAATTGGTTAATTGGTTAATTGGATAATTAGTTAATTAACTAAATTGAAAGAGCCCAGACAACCACACCTTTTGCTTTCACCTTTTCTCGCTTTCACTTTTTGTTTGCATTTTAGTTGTTAATTGGTTAATTGGATAATTAGTTAAGTGGTTAATTTGATAATTAGATAATTAACTAACTTGAGACAACTTTTTAACTAAGAACTTTTTTTACTTTCACTTTTTTAGTTAGTTACTAAGTTAATTAGTAAAAGTCACTAGTCTAGTTGTTAGATTAATTTGTTAACTTCATAAACTAAACCTATTTAAACAATATGTTCAAACTGTTATCAACATTTGTTTGCCATTGTGTCTGTGCTTAAGGATCAGCTGATGGAGAACCCAGACCTTTATGCAAGAAATACCTCAGTTTTTTATAGCGTCTCTTTATGATGTTCAGCATGTTCCTGATAATGTTGTGTTTTATAATCTCTCGATGTTAACTTGTGGGTAGACGTCAGCTGTCGGGTGGGGTTCTCCTTCTCTCCCAGCATGCACTGCAGAACCTCTCGTAAATGTAATTTTAGTTCCTCCCACACAAAACCACAGACATTCAAATCGAGAGCTTGCAGATCTGGAACGTTAAAACCACCACCAACCCTTACATGTGTTTTCACCTGTTGTGTGTATTGTGAATTTCAGAATGAATGAGTTAGTGTTATGCATGTAGAATGTGTGTTTTTGACAATGCATGTGCGCATTGTTTTGTTTTATTTTTATTTTGACTCCGGGTTTTTTGCTTCAAGAGAAGCAGTTATTGAAGGACATGGAATGCATGAATGTGAAGGTGACCACTACACACACACACACACACACACACACAACAGACACACAAAACAACATTGTTTATTACCACCTCTTTGTATAAATTAGAACATTGCTGGACATAAAAATGTATATTTTCTTGCATTGGTTAAGATCTTTAATTATAGAATTGTTTCTGAATAAATACAATGAAACCATCAGTTATAATGTAATGCAGAATTTTTGTTTTTTGTGTGTCACTGATAATTTTCTTTTAGTGATGAACTCATCAGCTCTTCATCAACATCAGTGAACCACTGCATTATGGGATCATGTTAGGATTCACAAACGTGCGCCAAGCTCAATAACTCACTCAAACACCTTTGACAAGAAACATTTAACCACAAATTCAAAGCACAATTCAAACATAAAACAGAATAGAGAACAACTAAATCAAAAACTGCAGATGGGACAAAACATCAGAATAAAACCTAGAAAAAAACATTTTGCTATTGAGAAATTATTTAATGACAATGAACCCCCTAAAAACATTTCAATCTGAAAGTACAGTGAAACAATTGTAGGTACTTATTTTGAATTTAATCATGTGGATTTATGATTTTTAAGCCAATCTTAATTGTTCTAAAACAGACTGTTTTCCTGTTGATTTGATGGTAAATTTGGCGCTTAAAACCGTCCCAAACATCCAGGTCTCTCCTCTGGGTTTGATCTTACCTGTTCCGCCCGCAGGCGTGTGTGTGTGTGTGTGTGTGTGTGTGTGTTTGCATCCGGGTCGACTGCATTCTGATCAGCTGCTCTAGTCATTGAGTTCACTGAGAGAAAACAAGCTGGTGAGCGTTTGAGAGCACAGAGACAAAAAGAGACATTCTCACGGTCACATGAAGTCACTTTTACTGCAACAGCGAACATGTTAACGGCTGCGATCAGCCCATGCACGTCTCGCTCAGGATCCATCGCTGAGGTTAGAGAGAATAAACATCAGGAGAGGAAACAACGCTTGTCTGAAGAACAAAAACATTGAGTTTTCCACCGCTAGAGTCTCTGGACACTATCCAACCATCAAACTCAGTAAAATCACCTCCATCTGTGTGTGTGTGTGTGTGTGTGTGTGTGTGTGTGTGTGTGTGTGCTGATGGAGCTCCTCTCTGGTTGCCGTGGTGACGCTCAGTCGTGTGTGTCTCCGTCTCAGAGTCCTGCCTGTCTTTGACTCGTCGTTTGCTCAGTCTGACATCATCAGCGTCTCCTGCCGTGCACAGGGTCAAGGGTCAGTGAGTGTGTTAAGGGTCAGTGAGTAAGTGTGTGTGAGGACTGTTGCTGAAGAACATCATGCAAAAACACAATTTTTATTTACTGTAAAATATATATATATATATATAGTGTGTGTGTGTGTGTGTGTTTGTGTATGAGTGTGACTGTGTGTGTGTGTGTGTTTGTGTATGTGTGTGACTGTGTGTGTGTGTGTACATAAAAACCTCCAGGTTTGCTGTGCTTGTTTGTAAGGCTATTATTTATTTTTAATTTGTAAGGCTATTATTTATTTTAAATAATATATAACAATATAAAATATAATAATATAATCAAGTATAACAAAAATACAGTATGTAATATAATAATCAAAATAATTCTAGTAGTAGTAAATTATAATCATAATAATAATAAGGGTCATAAATACTATAATATTTTTGGTAAAATATCCATTTATAATTAATAATACCATAATTAATTACTAATAATAGTAATAGTTATTTATTTTTATAATCATAAAAATGTTATAATCTAAAATATAATAAGTATGTATTAACTATAATAATAATTCAATTTTAATTTAAAAAAATTACATTTTATCTAATACATGTAATTATTACTAAATAAAAATATGAAACAAAATAAGACTGCTTGATGTCAAATTTTCTGAATTTTCGTTTTCTGCTTGATCAGTGTGTGCGTGCGGTGTGTGTGTGTGTGGTGTGGTGTGTGTATGTGTGTGTATGTGTGTGTGTGTGTGCGGTGTGGTGAGTGTGGTGTGTGTGTGTGTGTGTGTGTGTGTGTGTGTGTGTGCGGTGTGGTGTGTGTGTGTGCGGTGTGTGTGTGGTGTGTGTGTGCGGTGTGTGTGTGTGCGTGTGTGTGTGTGTGTGTGTATGTGCGGTGTGGTGAGTGTGGTGTGTGTGGTGTGTGTGTGTGTGGTGTGTGTGTGTGTGTGTGTGTGTGTGTGTGTGTGTGTGAGGCTGACCTGCCGCCGGTCTTGAATATGAGGTCAGCGTTGGGCGCTCCTTTAGGGTGCTGGTACCGGGGCCGGCGCTCTCGGTTGGTGTTCGCAGGAGCCGGTCTCTGAGCGAGGGACTGCATCATCTCTGAAACAGCAGCATGATGATCACAATCAGCGGATACCTTTACACGCACAGCCTGTGTTTCAATCGCACTGAATTCATTACGATTGATGAATGTGTTTACATGAACGCTAAACATGATCGGGTCGATGTGTGTGTTTATATGTCACAAGCTTCAAATCGGGATAGATCTTTTGATGTGAGCACAATATAGTTTGCACATGATAATATTTCTCCTACATCGGTTCTTTATTTGGTTTAAACGGCAGACTTAATATTTATCCATTACTGGTAATAATTGAATTGGAGAGCACTCGAATTATAATTGTAACTTTTGTAATTGTAGAGCTCTGTAATTAAAAATGAATGGAAGTCAATGGAGACGTGACTAGTAAAAATGCAATTTCCTTTTCCGAGTCGTGTGAATGTAAAAGTCTTCTTTACTGACGGACTCACTCATAAAGACGGTCTTTGCTGCCATCTAATAGCGAAAATATGTATGTAGCTTCTGTTGCTGGTCAGGGACTATTTTTTCCAGCAGAAGGAAGGCTTTTAGTGATTTTACTGCATGTTTTTCGGCTTTAATATTTGTATTGTGTGGTAACCGTTTTATAAAGGCAATAAGGCTAGTGCTGTTTGTGAAGAAGTCACGGCTGAAGGGCGTTACCTTATAGAGACTCTCGTACCTTATAAAGTCTCTCGTACCTTATAGAGCCTCTCGTACCTTATATATAGAGCCTCTCGTACCTTATAGAGCCTCTCGTACCTTATATATAGAGCCTCTCGTACCTTATAGAGCCTCTCGTACCTTATATATAGAGCCTCTCGTACCTTATAGAGCCTCTCGTACCTTATAGAGCCTCTCGGACCTTATATATAGAGCCTCTCGTACCTTATAGAGCCTCTCGTACCTTATATATAGAGCCTCTCGTACCTTATAGAGCCTCTCGTACCTTATATATAGAGCCTCTCGTACCTTATAGAGCCTCTCGTACCTTATAGAGCCTCTCGTACCTTATAGAGCCTCTCGTACCTTATAGAGCCTCTCGGACCTTATATATAGAGCCTCTCGTACCTTATATATAGAGCCTCTCATACCTTATAGAGCCTCTCGGACCTTATATATAGAGCCTCTCGTACCTTATAGAGCCTCTCGGACCTTATATATAGAGCCTCTCGTACCTTATATATAGAGCCTCTCATACCTTATAGAGCCTCTCGGACCTTATATATAGAGCCTCTCGTACCTTATAGAGCCTCTCGTACCTTATAGAGCCTCTCGTACCTTATAGAGCCTCTCGTACCTTATAGAGCCTCTCGTACCTTATATATAGAGCCTCTCGTACCTTATATATAGAGCCTCTCGTACCTTATATATAGAGCCTCTCGTACCTTATATATAGAGCCTCTCGTACCTTATAGAGCCTCTCGTACCTTATATATAGAGCCTCTCGTACCTTATATATAGAGCCTCTCGTACCTTATATATAGAGCCTCTCGTACCTTATATATAGAGCCTCTCGTACCTTATATATAGAGCCTCTCGTACCTTATATATAGAGCCTCTCGTACCTTATATATAGAGCCTCTCGTACCTTATAGAGCCTCTCGTACCTTATATATAGAGCCTCTCGTACCTTATAGAGCTTCTGTAGCCCCGCCCCTTTTCAGCGCTGCTCTCGTTGTCTTTTGTCTTCCGGTCTGTATTTTCACAGCGATCTTGCGTAGTTATGAATGAACGGCTCGTTCAAAAATTTCCCGGTCGACATTTGTTAAGACATCTGCTTTATAATGCTCATGATAACTCTTCAATAAGTAAATCCACTAATTACTCCTGGACAGAGATGCCATAGAGAGATACAGAGCGACCGCAAAACCGGAAGTTCAAAGACATTATTCTAAAGAGGACGGCGCGCTGGTTTCTCGGGCGCATAAGGTCTATTGCTTACTTATAAAACGGATAGTTCCGGTCCTTGATTCTGATTGGTTGAGCTGCGTTCGAAGCCATTGTAAATGAACACACACACACCTGTGACCACATTACATTAGTGTTACTGCGCAATTGCCGTTTGTGATTCTTTGTTGCTGCATTGTTGCTTAGCAACCTCTTTGGAACTACAGGTGAAACTCGCAAAATGTGAATATCGTGAACAAGTTCGTGTATTTCAGTGATTCAAATTAAAAGGTGAAACTGATAACATGCATGATTATACTTTTCAGAGGACCGACATTTCTGTATTTAAAATCCTTTAATTTTTTTTTTATTTCATATTATATTCACATTTTCTGAGATTTTGAATTCGGGGTTTTCATAAGCTGTAAGCCATAAGCTTTTGCACGATATTAAAAATTTTCGAGTTTCACCTGTACATTGCTTGGCGGATGAATAAATGTGTTATAACGTTATATTTTTTGTTGCTGGTGTTTATTTTATGGATAAAATAAATATTTAAATGAATATTTTTATGGAGTAACCGTTTAATAAACGCAATAAGCCCCTTGAAGCCGTGTTTTACAGTGGATTTAGTAAAACTCTGCGTCGTGCCTAACAACGGCCCTCAGCTGTGCTAAATCCACTGTAAAACACGGCTTCAAGGGCTTATTGTGTTTATTATATAAAGCGGTTTAAAACCCCAATAAAGCACGTGTTAGTGCCGCCCACTCACCCTGATAGTCCTCCTGCTCCTGCCTCTCGTTGATGTCCAGCGTGAGCTTCTTCATGCGCATGCGCTCCTCCTGCTCCGCTTGCTGCTGGTTAAAGTGATTGGCTGCCAGATGAGACGACAGCGGCACGTTCAGGATCTTAAACTGGACAGACAGAGACACGCTCACTTCTCTCACAATTCAGCTCACATGCTCTTTAAAATAAAATAAATGACAAATTACCCTTCGTTTAAATTATATAATAATAGTTACATTTTATGCTACTTTCTTAGTTCTAAGTTCTTAATTCTATTTTGCACTAGTTTATTTAAAATGTACTTAATTTTTAAGTTTGTTATTACATAATTTGACTTATTGTTAATATTACTACACTGGAAAAAATGGTGTGGAATCAATTTTCAGTCAGAAGTTGCTAATACATGTCATAATTATAAAGAAACTGCAGGTAACTGAATTAAATGTGACATTTTGAAGTAGAAACACTGAAAAAGTATTTTTATGTAAAATGTATTCCGTACTAATTATTAATTACATTTATTATTAAATAATTACATTTATTTGACATTGTTATTTGATTTATTGTTTATTTGACTTGTTTAATTTATTTAATTTAAGTCAAATAAAAAATGAAGTCAAATAAACAAATTAAATAAGTCAAATAAACAATTATTGTGTAGAAACAGTTTTTGAACAAATAGAAATTGCTAGTAATTTTCAGTTAATTACAGTAACCTTGAATTAAACATGCATTGTTGGAGTAGAAATACAGTATTTTCTTGTTAAACTGCTGTGATTAAAACACAAACTCTGAACCAGAGGCGGAGAAAACCGGCACAGAATGTCAGATGGATGTCAAGTTTCTGAAAGACTGGACAGTTAAAGTGGGTCACTGAGACACCGGCAGAATGAAAACAAAGACGCTGTGTGTGTGTGTGTGTGTGTGTGTGTGTGTGTGTGTGTGTGTGTGTGTGTGTGTGTGTGTGTGTGTGTGTGTGTGTGTGCTACTTAACTATATTTTGGGGACAAATTTGTACCCAGAAGTGACCAAAACCTGACAACCTGACCTCCCTTTAAGGACGTCCTCATTTGTAAATCTGGTATAAAAATTAAGTAATTAAAGTTTTTTTTTTTATGTAAAAATGCAGAAAGTTTTATGTGATGGTAGGTTTAGTGTAAAAGGAGAGAATATACAGTTTGTACAGTATAAAAACCATTACGTCTATGGACTCTCCCCATTTAGATTGCCAGATAAAAGTGTGTGTGTGCTGTAGTCTACACTCCCAAAGCCACATCCTGAACACACCCTGCAGACCCAAACCATTCCAACACACACACACACACACACTGGTACCTGCTGCTTGTTGCCCTTGCGTGTGAGCATGACGAACTGCATGGTGTCGCTGATGTCAGAGTCTGTGTCTGCGGTGCATGAAGGAGCGGGGCCTTTCTTCAGCTGACTCTTCAACTGCAGAGGAATCGCCACATCCAACTGGTGGACCTTCACTGCCTCTCCACTGCGCTGCTGCTCACACACACACACACACACACACACACACGGTCACTCACTTAAAGGCTTTTGTACACGCACAAAAATCGGACTGATGTAGAAAATGCCATCACAGACGGGTGCAGGAGACTTTGTGCTTTCATCAAGAAACTTACAAATGAAGATATTAAAGCAGAAGTGATTCATCTGTTCTAAAAATATACAAATATAAACTTAAATATAAATATATATACTGCTATTTTTTGTAGATGCAGCAGCTTTTCACACCAGCTTTATTACAGTTAACAAAATCTAAGATTAAACCATAAAAAAAAACATTAACTTAAAACTTACGTATTTTTTTCTTTCTTAATTTCTTATTTTGTTAAACATTTTGGCATATTAAAAAAAACAATAACTATTAAAAATGTCAAACACAAAAACATTTATGAAAACGGAAAATAAACTAATTCTGAATATTAAAAAACTAGGTAACACTACAGTAAGCTTCCATTTGTTAATATTAACAATTATTGGTGTTATAGTGTTATATTATGTATATGTTAATTATTATAACAAATATAACATTGTTTTATTTTAACATTCACTAATATATTGTTTAAATCAAAAGTTGATTCTGTTAATGTTATTTAATGGACCTGAGCTGATATGAACTTACAATGAACAGATGTATTTTTTTATTAACTAACGTTAACAAAGATTAATAAATACTGTAACAAATTCCTCATTATTAGTTAATTTTATGTCTGGTGTTAATGTAAAATACTATGTCTGTGTTTGATAATATTATGTCTGTATATATATATACTCAAAGCATCCAGATGTGGAATATAAACACACATCTCCTGATTGTAAGCGTTTAGGAGAGTAAAGTGTTAAAGTGTGTAGTTGCTTTCAAGTGCTATTGGTGAAAGTCCTCATATTTTGGCCTGTTCTCACCGCAGGAACTATTTTAGCTCCAGGAACTCCTTTTATGCCTTAACCATCTGAACCATTTACTTTCTGACCAGTCATCGCGTGCCGTCTCTCACACACACAGGCTACACGCACTCACTCACTCACTCGCACGTACTCACTCGCACACACACACACACACATATATAGGCTACACGCACTCACTCACTCACGCACACACACACTCACTCACACAAACGCACTAACTCACACACACACACACTCACTCACACAAACGCACTAACTCACACACACACACACACTCACTCACACACTCTCTCCCTAACTCACGCGCACACACTCACTCTCGCTCACTCACTCACTCACTCGCGTGCACACACACACACACACACATATAGGCTACACGCACTCGCTCGCTCGCTCGCTCACTCACTCACTCACTCACTCACTCACTCACTCACTCACTCACTCACTCACTCACTCACTCACTCACTCACTCACTCACTCACTCACTCACTCACTCACTCACTCACTCACTCACTCACACACTCACACACTCACTCACTCACTCACTCACTCACTCACTCACTCACACACTCACACACTCACACACTCACACACTCACACACTCACTCACACACTCACACACTCACACACTCACACAAACGCACTAACTCACACACACACACACTCACTCACACACTCTCTCCCTAACTCACGCGCACACACACACTCACTCTCGCTCACTCACTCACTCACTCGCGTGCACACACACACACACACATATAGGCTACACGCACTCGCTCACTCACTCACTCACTCACTCACTCACTCACTCACTCACTCACTCACTCACTCACACACTCACTCACACACTCACTCACTCACACACTCACTCACACACTCACTCACACACTCACTCACACACTCACTCACACACTCACACACTCACACACTCACACACTCACACACTCACTCACTCACTCACTCACTCACTCACACACTCACACACTCACTCACTCACTCACTCACTCACTCACTCACACACTCACACACTCACACACACCTAACCGGAATTATGAAACCTGCTAGTGTTTTTATGGTGATGTCGTGAAGCATCGCAGACGCTAGTCGGTTGTCGTCCACTATGACACACTGTACGAGATGAAGCAATCGAATCTTGCGTCGCGACGCCCTTTGTCGTTTACGAATCCCCACGACACCCTACACCAAACAGATCGTGTAATATGAACCAGGCATTAGAGGAACTAATTTACTCCTACTTCAGAGTCGGTCTAAACCAGCGCTATAGGAACTACAGTGACGTTAGTGTTCACTGATTGGCCGAACGCACGGGAAACACAAGCACCCGCCATTTAAAAAAAAAAGCTCAACACACACATTATAGCCTATAGATTTACTCCACAAACTAACTCTACGAACATGTAAAACAGGGATAGATGGAGCTCTCAATCTTAATCTTTAAGCCATAGAAGAAAATCCAACAACTTTGAGGGACCGAGAGAAACATGATCATGTGTTTCTGCTCAGATCGCGACACTAGACATCAACACACGGCAAACGCTAATAACTTTTCATTACTGTCTACTCTCTATGTATAACAGTTCTATCTAATGATGTATAAGAGCTGTTAGACAGATCGTAAACTAGTGAACACGGAGAATGCGAGCGCTGTGTCCCAGAAACAAGCGTGTCTCACGTCACTTCTGAGCTCCTACTGGCGCTGCGAACGCAACCAGGAAAACGTTCCTAAGGGAATCAATAGTTCCCGGGAAACTCCTGGTGGCTCGATCCTAGAACTATCCGGTGCGAAAGCCTCTATTGTGCACCTGCAGGTTCTCCAGCATCATTTTGTCCAGCGCCTGGATGAAGTCCTCGTCCTCGGCACACGCCACGTGTTTGAGTCCTCCACCGCGGATCGTGACCTCCTGACCCAGAGAAACAGCAGCGTTAGCTCAAACCACACACACACACACACACACACACACACGTTGGTGCAACAGCATTATGAGGACTCTCCATAGGTGTAATGGTTTTTATACTGTATATAAACTGTATATTCTATCTAGGGCCGGGACTTTAACGGGTTAATTAAGATTAATTAACTACAGACTTTAACGCGTTAATTACACAAAAACAACTTTTTAAAATCGCACTTATTTTTGAACCGCGGAACGTTTCTCACTGGATGAGTTTCGGCGGACCGATTATACTGGCGCACCAACTAGCGTTCATGACGAAGAAGCTGACGAGATCGCTTTGGTTGGCCGGTGGATGGGAAATTTTGTTAGAAAAACGGACGTATGGAAGCGTCGATAAGAGCATGGTTGTGTGCAAGCTATGCAACAAGGAATTCGCTATTGCTATTAGTGTAGTTTAGCAATATGCTATTGCTACACTTAATGGCAAAAACACTGGTCTGCTGGACTTGGTTGAACAAAAATAAACAATATTTTGTTGCTTAAGCTTATGTACTCAGTCATTATTCAATGGTATACTAAAAATCCATGTGAAAAAAATGACTTCTCACTGTTCTCAGGTCAAATATTTATGCAGTTAAAAAGCGATTCATTTCGATTAATTAATTACAAAGCCTCTAATTAATTAGATTAATTTTTTTAATTGAGTCCCGGCCCTAATTCTATCCCCTTACACTGCCCCTATCCCTAAACTTACCCATCACACACACTAACCCTAAACCTACCCATCACAGGAGACATTCTGCATTTTTACATTTTTAATAAAACATTGTTTATGTTTTTTAAGCTATTTGAATTATGAAGGCTCATGATATGTCCTCATAAACCACCTATAAGTTGTAATACCAGTGTACTACACATGTCATTATACACATTTGTGTCCTCATAAATCACATAAACCAACCCACACACACACACACACACACTCACGTTGTTCTCTTCATCCGTTTCGTTCTCTTTGTTGGAGTCGGTCAGATAGTCAGTGTTCTCCTCTTCCTCCTCACGCTCCTCTTCCTCATTCTCTGAGCCGTCCTGCACAACAAACACACGGCTTATCCAACTTATCTTCACACACTCAGTGTATATATAAATATATACTTGTGTATATATAAACAAAACCTCATTATATTTTAAATATACAGTCAAACCAAAATGTATTCAGACACCTTCAACATTTCTCACATTATCAGTTCATTCGTTGTATTTTATAAAATATGAGTTATGAACTCAGTTGATATTTCACTGGTTGTGTCCGTCCTTCTATTAGACTCACACATGAATTATGTTGAATATCTGTCAGCTACCATTGTGTAATTTAACTACACAATTAGAGAATACCAGTTTAGCTCCACCAGTGAGCAAGCAATGCTTCATGTTGTTCAGTCTGTGTGTAAAAAGAGCATTAGCAGTTTCAGAAAAACACAGAAGAAAACATGATCAGCTCAAAGTGGCAGGTCCCAAATTTTTATAAATTGTACTGGTCGTCACTGTATGAATAATTTTGGATATAATATGTCATGGTTTATTTTTGCTCTCCTCACTTACATAAATGAACTATAGTGTCCAGC
>CM060619.1:1242989-1280489 GCA_030578275.1 Meda fulgida
TTAATCTAATGACAGCCCAAGTTTAAATTATATATAATATATTATATTATACAGCCCGTTATATATTATTATATAGTTATTTTTATGTTAATATTAGTTTAGTTTTAAGTCATTTCTATTAGTTTTCTGTTTTTTATTTTATTTTAATATTGCAATTTAGGTTTTATTCATTTCTATTTCAGTTTTAGCTTTTATTTATTTCCACTTAATAATTTCAGAGCTTCAACTCAGTTTATAAGCAACAATTCAAATTTACGTTTAATTTTTTCATAATCACAGAAATGATTTTAATAGTTTTAGTTAACGATATATCCCTGGATTGGAGATAATATACTCAATCTGTGTTGGGATTTAATTTTTGCTTTCAACATTTATGGCTTTATTTATGATTTAATTTTAGCTGAAAACATTTATGACTCTAATCTATTGACAGCCCAAGTTTGAGCACAAATCTCAGTATGTATAGTGTCCTCAGTCTGTGATTGGCTGTTTCCGAGGGAAACGCTGACCTGGAAGTAAACGAGGAAGCAGTCGAGCTTCTTCTTGCTGGATCCGCGGTCGAAGTACTGTCCACAGGTGTCCAGCAGGGTGCAGACCATGCGGATGCGGAACAGGTGTTCGGGGGGGTCCAGTGGACTCGGAGAGCCGTCCGTGTTCACGCCGAACGAGATGAAGGAGAAGAGCGTGCGGAAGATGACGGCGGACTCCACCATGCGGTAGTTGTACAGCTCGCCCAGAAACTTAGCGCTGCTGATCCTCCGCTGGTTAAACTTGGGCTGGTTCACCTGAGAGTGAAACACACACATCAACACACACATCTAAAGATGAACGTCTCTCACACACACACATCTAAAGATGAACGTCTCTCTCTCTCTCTCACACACACACAGACACACACACACACACACACACACACTCTCTCTCTCTCTCTCACACAAAGACACACACACACACACTACTCTCTCACACAAAGACACACACGCTACAATGACAAATACACCACACACTCTCTCTCACACACACACAAACTCTCACGCACTACAAAAACACTACACTCTCTCTCACACACACATGCTACACTCACATACATACACTACACTCTCTCTCACACAGACACACACACACTACACTAAACACACTACACTCTCTCTCACACACACACTAACACAAACACACACTACTCTCTCTCTCTCTCTCTCACACACACACACACACACTAAACACACTACACTCTCTCTCACACACACACTAACACAAACACACACTACTCTCTCTCTCTCTCACACACACACACACACACACTAAACACACTACACTCTCTCTCACACACACACTAACACAAACACACACTACTCTCTCTCTCTCACACACACACACACACACACACACTACACTAAACACACTACACTCTCTCTCTCTCTCTCTCTCACACACACACACACACACACACAAACCTCCATGCCCAGACGTATGTCCTCCAGCACGCCGTCCACCACATGAATGCCCACGTCCTCCTGATACGCCACGAGTCCGGCCAGCAGGTTTGCCACGCAGTGTATGCTGTTGTACTTGACGTTCCAGATGTTGACCATACAGCAGATCAGATAACTCTTCACATCAGGGTCTTGCCAGGGCAACTTCCTCATCTGCCTCAACACCTGCACACACACACACAGATATGAGAGTGGCAGCATCTTAACACACGTGCAACATGCAAAGGCCTATTTACATCAAGAATGGCCTGACAGAACAATGCAAACAGGCAATAACTATCAGAAGCAAAAAGTTAAATGCACTTATTCTGTATATGCCTTATTTTTTGTGCCTTGGTACTTTGATAACAGCCTCAAAATTTGAACAATCAGTTAATGCAAATTTCTAATTTTCAATTGTGTAATGCAGAGTTCATGACTTTATAACACACACATATATATATATATATATATATACACACACACTCTTTACACAGGTCGCTTTACAAAAGTTTTAGTATTATCATTGTAACAGTACAAGTATTTCTATAAAAGCACTACCGGTAAAAATGTTGGACATACTTTGAAAAAAATTGGAAATTTTGAATGTTTTTTTTTCTTTCTTTCTTTCTTTAGAAAGCACATACAATGAACAAAAAAAATTATATTAATATGGTTAGTAAAATTATTACCAGATATGCATGTTATCATTCATGGAAACCAAATTCTTTAATTTTACAGAAGCTTTGTATTTTCAACCAATTTTACGTGAATATTGTGTGTGTGAATCAGTCTTGTACCAGTGCTTCAGAAGCACATCCATACAAAAATGTAAAAAATGTGACGATCTTTTCTGCGGTGGCTGTAGTAAGTTATCGAGCACCACTCCTGTACACAGATTCACAGATTATAACAAGAGTGTTCGCAAGAGTGCAGAACTGAAGTGATTGACAGCTTCAGTGATTTTAAAGGAAGCGCTCTTTGCTCGCATTCACGATTTAATTCAGATTCAGATTATTTTATTTAATGCCATGTCAGCATTCAGAGCTATTTTCATGGCAAAATGTCAATTATAAAAATACAAATATCATATAAATACAATAAAAATAAAACAAAACAAATATAAACAACAAGTTTTATACAATATTTTTTTTTAAATGAACATATGGTAAAAAATCCAAAACCTTTTCAGGGATAATCTCATTAAATATGTCCTTCAATGAAGTAACTTCATTAAAGAGCTTCATGATTTGAATAAGAGTTTTATTTTTTAATGCTGCTAAATGACAAAATGCTCACACAGCCTAACACCGTGTCCTAACTACATGTGACGTGACGCACCATAAAATGCATCTTTTCCATGTTAATCAGAGTGTTTGTCCTAACCAGCCGCGGTTTCTATTTTTCTGCGACGTCGCGCTGGAACAACAAACACGCAGTGTGGCAATGCTAATCTCAGGTGCTGTTTATGTGCTTTATTTAATATTAAAAGCATGTAATGTGACTTTGAATATCATTTAGTGCTCCAGCTTTGTAGCTGTGACTGTACTCTGGCGAGGGCGGCGCGTCTTGGACGGTGAGAGTTGAAATCAGGTCAACTTTATGGTAATGCGCTATGACGCGGTTCGGCGGCAACCAACGGGAATGTAGAAGTGCTCCGCAGTCGAGTAACTTTGGTTCCGACCACATTAGTTTCCAAAATGGAGAAGTTAATCCTTTCTGTTGTGGGTTTCCCATTGTTATATGACTTGTCCCTGTTTAAGTACAGGGACATAAATAAATAAAACGATGCGTGGACCGAGGTCAATGTTAATGTTAATTAAAGACCAAGTCTAGTAAACGTCCTATAAACTGCATGTTAAAATTAGACTCGTAGTTGAAAATGAACACAAAAGCCACACCACACAAATTGAATTTATTTATTTTGTTAGCAAAGTAAATATAATTGTTAAGCTCTTTCCATCTGTAATTTTCTTACTTTCACATTTAAAATATATTATTAGGTTAACTTATACCCTACGTGTGGCCAGTATGCACAAATACTGATCAATATGCTTATTTGCTTGCGGCCCCTTTAAATAAAGTTTAAAAAAAGATCAAGCATTCGATCTACGTCAGAGCATCTCAGAGCGTCCACGAATCTTGCACGGCGTTGCTAGCAGGGCGGCGGTGTGTGTGAACGTACAGTAAAAGCAACAATCGATAATTCATTCATAATTCAAGAATGTTCAAACGAGTGTATTATTTGACAAAGATTGTTTTAGTAACTCAGTAGCCTATGTATTTGAATAATGTTTAAATGGTGTAATATTTGTGAATTTGATTAATTAGCTACTTATCCATTTTCTTGTGATTGCCGTTTGCTATTCTGATTGATTTTTACGCATCTTGCAGTCAATCAGGTCTAGTGTGGACAGATAAATTATTTGTCGCTGGAATCTTATCTGGTTAGGACACGCTGTAATATTCACGCTTCTTTTGAGGCGGAAATAATAATAGATGCTCATATTGAGCGGAGCACTGAATGCCGATGAAGCGGGCGTGGTACCCGTGGTGTAATCACCTTCTCAGTGGTGACCTTGGACAGGTCCTTGTACAGGAGTTTTCTGATGTACTCCTGAAGCGGGGGTCTCTTCCTGCGCACCGTCTTCTCCATCGGCGGGGGGTTACAGTAGTAATACGCGTTCTCCACCATCGTCACGTAACGCACATCCAGATGCTGAGCCTGTTTCTTACGCATCATTTGCTCCTGAAAACACAGACATGTGATTTTTATCCGGAATCACACAGCTCTAGCTGCACATGTACTTTACTTTTCTGACAATATGTTAATTGCTGCACACTATTTATACAAATATTTAATTCATTTTTAATTATTAGTATTATTTTATCGGTTTGAATGCATGATTCAATGACTAGCTCATAAAGACTTCACTTGATTTATTACTGGATGAATCTGCATTTTTATGGAATCTTCTGAATGATTGACATTCATTGAAAAACATTTTTACAGTCACTTGTCGCCACCTACTGGTGTAACGATGTTATTGATACAAATCATTATTTGAAGCGTCAAGTTACTTTCAAAAGGTGATTTGCTCTATTTTGATCACTACCGTAGACATCAGTGTTCATATCCGAACTATAAACGTGTATCCCAATACTTCTGTGATAATGTGAATTATTATAAGACAGAAATAATGATACTGTGTGGTTGAAAAGACGGTTAGTGAAGCGGTTTCATACTGTACATGACAACTCTCACTGGATCAGAACACAGAACCGAATCAGTGTGATCGTACTTGTCAAAGCTTTGATAGACAGAGCCGAATCATTTAGGAATGAGATTGAGTGGGTGTTTGAATCGAGATCGCGATCTTTAACGATAACGCGTGCAGCTCTAGTGTCGGTATGAAGGCTTTAGGTTTGCATGTTGAATGCGTGAGGACGGACCAGTAAGACGCTGGTGCGCAGATGAGAGTCCGGTGAACGGAAGAGAAAGCGTCCACAGGTTTCCAGCAGAGTGCAGGCCATCTCGATGTGATGATGAGAGAAATCAGACAGCAGCATCTGCACACACACACACACACACACACACACACACACACACACACACACACACACACACACACACACACACACACACACACACACACACACACACACACACCGATACCAAAGATTCAGCAGTCAGTGCAATTTTCATCACATTAACTTCTGTACCAAAGCAAAGTAAAATGCTTTTGAACAATTTTATTTTCAGGTCATTTTAATGTTAAAGTTATAGAAAGTTTGGTACGTGCTTTTATCTTCTTTTTTTTTTTTTTTTTACTTTTCTATGTAGCTTTATTTTAATTTCAGTTTTAGTCATTTTAATACATCAGCTTAAACTTAATTAATTCAGTAAGTTTTCTTATTTATTTCATTAACATTTTCTAATTTTGAAAATTTCTAAGGAGGTTTATTACCTTAAAAAAGTTAACCGAAATAAAATATACAAAAACTTATTTTATTTCAGCAAGTTGCCAAGCAACATTTCTCCTTTTCATTTAGTTCAACTTGATGTACTAAAATAACTAAAACTGAAATGAATAAAAAAACTAGACATTTTTTTTTAAAATACACTAATAAAAATTAGATAAAAAACAACAATATAACTAAAACTTTAAATAAAATTAAAATGAAACCATAATATATAAAAATAAAAACATTAAAAATATGAATAAAAACTATAATAGTATCTCACCTTGAGGCAGTGCAGCGTGTCGGTTTTGGAAAACATCTTGAACTTGGCCAACTCCCCGATGAACCTCACCGTCTTATTCTTGGTCTCAATGTTGATTTGGTCTTTCTTTCTGATCTGTAAGACAGACACAAACACTGACTTTGAAGCATTTTAACGCATCCTGCTACTAAAATAGAATTTTGGCCAAATTCTAGTGCACATTGCTAATAGGGCTGTCAAAAAAAAAATGATTTCAAATATTCGCCAAATAAAAAATTAAAAAACTTCACATTCAAATGCAAAAACCGTGCATTTGAATTTTTGGTGTGTCAAGATGTGTTGGCCCTCTATGTTACAGTAAAAAAAATACTGTATTGCCTTTAGAATTTGAATATAATTCTAATTTTGCCAATATTTAAGAAAGAAATTCAAATTTAGCTTTTCAGCCATTTTAACAGCTCTAATTGCCAGTGGAGAAGGCAATCACTCAGTGTATTGTGACGATGTATTGTGTTATGTAGACTACAGTGAGTGAGGCCTGATTATAGCAGGGCTTCTGTGTGATTAATGAGAAACGCACTCACATGAAATCTGAAGTCTCCTTTGAGCATCGAGCAGAGGTCTTCGGCCACATCAGACATGCAGGGGTGCAGCGTGGCCACCAGACGAGCGTAGAACGGCAGCAGATCCAGCCTGAGTCACACACACACACACACACACACACACACACACACACACACACACACACACACACACACACACACCTGATCAGATCAAATCACTGAACACTCGTGTCCACAACTGTAGTGCTGGAACGGATCACAAAACTCACGGTTCAGATCATTACGTTTTTTGAGCCACGAATCGGATCATTTTTGAATTTTTAAATAAATTTAATAAAAATCTTATATATATATATATATATATATATAAATGTATAAATTAGTGCTGAGCAACGGTTAATCGCATCCAAAATAAAAGTTTGTGTTCACGTAATATATGTGTGTGTACTGTGTATAATTATTTTGTATATATAAATACACACATATGCATGTATACATTTAAATATTTGAATGTATATACTGAATATATATATTTATACATA
Organism: Meda fulgida; assembly: GCA_030578275.1. Classification (NCBI taxonomy): domain Eukaryota; kingdom Metazoa; phylum Chordata; class Actinopteri; order Cypriniformes; family Leuciscidae; genus Meda; species Meda fulgida. Next base: position 1,249,792 of record CM060619.1, read on the forward strand.
ATGTATAGTATATATACATATAGTATATATTTTATATTTAAATAACACGTTTTACTTAAATATATACATGCACTTATGTGAAATAATTATACACAGTACACACACATATTTTATGTAAACACAAACTTTTATTTTGGATGCGATTAGTCACAAACTCTCTCTCTCTCTCTGCGTGTGTGTGCAGCAGTGCGCACAGATAACGCGCGAGTCCCGATTTCCGCCTCTTCTACTGCATTTACAATTGTTTGAATGTGTAAATTGGCAAAACAAAACACGTCCAAATTATAAACTTTCACTCTATGATGGTGACATTTAGCAGTTAATCCGCGAATCGCATGCGTGCCGAACCGTGGGGCAGCCAATCCGTTCCACAAAACTACAGGCGCAGCTGTGAGAGCAAACACACCTCTGTCTGGGAACTGTGAAGAGAGCACGAACCAACTTCCTGCGATTGGACTTGGTGTTCATGTTCATACAGAAGTCCATCGCAGCCTGAACACACGTTTGAACACACAACAGGCACAGCAATGAGGAAAAACCACCTGCACTGCTACTGTTAACTACTACTACTAAAAATCATTCTGGTCAATTTAAATAATGCTGAAATAAAATACAAGGATTAGATGGCAACTTAAAAAATGTAAAATATAAAAATAAAAGCTAATTCAAAATTTTAGTAAATACTATAATAGTATATATAATATAAATTATACTAAAATAACACTGGCTATGATCAAGCACTGTGTTGTGTGTGTGTGTGTGTGTGTGTGTGTGTGTGTGTGTGTGTGTGTGTGTGTGTGTGTGTGTGTGTGTGTGTGTGTGTGTGTGTGTGTGTGTTCTTTACCTTGTCTATCAAGTCTCTGTTGATGCAGTTTGGCAGCTGCTGGATAAAAGCGTCCACGATGAGTTTGAGATGAGAGCCGGTGCTGGCCTCCTCGTCCTCCTGCTCTGTACACACACACACACACACACACACACCAACTTCATCACATTACATTTAAGATATGCATTTTCTTTGTTCATGCATTTACTGGGAATCAAACCCATGCTATAAAATACAGCTAGTGACACATTGAGAGGCACAGATCAATAATTTCAAAATAATGCAATAGACAAAAAATTCAAAATACAGATAAAGTTGGACTGATCCTGAAACTTTCCCTTTACTGCCCTCTAGAGGTTTTGGAGGAGCATTATTCAGTGTGTTTTATTAAGAAAGCAAGTCTGTGTACGGAGCCCCTAAAGGGACATGTGGTGGACAAGAATATGAGATAGGAGGAAAAATAATAAGTCAACGCTTTTGCCTTCTTTTTCAAAATGTTTGCGTTTCCACAAGAAATTTTGCATTTGCTTGCAAACATTTCCAGTTCTGAAAATCCCCGGAGGAACGCAAAACTTTTGAAAAGAATTGAATTTTTTTTCCTCCCATCTTGTATTTTTTCTATCACCATGTCCCTTTAGGGGCTTCGTAGTGTGTGTGTGTGTGTGTGTGTCTGTGTGTGTGTGTGTGTGTGTGTGTGTGTGTGTGAGAGTGTGTGTGTGTGAGAGTGTGTGTGTGTGAGAGTGTGTGTGTGTGAGAGTGTGTGTGTGTATACCTTGCTCATCCAGTATCTTTTTGGCCAGTTCTTCACTTTCGGTCTCGTCGGCTACATCCAGATCTATCGGGTCATCAGTGATGTCCAGCACTTCCAACTCCATCTCCAACTCCTCGGTGCTGTTTCCCTCTCGTACCTCTACACACACACACACACACACACACACACACACACACACACACACACACACACACACACACACACAAACATGAACTATTACATACTGTTTCACATGCTACTTTAAAGAGGAACCTTTTTCAAAATCTTGATGTTGTTTTCAGGCTGTACTAGAACAGGTTTTCCTGCTTGAATGTTGATTATTTCCTCATATTCTCCATTGTTGCGGCTCCTCTCTTCCCAGTCTGTCAGTAACGCTCTGTTTACTTCCTGTCTCTATGAAGCCCCTCCTCCTGAAAAGCACACTGTGCTCTGATTGGTCGGCTGGATCAGTGTGTTGTGATTGGTCGAGCGCTTTGAGTGTGTTTGGGAAATGTCCCGCCCCTTACCATAACCGCCAGTTTAACACACTACTAACTAACTCAACCAGGCCCCGCCCCTTTATTCTGCGTATGAATTATTATAATGAGGAATATTGTGGCGTGTTCGTTCCCGGAAGAAACTCAAGATACAATGGAGGCGTTTCAGGAGTTCAGAAACACTGACACTGATATACAGAAGAACTCCCGCTGGAGGGACTTTGGAAACATTTTTCATGCTCAAACAGCAACATTACACACTAAAAAAAGTCAAAAATCGGGAAGAATTTAATCAATAAGTGCATACTGCATTCTGGTACAAGTTATGCAAGTATTCCATCTTGTCCATGCAGGACTTTTCTAAATTATTCAGTACCTTTGCTGTTCTGGCTGCTCTTCTCATTGTCCTTGAAGAGAATGGCAGGAACGAATGCCTTCAGATCCACCATGTTCTCGTAGAAGTTACGAGCGTCCTCGTCCTCCCAGATGCCTCCTTCCAGATCGTACTCGCCTGGTTTTCCCGGTGTAAAGATATCGATGCCCGGACCGTGTTCTGCACACAAAACAACACATCACGTGCATGCCAAGACAAAATCTCAGCACAGATTCTCAGGAGAAGTCGCACCTTCCTGGACGGTTTTATCCAGAGGAAGTTCAGGCATGTTCTCGTCCAGCAGATCGGCCAGAGTTTGAGTGTTTGCCAGCAGCTTCTGATAAGAGGTGGCGAACTCCTCGTACTGCTTGTGTCTGTCCTCGCTCAGCTCCCCTTTAGAGTGCAGGATACGCCTACAGAGACACAAAACAGGAGCTGTGAAAGACGTCCATTGCAAAAAGCAGATTAAAATGCAGTAAATAAAATACTTTCAAACAAAGCTGGAGCAAAAGCATTGAGCGTCTATGAGCAACATAGTGAACGAATCCCTTCATTGCGAAAGCAAAAAAAGAGCACATGTGTTCACTGTGTGATGTAGCTTATTAAAATGCAGTTAGAGCAGCAATAAAATAATAATAAAAAAATATATATATATAATAATTATCAAAACAAAGCATTGAACGTCTCTCAGCAACATAGTGAACGAATCGTTTGAGTGAATGATTCAATGACCCGTTCATAAAGACAGTAGTGACTTAATTTATTAATTGAGTTATGATTCGATGACTCGCTCATTAAGACTTGCCAACACTCACGGACATTATTTTTTACTAAAACTATTTCAACATTTTTGTTAATTGGAATAAAGCTGAAATTAAATATAAATATTAATCATTTTAAACGAAAATTTTAAATGTTCCCGAAAACAAAAAGTTTTAGCACTAAAATTATTAACTGGAAACAAAAATCAAAATTAAAACTGACGACAACTAAAATTAAAACCTAAATAAAAATAAATTAAACCTAAATGGCAATATAAAAATATTAAAAAACACATAACTAAACTCAAAATTAACAAGAAAACTACAAAATGTAAAGCTAATTTAAAAATATTAATAAAACTAGAATTTTACTAGAAGATTACTTAAATATGAGATAGGAAAAAATGCAATAAATAAGATCACCAAGCATCCTGACATCTTTATATGGAAGCTTGTTTCTGCCACAGAATAAAAAATAAAAAAGGTAATTGCAAGTTTTATCTCAAAATTCAGACTTTTTTTCTCGCAATTATCTTTTTAAAAGGTTTTATTCTGTGTCGGACACAAGCTTCCATATCTTTCTCTCTTCTGACCAACATAATCAATCCCTCTGTATTTCTTTTCTCTTTCAGAAAGTCATAGAAATGCCAATGTGGATTTCTGCTATTAGACCAAAACGAGAATGCAAAAAAAATGTTTTTGAAGACTTCGGCTTCTGCGAACCCCAGAAATATGAAAAGGGTCCATATACAAACCGACTTGTTTTGACTAAGCTTTATTTATAAGATTAATTCATAAGAATAAAAAGTAGATCAAGAATAGGTTTGGAATTGGATCGGATCATGAGGTCCCTAAAGACCCTACTATACAATGATTTATTGCTTGTCTTTGTTGAATATTACAGAAGATAAAGAGCTTAAAAAAAAAACGCATAGTAAAAACGCAATCATGGTAAAAAAAAAAAAAAATTCACAATTAGATTCTTTTCCAAAATCGTTCAGCCCTAATATAAACAGACCTGTTCTATCTATAAAAAAAAATTGTTTTGCTGTAGTTTCCGTTCATTACTTCATTACTCAAACCCCAGAAATGTGAAAAGGCTGGATATAGAAACCGACCTGTTCTGTCTCTCGATGTTCTGCAGTTCTCGGTGGTCTTTCTTCAGGTGTTTGGTGAGCGACGTGAAATACTCTCTCAGCAGATTCTGGAACGGCTGCTGTTTCTCAGCATTAATGATCTGGCTTGGAGGGAATGACAATCCGAACTTCTCGATGGCGTTCTTGACTTTCCTCGGCATCAGCCCGGCGATATCGTCTCCGCAGTGCTTGCAGAAGCTGATGATGACAGACACGTGTGTGTGCGTCTCTCGATCGGTGCTGATGATGTTCTTCAGCTGCTCGTAGATGAGCGAAAGCCCTTCTTTATCAGTGAACAGGCCCACGATGGTGAGCTCAGCGATGAAGCGCAGGTCAGTGCGTAACTTGCTCACGTTAGGCGTCTTTTCCTCCTTTCTAGCCTCGAAGTGTCTCTTCCAGGCACCCAGAAGCAGCGGAGCGAATTCAGCGTATCGTTGGTGGAACAGAGAGCAGAGATGAACAGCACAACCCACGTCTGAGATCTTCAGCTTGGCCTCCACCATGGAGCTCACGGCCTCGCCGATGTACTTGCTGAGGTTGAGCGAGTCGAAGTCTGTGGACAGCGAGGCGCGCTGCTGCTCCGTGAGCGTGCGAAGCTTCTTGACGAAGGCCGTGTTCTTCTTCAGGCTGGAGTCCAGGCGACTGAAGAAAGCCTCCTCTGGTCGAGTCTCCTGAACGTGCTGGTTTTTCACTCGCAGCTCCTTTCTGCCATGATGACGCTCCCACGCCTCTTGCTGGAGCTGATCGGCCTCCTCCTTCTCCCTGATCAAACACAAATCAAACTGTAAACACTAGCGGTGGAACAATACATTGTGTCAGAATATATCACAATACAAACACGTATCGTTTAGAGTTTAGAGATATAAGGCGATGTCACAGACGCGACAGAACTTGCACTGCGTCGAAAGTGCGACCTATGTTTACATTTTCATTTGGCTTTGGTGATCATGGATGCATTCAGAGTCGCAGTCGCATTTATGTTGGAGCAAACCCTTTTCCTGCATTTGCAGAAACAGATGCTCTATCATGTCGAGGTGTTGCTGCCATTTTCTGGATTCTGATTGGCTAACGTGGGCTTGAGCTTCTCGTCACACTGCCACCTGCAGGTCTGGCATGCTCTTGATGGCATATACACACGGGTTCATGTAAACGAACACTTTTCTGAACACTGACAGGAGTGCACAATGTTATTTTTGAAATCGGTGAGGGTGAAATGTCCGTTTATGAAAATAGCCGGCCACGTGTAAACGTAGCCTAAGAATCTGACAGAGATGCATGGATCTAATATTGGCGCTTTTCCACTGCATGGTTCGGCTCGCTTCGCTTTTCCACTGCGTGGTACGACTCGACTCGGCACGGCTCGGTTCGCTTTAACTTTAGCTTGGTTGCTTTTCCACTGCAGTTTGCACCGCTTCAAAGTGGGTGGGGCTGATCGTTATAGTTGCACAACTAACGAGAGGAACGTCTGCACCTCGTCCACTGACCACGATTCAGCCATTTCTTTTTTTGAAGTTTTCATCATATTTTTTCAAGCAAGTACTTTAAAAACAGGTGCTACAGCGTTGGCTGTTGTCTACTGGCTATTTAAATCTAGCGGCCTTAGTGTCTCGTGTCGCAAATACAATGACGCTGGTTAGTGACGATTCTGTCTGATCTGCAGTGTTTTCAAGTCACATTTTAGTGTCGGTACGGTACGCTTGGAACCTCAACAGACCTGGTACCAGGTTTAAAGCGAGCCGTACTGTACCATGCAGTGGAAAAGCGGCATATGGTTAGAGGATTTCGAGTGGAGAATGGCGGCGCTCTTACTTCAGCTGCATAGCCTCTTCCTCTTTCTGTCGTTTGGCTTCTTCCTCCAGCAGCTTCTTCTCCTGCTCCTCCTGCTGTCTCTTGTCCTCCTCCTCTTTCTTCCTCTGCTCCTCCTCTGCTCTCTGCTTCTCCTCCTCTTTCTTCTTCCGCTCCTTCTCCTCCTTCTTTCTCTTCTCCTCCTCAGCCCGTCTCTTCTTGTCTTCTGCCGTCTTGCCTCCGTCCTTCTTTCCGCTCATCTTGCTCTCGTCTTTGCTCTTCTCACGGGACGCGGCGGCGTCTCTGTCCTTGTTGCTGAAGGAGCCTGTCTCTCTCTCCTCCATGTTGACGGACTTCTTACGTTCAGCAGGCATGCTGCTACTGCAAAACATAACAATACTTCAAATTAAACAATATCTGATAATAATTGCACTAGTAAAAAGTCAAGAGCTGTGTTTGGAATGGAGCACTAGAATACTGCACTGTATATTGCATACTGTTGTAAAAATATTTTGTACTTTTAAACAAATTTTGCATTGAAATATATACTGTATATGGCACAGTTTAAAAAATATATACATTCAGCACATAATAAAATTTTGCATTCGGCATACTGTTTTTAATAATATTTTGCATTTGCACACTTGTATGACAAAAATGTGTGTAGGCCTATTTAAGGTTGTGCAAAGTTTTTAAAATGCAATCTTAAGCAATTTTGCACTGAAAATATACTGTATATGACTTTTTTATTTTACTTTTAAATATTTTGCACATTTAATCAAATTGTGCATATTGCATAGGCCTAGTGTTTTTAAAAAAATATTTTCATGGGAAAAAATATCATGGGAAATGTTGTCCCAGTCTGTTTTGGTTGCAAAATGCACATGTTGTCCAATGCAGTAGTTATCCTGGTATTTCATACACAGAAACTCTGCTTATAAAACAGAGGCCAGGTCAGGTTTAGTGCCACGCCTCCTCAAGCACACCTGACGATCATGATCAGGTGATCAGCTGGTACAGGTGTGTTTGATTAGGTAGTGACTAATTAATAATAAACTCTGCAGGGTGGCTGATTTCCAGAAGCAGAACTGAACATCTCAGACCTAAATGCAGGAATAAAGATTATAGTTGATCAGATGCACGTGCGGGTTCGTGTTCAGCAGAACCGATACTGTCGGCCCAAACAACAGGAAACACACAAACACTCTCTGACATACTCAAATATCAAATGCACACACACATCAGAAGTTCAACCGCTGACTGTATCGATATATGACCAAATAAATTATCTCAATAACAAAACTACTGAACAAACAAACAAACAGCAACAGCTGATTAAAAAAAACAGATTAAATAACCCAGATAAATCATGTCTGCCACTGCCATCCCAAAATAATGTCGCTTTTTTATATGCAGTTCGTTTATAACAGAAATTGAATCATTTTAATGAAGCGATTTAATGTGTGGCTGCGTGTTTATGAATTAGCATTAGCCGTTAGCTGTCGTGAGGCCGCTCATTTGTCAAATATAACAAGTTTAAGCCGCAAAACAGACTGGAATTACAGGAACGAACATGTTTTCTGTCGCTGACGTAAACACAGTAGTATTTAGAATTAAATATTAGTCTTACCTCATGCGCTTGTGTTAATATTCATAAGTTAAGTCTGTAAATGACGCCGCCTGATAGTTTTCAATAATAGGACCCCTGAATGTGGCGCCCCAAAACGTGCCTGATCACAAAAACAAAATAATTCACCCCAAAGAAAAATAAATGTGACAAAATAAAACAGATAAAAAATTACTAAACCAGATAAATTCCCGTGTTTATTTTAAACTCATGAAATTAATGTCCAATGAATGTCAAGTTCATAGTGGTAATTGTAGCCAATTATGTTCAAATGGTGTCAATTTTTAGATTTTTTTTTTGCCATAATTGTTGTCGTTAAATCTATCTATATATCTATATATCTATCTGTCTGTATGTCTGTCCGTGCATCCATCCGTGATTAATCAGCAGAGCGATGTATGTAGACTATATTCATTTATTTAGCAGAAAAAAGTTACAAAACAACATAAATTGTTTGAAAAACCATACACTTGTGTATAATCAAAAACTTTTATAAGTATTATTTTTAAAACATAAAGTGTGACAAATCTGAGAGACATCTCAAATGAAAACGGAAACACTTTTAACAGTGACATTAGGCTTACAAAAAAAGTCTTAAACCACACGCACGCACACAGAGGTATAACTATTTTACTGCCACAAAACTTATCTGTTTTTTAATTACATCTGTGGCCTGTAGACAGCACTATTGGCGCATAACACACACACACACACACACATTTGCACTCACATTCTCTCACATACATAGATACATGCGCGCGCGCACGCACGCACACACACACACACACACACACACACACACACACACACACACACTGGCACACACATTAACACATTCTCACATTCTTCTCACACAAACGCACACACACCCACACAAATCTGAGACATCTCATATGAAAACGCAAACACTTTTAACAGCGACATTAGGTTTACAAAAAAGTCTTAAACCACACGCACGCACACACGGGTATGTAACTATTTTTTTGCCACAAAACGTATCTGTTGCTTTAATTACTTTACTTTAATTAATTTACATCTGTGGCCTGTAGATGGCACTATTGGCGCATAACACACACACACACACACACACTCACACTCTTACACTCTCTCACAGACACATACACACACTCTCTCACATACATAGATACATGCGCACACACACACAAACACATTCTCCCATTCTTCTCACACACACACACACACACACACACACACACACACACACACACACACACACACACACACACACTCACACACATTCTCACACACAGGGAAGTTTTTGTGATTCTGGATCCACTGTGTTTTGATCATTTGTTCATCATCATCTCATTGAGTCTTAATGCTGTTTCTCAGGTGGCAGATGCTGAAACGCTGCCTGAGGTGTTCAATAAAACAATACAACACCGGTGACGTGAAACCCCCAGTCATATGTAGGGGCTCTTTTAATGCAGCCAAGGAGCTGTGAAGTTTGAACTTTAATATCAGTCACATTCTCACAGCGTCGTAGAGTCACACATCTCAGCAGGATTTAATGTGCCGCTGGGAAAACTTCCAGGTGAAGATGTCAGGGAAACACGGTCAAGGACGTGATAATGATTATATTAGGATATTCATTATCTCAGGAAACACGACAAGCCTCAAAAGGACACCAGAGCTCATCCCGCAGACTATGAGCCGGATCCGCAAAACATACATGCAGAGAATGTGAAGGTGAACTTATGCAAACACAGCATTTACGATGCATTTCATATTCATCAGACCAGACTGTAATTACAGACAGTCAATGCTTCTCAACCGCTTTTCCTTAGGGGCCCGATTTAACACCGGGTCCAAACCATACAAAACCAACTTATTTGTGAATAATACCCCAGATCCGGCCCACATCTGGTACGTATGGACTCCAGATGTGGGCCGGATCTGGGCCAACACTATGTTGATAATTAAGAAGTTGGTATCTAAATTATAATTCTGCTTATTTTGCAAGTTATTTGTAAATATTATTTCAAATAAATATACAGGTGAAACTCGAAAAATTAGAATATCGTGCAAAAGTTATAATTTTGATGATAATGGCTTACAGCTTATGAAAACCCCAAATTCAAAATCTCAGAAAATTAGAATATTACATGAAATCAATAAAAAAAGGATTTTAAATACAGAAATGTCGGCCCTCTGAAAAGTATAATCATGCATTTGTATATAGTTATATATACTAAATATATTAGTTTCACCTTTCATTTGAATAACTGAAATACATAAACTTTTGCACATATTCTAATTTTTTGAGTTTCAGCTGTAAATTGCATTGCAATTGTTGTCTAATTTGACTATAGCTCTGCATGACTACATGCATGTTATTATTAGCATTGTTTTCCGATCTCTAACATTAGTGATATTAGACCATAGACTGTAAAAGAAATATGGACATAGTGTCCGTGACGTCACCCTTAGGTTTCTAAAGAGCATTTTTTAATGCTAACTAAACGAAAATGATTAGCTGAGGTCACGTGACGCTAACAGACAGCAGACAAACGGCTAGTGGTGACATCAGCGGCAATCCACCTGTCACTCAAGTAGCCACGCCCTTAATTATGCACAACTTTGAGGCTTACTATTAATTAAACGGATGAGTTATAAAAAAAATAACCTCCCTCACAGTTGTCATGAAGGGCAAAATTAGCTATATAGACCAAAAACACCTTTTCTACCAGACTGAAAACACATTTTTTTCTGCTGTAAAGTTGGGCTTTTTAACTTGAAGGTCTATGGGATTGACTCTCTTTTGCAGCCGGTCTCTAGTGGCCAGTCGATGAACTGCAGTTAAAGGCACTTCAGTGTTGGATTCAAGAGACCGGACGCTCCTCTCGCAGATCTTGTTTAATGGCTTGATATAGTTGTAGGAGTGTGTTTGCCCACAGCTCCCTCTGGTGGCCGGGGTCGGTGTGTTGTAGTTGTTGTGCAGTAAACACCATCGTGAGGACCGTGCGCTCGAAGTCCTCCATCCGCAGCGATCCACGGCGCACTGACAGCTGGGCACTGAGACGCCGGATCTCAGAGAGGCTTCTGGGAAGCACGTCTTCACACAGGACCTCCAGAACCTCAAGCTTTCGCATGGACGCCAGTTCCCGATCGGATATGTGGAGCGTCCCGCGTGATGCGTCCATGTACGCGCCCGACAACAAAACCTGTAAAACAACACCGACAAAACACCTGAAGAAATTACCAGAGGTTTCACAGATAATAACAAAGATACAGTCTAAGAATGTTCTGCTTACGTTCCCTTTAAGTTATAAAAAACGTTACTTTTGAACGTTCTCTTAACCTACAGTTTTTTAATAACAGATTATTCAAATGTTAAGTAAACTGTCATGATTCTGCCATCTAGTCCCTGTCTTTCTTTAAGTCTTGAGGCAGGATCATGACAGACTCATGTTTTGTGTACAAGCACATGGTCTTTTGTCTGGGCCATGTGCTTGTGTTGTCTCGTTACGTAACCCGCCCCCTTGTTATCCTCGTCTTGTCATTATTGTCTAGTCAGCTTCATCTGTTCTTGTCATTAGTGTCTCCCTATATCATCCCCTTGTGTTTGCTGTCCTGTGTCGGTTCATTGTGATTCCTACCTGCATGTTACCGTACCTGTATCATTCCTTGTGAGTATCCTGTCAAGTGTATTGTATAGAGAAAGTTCTGATCCTCTTTGTTTATTGTCAAGTAATCTGTCAAGTCTTAGTCAAAGTTTAGTGTCTCCTAGTCCTGTCTATGTTTTGCCCCCCAGTGGGTTTTGTTTTCCCTTGTTTTGTCCTACAATAAAGTGTGTGTTAAGCATTCTGTCTGCGCTTGGGTTCATCTCTGTAATTCATAACAGAATGAACCGACCAAAACCGAACCCAGCAGACAGTGTGTCTTTTCCCACTATACTGCAGCCGACTGACCAGGAACTATGGTGGCAGGCAGTGATCACCGACAGTGGGAATGGCAAGCTTTCTTTCCCTCCCTAGGGTGAGTCGACCTTGAAGAGGTACGCCCAGGTCGTGGAGGAGAAGAGGTTTTTCCTGCCGGAGTTCCTGGTCAATCGCTACCTCATAGCGGGTCTCAAGATTCCCCCTCCTTTGGCTGAACGTGAGAGATTGGTCCGCCGTCCGTTCCGCAGTTTGTCTCAGAAGGAGCTACAGGGTTCCACCTTGTCTTCATCTCCTGCCACACTACCAGTGATTCCGGAGGGTCGTTTACCAGCCGTCGCGACGCTTGAGGGCCAGGCTGGTTCCATCACGACTCCTGAGACTCGACCCATTTCCTTCGGCCTTTGTTGAAAACGAGGGAGACGGAGTCATCCCTGCCTGAGACCGCAATCCCACTTCCAGTCACGGACCATGCTGCGCTTCCTCAACCGGTCACAAGTCCGGCTCTGGCCTCTGCTCCGCGGCCAAGGAGGAAGAGGAAGAAGGGAGTTTTCTGTCCTCCGTCTCTGTCTCCTCCTGAGTCCGCGATGGCTTCAGATCCTTGCGCTACTACAGAGAGGGCTGTTCTGAGGCCTGCTGCTGAAGGAACTGTTCCGGAACCTGCTTCGGAGGGCGACGGTTCCGACCCTGCTACGGAGAGCAATGGTTCCGACTGTGCTTCGGTTCCGACCCTGATTCGGAGAGCGACGGTTCCGACCCTGCTTCGGAGAGCGACGGTTCCGACCCTGCTTCGGAGAGCGACGGTTCCGACTGTGCTTCGGAGAGCGACGGTTCCGACCCTGGTTCGGAGAGCGACGGTTCCGTCTGTGCTTCGGAGAGCGACGGTTCCGACCCTGCTTCGGAGAGCGATGGTCCCGACCCTTCTTCGGAGAGCGATGGTTCCGACTGTGCTTCGGAGAGCGATGGTTCCGACTGTGCTTCGGAGAGCGATGGTTCCGACTGTGCTTCGGAGAGCGACGGTTCCGACCCTGCTTCGGAGAGCGACGGTTCCGACCCTGCTTCGGAGAGCGATGGTTCCGACCCTGCTTCGGAGAGCGACGGTTCCGACCCTGCTTCGGAGAGCGATGGTTCCGACTGTGCTTCGGTTCCGACCCTGCTTCGGAGAGCGACGGTTCCGACCCTGCTTCGGAGAGCGATGGTTCCGACTGTGCTTCGGTTCCGACCCTGCTTCAGAGAGCGACGGTTCCGACCCTGCTTCGGAGAGCGACGGTTCCGACCCTGCTTCGGAGAGCGACGGTTCCGACCCTGCTTCGGAGAGCGATGATTCCGACCCTGCTTCGGAGAGCGACGATTCCGACCCTGCTTCGGAGAGCGACGGTTCCGACCCTGCTTCGGAGAGCGATGGTTCCGACTCTGCTTCGGTTCCGACCCTGCTTCGGAGAGCGACGGTTCCGACCCTGCTTCGGAGAGCGATGGTTCCGACTGTGCTTCGGTTCCGACCCTGCTTCGGAGAGCGACGGTTCCGACCCTGCTTCGGAGAGCGATGGTTCCGACTGTGCTTCGGTTCCGACCCTGCTTCGGAGAGCGACGGTTCCGACCCTGCTTCGGAGAGCGACGGTTCCGACCCTGCTTCGGAGAGCGACGGTTCCGACCCTGCTTCGGAGAGCGACGGTTCCGACCCTGCTTCGGAGGGCGACGGTTCCGACCCTGCTTCGGAGGGCGACGGTTCCGACCCTGCTTCGGAGAGCGACGGTTCCGACCCTGCTTCGGAGAGCGACGGTTCCGACCCTGCTTCGGAGAGCGACGGTTCCGACCCTGCTTCGGAGAGCGACGGTTCCGACCCTGCTTCGGAGAGCGATGGTTCCGACTGTGCTTCGGTTCCGACCCTGCTTCGGAGAGCGACGGTTCCGACCCTGCTTCGGAGAGCGATGGTTCCGACTGTGCTTCGGTTCCGACCCTGCTTCGGAGAGCGACGGTTCCGACCCTGCTTCGGAGAGCGACGGTTCCGACCCTGCTTCGGAGAGCGACGGTTCCGACCCTGCTTCGGAGAGCGATGGTTCCGACCCTGCTTCGGAGGGCGACGGTTCCGACCCTGCTTCGGAGAGCGACGGTTCCGACCCTGCTTCGGAGAGCGACGGTTCCGACCCTGCTTCGGAGAGCGACGGTTCCGACCCTGCTTCGGAGAGCGACGGTTCCGACCCTGCTTCGGAGAGCGATGGTTCCGACTGTGCTTCGGTTCCGACCCTGCTTCGGAGAGCGACGGTTCCGACCCTGCTTCGGAGAGCGATGGTTCCGACTGTGCTTCGGTTCCGACCCTGCTTCGGAGAGCGACGGTTCCGACCCTGCTTCGGAGAGCGACGGTTCCGACCCTGCTTCGGAGGGCGACGGTTCCGACCCTGCTTCGGAGAGCGACGGTTCCGACCCTGCTTCGGAGAGCGACGGTTCCGACCCTGCTTCGGAGAGCGACGGTTCCGACCCTGCTTCGGAGAGCGACGGTTCCGACCCTGCTTCGGAGAGCGATGGTTCCGACCCTGCTTCGGAGAGCGACGGTTCCGACCCTGCTTCGGAGAGCGACGGTTCCGACCCTGCTTCGGAGAGCGACGGTTCCGACCCTGCTTTGGAGGGCGATGGTTCCGACCCTGCTTCGGAGAGCGACGGTTCCGACCCTGCTTCGGAGAGCGATGGTTCCGACCCTGCTTTGGAGAGCGATGGTTCCGACTCTGCTTCGGTTCCGACCCTGCTTCGGAGAGCGACGGTTCCGACCCTGCTTCGGAGCGCGATGGTTCCGACACTGCTTCGGAGAGCCACGGTTTCGACTCTGCTTTGGTTCCGACCCTGCTTCGGAGAGCGACGGTTTCGGGTCTGCTTCGGAGAGCGAAGGTTCCGGGTCTGTGGTTGAGAACGTGGTTCCTGTCCCAGCTTTACAGCCAGCTGCAGCGCCTTATTTCCCGATCCCTTACCACCTGCCACACCCCTTGTCTTCGCTCCACTGCCGGCTGCAGCAGTTCCCACTGTCACCCGACCTCTGAATGTTTCCCCGGTCTCCCCTGTCATGGCTCAACCCCGGACTGTTTCTCCCACTTCCCCACACTACACCACCCAAACCCGCCCGGATCCCTCGTCCTAAGCCCACATCCCGTAGACCCAAGACCACCGTCCCACCTAGACAGTTCCCCAAGAACTTTGTTGTGCCTCCGCCTCCCCTTCCTTGTTTATTGTTCATATTTTTTCACCCTAACCCTGTCATTGTGTATTTGTGTATGCCTTTGTTATTATTTGTCATGTTTTGTTGGTTTGTCGATGTCCCAGGCTGTCATGTATTGTGTTTGCTAGTCATGCAGACACGCCGCCACAATATTAATATACTTTTTGTTTTAGGGATTGAATCTAAATGGAGATGTTGTTTGTCTGTGAGTCTGTAGCCGCTGATGGATCTGACAGCAGGAGAGATTGCAGAGCTCAGCACAACTCAATAACTGCACAAACTCAAGCGTATGAAGAGATAATAAGAGCTATTGATCGCTTCCTTCATTCAGCAAATCACATTTAACAACACGGAGGACAGGTTCATTGCTCAGCAAACTTTACACTCGCCTAAAAAGTTCTTGTTAAAAATAAAACAGTCTTGAATGAATAAACGCAGAGCTATTTTGAAACCAATAAGCTCATATTAAAACCTTTTGATTACACATATTGGTATCCGAAAATACCTGGAGACATTGTTGAGATCTCTAGACGACACATGTGAGATGTGGTTCATTTAAAAATCTCATTCGTCTAACGTTTTTTTAATGTTTCTACTTGTTTCAGAACGGTCAGAGAACATTCAAAAATAACATTCCTATAATATGATTTTTTTTTTTTCTTCATCGGAATGGTACAAAACTGTAAAGGTTTTGGCACTTGCTGTGTGAACACACAAAAAAATCATGGACATGAGTCAAACAGGTTTAATGTTCCTGTAAAAAAATAGTTACGGTCAAAAATGAGCGCAATTAGAAATGAATGGGAGTAGAATTTCCTCTAGTGGAAGCGTCTGGAACTGCAGCCACACACTCTCACTGAAAGACCATTTACTGACGCATCAACCTCACATTTGGAGCACGACTTGTTTAGATTTATGGCTTTGATTTTCTTGCAGTTTTAGAGTAAAATGTGTTTTTGAAAAAATATTTTATATGAAAATTTAAAATAGAATTTTTGTGCATTTTTTTATAACAATAAACGTAAAATTATGTAACTTTTTAAGTTCTCCGTTTTAAGCTTTTTTTCACTTCAGCAATAATCTGCCATGTGTCGTCTTTGAAAAGAGATCAAACTTCAGTCTGTGCTTTAAAGCATTCAAGATTTACCACAGTTTAAGTTGGAAATTAAATTTTCAGATCTATGCCCAAAAAGTGAATAAATGGATTATAAATACAGCGTAAATATAATTTATTTAGTACCATAAAATCCCATAAAAATGCTAAATATCAAATAAAAAACACTATCAAACTAGTTCATTAATTAAATGAAATAATAAAAAAATGTAGGTATTTTTTGACCGACATGCAAAGAGCACCAGACTTTTTTTTTTTTTAAACAAACTTTTAGTTTGAAATAACGTAATAACTTAATGCAAACTTTAGCTAAATATATTTTTGTTAGCTGGGATCTTCTTTCACTGGGATGCTGTTTAATGTTTACTTTAAATCTCTCCATAAAGAAACTTAGAGAAATAATTGTAACATTGTAACAAGCAGGTCCTGTAAAGCTGATCTGAAACAATATGTACTGTGAAAAGTCCTATAAATAAACTTGAATTGGATAGATTTGTGAGTTTTCTATCACGGCACCTCATAGAGAAGGCTGGCGTCTTCCACAGACGTCTGAAACGAGGGGTTGAGCAGAGCTGGCGTGCCTCGCTTCACTCGGAAGGCTGATGGGTACAACGCTGAGAGACAGAGAGAATCATGGGTAATGTAGCTTTTCCGCAAGGTAAGGTAATAGTAGGTGCACAGTATCATACACACAAACACCATCATGATAACACTAAAATAATGCAATAAACATTTATTTAAAAACATAAAACCCTAATGTAGTGCTACATAAGAAAAAATGCAATGAAAAATAATCAAATACGAATTTAGGGAATGTCTTCTTTCCCAGCGAACTCAAATACTTTCTAAGAACGTTTTCCTAGCATTTCCCATTGAGTTATAAAAATAATACTTCTGACTGTTTTTGAATGTTCAAGATCAGTTTTTCTGGGTTATGCGAAGATTATGGGAACGTCACATTTGAATGTTACATGTTCTCTGAATATTCTTAAGTAGTAACATTTAAAAAAAAACTTTAGACCAAGTAGGCTAAAAAATGTAATGTTTCACGAAAAAAAACCCTGCATGAACGATATGCTACATATAGCCTAAATGTTTTTTTTTTGTGCTAACGTTTTGAAAACATTATTGCGTCTGTTACAGTTTTTCACCGCACGTTAAAATCACAGTGATTTTTTTTACAGCGTGTTTTGATATACAGTAACGCGCACTGACATGTTTTGGCAGCACGTGCTCAACAGCTGCACGTCTCTGATTGGCTGTTCGTGAGCACGTGAGCGGATGACTTGACAGCAAGGTCTCGTTCCATCTTTTTTTCTTCAGTCATTAAAAAAAAAAGCTTTTACTTTTTAATTAAACTTTTATACAAGCTTTCAATGGAATTTAACTCTCGTTACAACATCATCTGTGTTTAACATCTGGATTACAGGCCTGCAGCTGAAGAACGGCACGGATCTGACGGAGCCGCATCTGTGAAGCAGAAAACATACGGGAATCTGAGTCGTATAATAATGCAGCAGCTGCAAGATATATTTAAAGTAGAACGGATGTGTCATTATTAGTCATTCAGTAACATATTAGGGAAGTTAGTTAATCTAGACGAGTAAAAATAAACTAACTAACTTAGAGCAAAAACTTTTGTTTTAGTTTGATTCTCTCGGGATGTCGCCGACATCACAGGCATTCCTCCGCTGTCTGGACCGATCAACTGCAGATGTGTGTCGGTCATCCTTCACACACTTCATCTTAAAATACCCTTTAAAACCTTATAAGTTACACACTGAGACTGAGCCGAACCTCCTCGTGACCGCTGCGTTTCCATGGAGATACGATGCAGACCAGACGTGTGTGATGATGTCACAAAAATATAAACCCCGCTGTCTCTAAAACGAGGACTTTATATGTGCCTGTTAGATATTCAGAACTGAAAGGCAAAGTGGTTATGTCTTCGAAGATAATAAACAAAGTGTGTACGCGCGGGCACACTCACTCACTCACTCTCTCGTTCTCTCTCTCTCTCTCTCTCTCTCTCTGCTAACACACACACTCACACATTTTCTCTCTATCCCTCACACACACACCAACTTTTCTCTCTCTCTCTCACACACACACACACACTTTCTCTCACACACGCATATTAGAATGATTTCTGAAGGATCAAGTTGCAAAAATATAACAAGTGGCATAGCAAGAAATATCCACTGAAAATAAGACAAAAGCAATTGAAATGCGGCTCAGAAAGTGAAGTCAGATCTTGAGCATCATCTGAGTTTGATATTTTAAAGGCATTTTAAAGTGTGACTTAAAAACTCTAATGGGTGTCAGTGTCACTTTATATTAAGCACCATAACATTATTATAAAAGTCATCAATATCACTCATTCATTGTCATTCCAAGTCATCTGAAGCTCTCAAATCTCATTCAGTGAAAGTCATGCAGGTTTTGAACAATATTCGGGTGAATTATTCTTTTAAAAACACTGAAAGAACTTTAAAGTGTAACATTAAGAACTTTAATCTAAAAAAGAACCAACAAACCATTTCTTAATTAGAGTAATGTGAACGTAACAGGGAACGTTCTTTAAAAGTTATGAACAAACGTTCTTACAGAAACTATAATAGAATGTTCCTTAAAAGATAATAATGTTCTCAAAACTTTGGCTCAAAAACATTTATACATTATTCATGGCTGTTTTCTCTGAGACGTTTCAGTCGGATGTTCGTCCAACGTTTTATAAATGTTTCAGGGAACATTCAAAAGTAATGTTCATAAAGTTTGCAGAATGATAAAACAGAATATTCCCTTAAACTGGACGTTTTAAATGTTCACAGAACGTTCAGAAAATAACACTTTCATAACTTAATGAGAACGTTTTGTTGACGTTAATTATACGCAGAAACTCATTGATATACTAGTTTTTGTTAATATCTTGAATTTTATTTTTATATTTTTATTTTTGTTAAAGTTTGGTGTATTAGGAAAAGAAAAAAAATTATGCTTATGATTATTCTTGATTAATCCTTTTTTAAACTTGTATTAATCCATTTATGAATGATCTTTTGATATCATATACTCAAATATCCTCTGAATTCTCACTTCTCTAAAAACACCTTCCCCTGTAAAGTATCTGGTTTAATATTAATGTTGCACGAGTTTAGCATAAAGTCCAGACACGGTGAACACACTCATTTGGCTCTTGCTGCTTCTATAGTGTTAAATGATCATGATAATCATACAGCGTTCCTGATCATATCTGATCATATATAAATATGACTCTGCTCTCCTGCAACATTACTTTACTCAGAGATATTTGGTTAAGGATTTGTTCATTGCTACTTATTAGTAAAAGCTGATTATTACTTACAAATTGAATTAACCATTCATGGTTTTATTGTTTTTATTATCAATTTTTTTCTTTATTTATAAAGAAAATAATTTGATTCATCAATTCTATTCAAGATGGAAGATCTCACTGCATTAAAGTTTTAGTGGTGTGTGTCACTTTATTACTGATTTAGTTATTAATACATTCATATTATTATTTATTTGAATAAGGCAGTTATTCTGCCCTTTTATAAAGCCCTGATGTTGATGTTTCTCTACTAGAACAGGTGTTCCTGCTTGAATGTTGATTATTTCCTCATATTCTCCATTGTTGCGGCTCCTCTCTTCCCAGTCTGTCAGTAACACTGTTTACTTCCTGTCTCTATGAAGCCCCTCCTACTGAAAAGCACACTGTGCTCTGATTGGTCGGCTGGATCAGTGTGTTGTGATTGGTCGGCTGGATCAGTGTGTTGTGATTGGTTTGTCTCAAATCTCCTACTTATTCTGCGCCCTAAAAGTATTTACTGTTTTTGTGGAAAAAAAAGTTTTGCAATCTTCTTTGTTCTAAATGTGTCTTTAACAGATCCGTCGTTTAGTTTTGTGCTCCGTTTAAACGTTCCTGTCAATCATTTTGTCACAGAGATGAATGTGGCAGCACGCTGATCTTTCATGCGGAGACTCCTCATGTGTTTGCATCATGACCAAAATCATCTTTATGAAAGTTCACAGTAAATATAGTAAATATAATGTAGATAAAGTTATATAATAATGTTAATAATCAGCACTAATATGGATTCTGAAGTCAAATGTTTCTCATTCACAGCTCAGGAGACATTTCATTTATTTATTTTTGAATCTAAAGTGTTTCTTAACCTTTAAGCACAATATATGTGTCCACAAATCTAGCAGAAGCTTTATAGAGCAATCCGTACGAGTGCTCATGCTCTCAGTGATGTGTGTGTGTGTGTGTGTGTGTGTGTGTGAGAGTGTGTGTGTGAGAGTGTGTGAGTGTGTGCTTGTGAGAGAGAGTGTGTGTGTGTGCGTGAGTGTGAGTGTGTGTGTGTGTGCTTGTGAGAGTGTGTGTGTGCGTGAGTGTGAGTGTGTGTGTGTGTGTGCGCTTGTGAGAGTGTGTGTGTGTGTGTGCGCGTGAGTGTGAGTGTGTGCTTGTGAGAGAGTGTGTGTGTGTGTGTGTGTGCTTGTGAGAGAGTGTGTGTGTGTGAGAGAGAGTGTGTGTGTGTGTGTGTGTGTGCTTGTGAGAGAGTGTGAGTGAGTGTGTGAGTGATGTGATGAGATAAAGAACGAGTGTCGTACCTTTCCTCCAGTGCAGGGACGCTGTGATGGACATCTGACATATCAGCAGAATCTGGAGGACCGTCATGCTGTTCCTCCTCTTCTGACCGCCACGATAAACTGTACATAAACAGAAGATCAGAGAGAGAGAGAGAGGGAGAGAGAGACACTGTTGTCCCTCTTCCTTCAACTGTTTCTCCTCCCTCTTTGACGGGCTGGAATGTGTGTTTCATCTGGAAGTCATTAAACTCAAAGTCAATCTGTGTTTCATCGGTCTGTCTTCTTTCTCAAGTTCATCAGCACCAGCTTTTCAGCCATAATAATTATCATTAACTAAAAAGGTAACACTTTATTTTATAGTGTCCTTCTTACATACAGTCAAACCAAAATGTATTCAGACACCTTCAACATTTCACACATTATCAGTTTATTTGCTATATTTTATAAAATATGAGTTATGAACTCAGTTGATATTTCACAGGTTTTGTCCGTCCTTCTGTTAGACTCACACATGAATTATGATGAATATCTGTCAGCTGGTAAATTTAACTACACAATTAGAGAATACCAGTTTAGCTCCACCAGTGAGCAAGCAATGCTTCATGTTGTTCAGTCTGTGTGTAAAAAGAGCATTAGCAGTTTCAGAAAAACACTGAAGAAAACATGATCATCTCAAAGTGTCTGAAGAATTGCTGATCCCAAATTTGATAATTTTTACTGGTCGTCACTCTATGATTAATTTTTGTGTATAATATGCCAGTTTACTTTATTTTACTCTCCTCACTTACATAAATGAATTATAGTGTCCTGCACACACAAGTAAAAAAATATCAAAAATGACATCTGGTGTCTGAATAATATTTGGTTTGACGGTATGTTGCATGTACTTACCATGGTAATAACATTAAATTATGCATAATTACATGCTACTAACCCTCAACCTAATCCTATGCCGTATAGTAAGCACATGTTGTTAATTATTATCACTCAGTACATAAATATATAATTACAATGACACCTTAAAATAAAGTGTAACCCTAAAACTCAAATGTTTACTTTTGAGGACTCCTCCGTTCATGTTTAGTTCATTTCTGAGGCCATTCTGTCACCGTGACGCGTATGAATGAGTCTAGATGAGATCTGTCATGTTTTTAAGATTTCTAGTTCAGCATGAGAACAAAGTGAGTCTCAGTGTTTTCAGTCTCAGGAATTCAGAGACGTTGTCGTTCCGGAGAACGCGCTGTTTTTACTGGCGTCGAACTGCAGGAGAACGTGAAGTTCAGTTCAGATGAAACGAGTCCAGCCAACCGGCCTCAGACATCAACACTTTCACTCGTTAAAAAACTCGTAATGTTTCAAAATTCAATTTCAGCAGCAGTACAGTGTAGAAAAAATTGCTGCAATTAGTTGTAACAACTTAAAATTTGTTGAGATCAATTAAATATCCAACCTAACTAAACTAAAGTTAACTAAACTTAATATTTGAAGTCAAGCATGAAAACGTACTTTTCATCAATTTCAGATCAATGTTTTTTTTCAATTCAGTTCAATAATTGTCAGTGCTGTAAAGTTTGTAAATTATGAAACAAATAGTTGTCATACAGTAAAAGCAGAACTATAAAATTAATTCATTTGCTCAGATCATTTGATGAAAAACGTTCGAGTTCTGACTTTTGATTGCTGTCAGATTTTGGGATCTTGGAAAATCTAAGCCATCAGAAACAGGAAACACACGTGAGTTTTTCTCTGATAAGCAGGACAGATTTTGTATATATTTAAGTACTGAGTGATTTTACACTGAGTGTTTCTGTCAGCTGTCATGTGTGTGTTTCACCTGTTGGTGGCGCTATAGGAGTGTGTCAGCTGTCATGTGTGTGTTTCACCTGTTGGTGGCGCTATAGGTGTGTGTTTCTGTCAGCTGACGTGTGTGTGTGTGTTTCACCTGTTGGTGGCGCTATAGGAGTGTGTTTCTGTCAGCTGTCGTGTGTGTGTTTCACCTGTTGGTGGTGCTATAGGAGTGTGTTTCTGTCAGCTGTCGTGTGTGTGTTTCACCTGTTGGTGGCGCTAAAGGAGTGTGTTTCTGTCAGCTGTCGTGTGTTTCACCTGTTGGTGGCGCTATAGGAGTGTGTCAGCTGACGTGTGTGTGTTTTACCTGTTGGTGGCGCTATAGGAGTGTTTTTCTGTCAGCTGACGTGTGTGTGTTTTACCTGTTGGTGGCGCTATAGGAGTGTGTTTCTGTCAGCTGTCGTGTGTGTTTCACCTGTTGGTGGCGCAATAGGAGTGTGTTTCTGTCAGCTGACGTGTGTGTGTGTGTTTCACCTGTTGGTGGCGCTATAGGAGTGTGTTTCTGTCAGCTGTCGTGTGTGTTTCACCTGTTGGTGGCGCTATAGGAGTGTGTTTCTGTCAGCTGTCGTGTGTGTTTCACCTGTTGGTGGCGCTATAGGAGTGTGTTTCTGTCAGCTGTCGTGTGTGTGTTTCACCTGTTGGTGGCGCTATAGGAGTGTGTTTCTGTCAGCTGTCGTGTGTGTTTCACCTGTTGGTGGCGCTATAGGAGTGTGTTTCTGTCAGCTGACGTGTGTGTTTCACCTGTTGGTGGCGCTATAGGAGTGTGTTTCTGTCAGCTGTCGTGTGTGTTTCACCTGTTGGTGGCGCTAAAGGAGTGTGTTTCTGTCAGCTGTCGTGTGTGTGTTTCACCTGTTGGTGGCGCTAAAGGAGTGTGTTTCTGTCAGCTGTCGTGTGTGTTTCACCTGTTGGTGGCGCTATAGGAGTGTGTCAGCTGACGTGTGTGTGTTTTACCTGTTGGTGGCGCTATAGGAGTGTGTTTCTGTCAGCTGTCGTGTGGGTTTCACCTGTTGGTGGCGCTATAGGAGTGTGTTTCTGTCAGCTGTCGTGTGTGTTTCACCTGTTGGTGGCGCTATAGGAGTGTGTCAGCTGACGTGTGTGTGTTTTACCTGTTGGTGGCGCTATAGGAGTGTGTTTCTGTCAGCTGTCGTGTGTGTGTTTCACCTGTTGGTGGCGCTATAGGAGTGTGTTTCTGTCAGCTGTCGTGTGTGTGTTTCACCTGTTGGTGGCGCTATAGGAGTGTGTTTCTGTCAGCTGACGTGTGTGTGTTTCACCTGTTGGTGGCGCTATAGGAGTGTGTTTCTGTCAGCTGTCGTGTGGGTTTCACCTGTTGGTGGCGCTATAGGAGTGTGTTTCTGTCAGCTGTCGTGTGTGTTTCACCTGTTGGTGGCGCTATAGGAGTGTGTCAGCTGACGTGTGTGTGTGTCACCTGTTGGTGGCGCTATAGGAGTGTGTTTCTGTCAGCTGTCGTGTGTGTTTCACCTGTTGATGGCGCTATAGGAGTGTGTCAGCTGTCGTGTGTGTTTCACCTGTTGGTGGCGCTATAGGAGTATGTTTCTGTCAGCTGTCGTGTGTGTTTCACCTGTTGGTGGCGCTATAGGAGTGTGTCAGCTGACGTGTGTGTGTTTCAGCTGTTGGTGGCGCTATAGGAGTGTGTTTCTGTCAGCTGTCGTGTGTGTTTCACCTGTTGGTGGCGCTACAGGAGTGTGTTTCTGTCAGCTGTCGTGTGTGTGTTTCACCTGTTGGTGGCGCTATAGGAGTGTGTTTCTGTCAGCTGTCGTGTGTGTTTCACCTGTTGGTGGTGCAATAGGAGTGTGTTTCTGTCAGCTGACGTGTGTGTGTGTGTTTCACCTGTTGGTGGTGCTACAGGAGTGTTTTTCTGTCAGCTGTCGTGTGTGTGTTTCACCTGTTGGTGGCGCTATAGGAGTGTGTTTCTGTCAGCTGACGTGTGTGTGTGTTTCACCTGTTGGTGGCACTACAGAAGTGTGTTTCTGTCAGCTGACGTGTGTGTGTTTTACCTGTTGGTGGCACTACAGGAGTGTGTTTCTGTCAGCTGTCGTGTGTGTGTTTCACCTGTTGGTCGCGCTACAGGAGTGTTTCTGTCAGCTGTCGTGTGTGTGTTTCACCTGTTGGTGGCGCTACAGGAGTGTGTTTCTGTCAGCTGTCGTGTGTGTGTTTCACCTGTTGGTGGCGCTATAGGAGTGTGTTTCTGTCAGCTGTCGTGTGTGTTTCACCTGTTGGTGGTGCTATAGGAGTGTGTTTCTGTCAGCTGACGTGTGTGTGTGTTTTTCACCTGTTGGTGGCGCTATAGGAGTGTGTCAGCTGACATGTGTGTGTTTCACCTGTTGGTGGCGCTATAGGAGTGTGTTTCTGTCAGCTGTCGTGTGTGTTTCACCTGTTGGTGGTGCTATAGGAGTGTGTTTCTGTCAGCTGACGTGTGTGTGTGTGTGTTTCACCTGTTGGTGGCGCTATAGGAGTGTGTCAGCTGACGTGTGTGTGTTTCACCTGTTGGTGGCGCTATAGGAGTGTGTTTCTGTCAGCTGTCGTGTGTGTGTTTCACCTGTTGGTGGCGCTATAGGAGTGTGTTTCTGTCAGCTGTCGTGTGTGTGTTTCACCTGTTGGTGGCGCTACAGGAGTGTGTTTCTGTCAGCTGTCGTGTGTGTGTTTTACCTGTTGGTGGCGCTACAGGAGTGTGTTTCTGTCAGCTGTCGTGTGTGTGTTTCACCTGTTGGTGGCGCTACAGGAGTGTGTTTCTGTCAGCTGTCGTGTGTGTGTTTCACCTGTTGGTGGCGCTACAGGAGTGTGTTTCTGTCAGCTGTCGTGTGTGTTTCACCTGTTGGTGGCGCTATAGGAGTGTGTTTCTGTCAGCTGACGTGTGTGTTTCACCTGTTGGTGGCACTATAGGAGTGTGTTTCTGTCAGCTGACGTGTGTGTGTTTCACCTGTTGGTGGCGCTATAGGAGTGTGTTTCTGTCAGCTGTCGTGTGTGTTTCACCTGTTGGTGGTGCTATAGGAGTTTGTTTCTGTCAGCTGACGTGTGTGTGTGTTTCACCTGTTGGTGGCGCTATAGGAGTGTGTCAGCTGACATGTGTGTGTTTCACCTGTTGGTGGCGCTATAGGAGTGTGTTTCTGTCAGCTGTCGTGTGTGTTTCACCTGTTGGTGGTGCTACAGGAGTGTGTTTCTGTCAGCTGTCGTGTGTGTGTTTCACCTGTTGGTGGCGCTATAGGAGTGTGTTTCTGTCAGCTGTCGTGTGTGTGTTTCACCTGTTGGTGGCGCTATAGGAGTGTGTTTCTGTCAGCTGTCGTGTGTGTGTTTCACCTGTTGGTGGCGCTATAGGAGTGTGTTTCTGTCAGCTGTCGTGTGTGTGTTTCACCTGTTGGTGGCGCTACAGGAGTGTGTTTCTGTCAGCTGTCGTGTGTGTGTTTCACCTGTTGGTGGCGCTATAGGAGTGTGTTTCTGTCAGCTGTCGTGTGTGTTTCACCTGTTGGTGGTGCTATAGGAGTGTGTTTCTGTCAGCTGACGTGTGTGTGTGTGTTTCACCTGTTGGTGGCGCTATAGGAGTGTGTCAGCTGACGTGTGTGTGTTTCACCTGTTGGTGGCGCTACAGGAGTGTGTTTCTGTCAGCTGTCGTGTGTGTTTCACCTGTTGGTGGCGCTACAGGAGTGTGTTTCTGTCAGCTGTCGTGTGTGTGTTTCACCTGTTGGTGGCGCTAGAGGAATGTGTTTCTGTCAGCTGTCGTGTGTGTGTTTCACCTGTTGGTGGCGCTATAGGTGTTTTTCTGTCAGCTGTCGTGTGTGTTTCACTTGTTGGTGGTGCTATAGGAGTGTGTTTCTTTCAGCTGACGTGTGTGTGTGTTTCACCTGTTGGTGGCGCTATAGGAGTGTGTCAGCTGACGTGTGTGTGTTTCACCTGTTGGTGGCGCTATAGGAGTGTGTTTCTGTCAGCTGACGTGTGTGTGTGTTTCACCTGTTGGTGGCGCCATAGGAGTGTGTCAGCTGACGTATGTGTGTTTCACCTGTTGGTGGCGCTATAGGAGTGTGTTTCTGTCAGCTGTCGTGTGTGTGTTTCACCTGTTGGTGGCGCTATAGGAGTGTGTTTCTGTCAGCTGTCGTGTGTGTGTTTCACCTGTTGGTGGCGCTATAGGAGTGTGTCAGCTGACGTGTGTGTGTTTCACCTGTTGGTGGCGCTATAGGAGTGTGTTTCTGTCAGCTGTCGTGTGTGTTTCACCTGTTGGTGGCGCTATAGGAGTGTGTTTCTGTCAGCTGTCGTGTGTGTGTTTCACCTGTTGGTGGCGCTATAGGAGTGTGTTTCTGTCAGCTGTCGTGTGTGTTTCACCTGTTGGTGGCGCTATAGGAGTGTGTTTCTGTCAGCTGACGCGTGGGTGTGTGTTTCACCTGTTGGTGGTGCTAGAGGAGTGTGTTTCTGTCAGCTGTCGTGTGTGTTTCACCTGTTGGTGGCGATATAGGAGTGTGTTTCTGTCAGCTGACATGTGTGTGTGTTTCACCTGTTGGTGGCGCTATAGGAGTGTGTTTCTGTCAGCTGTCGTGTGTGTTTCACCTGTTGGTGGCGCTATAGGAGTGTGTTTCTGTCAGCTGACGCGTGGGTGTGTGTTTCACCTGTTGGTGGTGCTAGAGGAGTGTGTTTCTGTCAGCTGTCGTGTGTGTGTTTCACCTGTTGGTGGCGCTATAGGAGTGTGTTTCTGTCAGCTGACGCGTGGGTGTGTGTTTCACCTGTTGGTGGTGCTAGAGGAGTGTGTTTCTGTCAGCTGTCGTGTGTGTTTCACCTGTTGGTGGCGATATAGGAGTGTGTTTCTGTCAGCTGCCATGTGTGTGTGTTTCACCTGTTGGTGGCGCTATAGGAGTGTGTCAGCTGACGTGTGTGTGTTTCACCTGTTGGTGGCGCTATAGGAGTGTGTCAGCTGTCGTGTGTGTGTTTCACCTGTTGGTGGCGATATAGGAGTTTGTTTCTGTCAGCTGACGTGTGTGTGTGTTTCACCTGTTGGTGGCGCTATAGGAGTGTGTCAGCTGACGTGTGTGTGTTTCACCTGTTGGTGGCGCTATAGGAGTGTGTTTCTGTCAGCTGACGTGTGTGTGTGTGTTTCACCTGTTGGTGGCGCTATAGGAGTGTGTCAGCTGACGTGTGTGTGTTTCACCTGTTGGTGGCGCTATAGGAGTGTGTTTCTGTCAGCTGTCGTGTGTGTGTTTCACCTGTTGGTGGCGCTATAGGAGTGTGTTTCTGTCAGCTGACGTGTGTGTGTTTCACCTGTTGGTGGCGCTATAGGAGTGTGTTTCTGTCAGCTGTCGTGTGTGTTTCACCTGTTGGTGGCGCTATAGGAGTGTGTTTCTGTCTGTGACGCGGGACTCTCCTCTGTGAGTTTGAAAGCACTCTCCTCTCCTCTTTAAGGTGTTGTTCGGGACTGGATCCAGGTGTGTGCTCTTGTGAGCCTCTTGAAGTAATTGCCGCTGTAAACCTCAGATATGTAAATGTCCCGCGATTGTTGGCTTTGTGTTTCTGTATAGCTGTAATTGCTGCACCGTGATCTCGCGTATAAAAGCACCGGTTTATCTGCTTTTCAACCCAATGAAAGAACAACATCTGAGACACCAGCCCTGCATACGGTAAATCACCCCCGAGTCACTGAGAGGAGAAGAAGCCCGCCTGACCTCTGACCCACACACTCACTTACACTTCAACCTCATCCACAGCCGTTAACAAGTGTGTTTTATAAAGTACGAATATGGGTGAAATTCAGATGTACTACATTCGCCATGTTGTTACACACACACACACACACACACACACAGACAGACGATCACTCTCGCACACACACACACACACACACTCTCACTCACACGCCCACTCTCGCACACACACACACACACACACACACACACACACTCACTCTCGCACACGCACCCTCTCACACACACACACACACACACACACACCAACTCTCTCTCTCACACACACACACGCACACACTCACTCACACACACTCTTACACACACACCAACTCTCTTGCTCTCTCTCTCACACAAACATACACACACCAACTTTCTCTCTCTCTCACACACACACGCACACGCACTCACTCACACTTACACACACACCAACTCTCTCTCTCACACACACACACAAAGAGAGACTGGATCACTAGGGTCAGATTCGTGATGATGGTGAAGGTGGTTTTCTGATGTTCTGTTCTCTGATTAACCGCACACACACTAAACGGCCGTGAATCATAGCGATGAAAACACTGTCGAGTTATAACAACGAGAGTGTGAGTGAGTGTGTGTGTGTGTGTGTGTGTGTGTGTGTGGTCGAAGCGCTGCTGTAACACAGCCCTCACTCCTCTGAGCTCCTCGTCAACAGAAGAAAACCTTCACAAAGTGATGATAAACTCAACTGATGAGAATTTTTATTAAATAATTAATTGCATTGTAACTTTCAGGACTCAAATCAGCAAAAATTAGACTGATAAGAAATATAAATATGGATATTTTTAATGCACTTTTTTGGGCTTCAAAATCTCAGGTAGCAATGACTCCCATCATACAGCTTGGAAAAGCCAGGATATTTCTTAATATAACTCAGATTGTGTTCGTCTGAAAGAAGAAAGTCATATACACAAGGATGTACACTAGGATGTACACTAGGATGTACACTAGGATATAAGGATGTACACTAGGATGTACGGATGTACACTAGGATGTACACTAGGATATACGGATGTTCACTAGGATATACACTAGGATGTACACTAGGATGTACACTAGGATGTACACTAGGATGTACGGATGTACACAAGGATGTACACTAGGATGTACACAAGGATGTACACTAGGATGTACACTAGGATATAAGGATGTACACTAGGATGTACACAAGGATGTACACTAGGATGTACACTAGGATATAAGGATGTACACTAGGATGTACACTAGGATGTACGGATGTACACTAGGATGTACGGATGTACACTAGGATGTACGGATGTACACTAGGATATACACTAGGATGTACACTAGGACGTACACTAGGATGTACACTAGGATGTACACTAGGATATACGGATGTACACTAGGATGTACACTAGAACATACACTAGGATGTACACTAGGATGTACACTAGGATATACGGATGTACACTAGGACATACACTAGGATGTACACTAGGATGTACACTAGGATATACGGATGTACACAAGGATGTACACTAGGATGTACACTAGGATATACGGATGTACACTAGGATGTACACTAGGATGTACACTAGGATATACGGATGTACACTAGGATATACACTAGGATGTACACTAGGATGTACACTAGGACATACACTAGGACGTACACTAGGACGTACACTAGGATGTACACTAGGATATACGGATGTACACAAGGATGTACACTAGGATGTACACAAGGATGTACACTAGGATGTACACTAGGATGTACACTAGGATATAAGGATGTACACTAGGATGTACACAAGGATGTACACTAGGATGTACACTAGGATATAAGGATGTACACTAGTATATACGGATGTACACAAGGATGTACACTAGTATATACGGATGTACACAAGGATGTACACTAGGATGTACACTAGGATATCCGGATGTACACTAGGATGTACGGATGTACACTAGGATATACACTAGGATGTACACTAGGATGTACACTAGGACATACACTGGGATGTACACTAGGATGTACACTAGGACATATGGATGTACACTAGGATGTACACTAGGACATACACTAGGATGTACACTAGGATGTACACTAGGATGTACACTAGGATATACGGATGTACACTAGGATATACGGATGTACACTAGGACGTACACTAGGATGTACACTAGGATGTACACTAGGATATACGGATGTACACTAGGATGTACACTAGGATGTACACTAGGATGTACACTAGGATATACACTAGGATGTACACTAGGATGTACACTAGGATATACACTAGGATGTACACTAGGATGTACACTAGGATGTATAGGATGTACAGGATGTACACTAGGATGTTCACTAGGATGTACATTAGGATATACGGATGTACACTAGGATATACGGATGTACACTAGGATGTACAGGATGTACACTAGGATATATACTAGGATGTACACTAGGATATATACTAGGATGTACGGATGTACACTAGGATGTACAATAGGATATATACTAGGATGTACACTAGGATATATACTAGGATGTACGGATGTACACTAGGATATATACTAGGATGTACGGATG
>CM060619.1:1287989-1295489 GCA_030578275.1 Meda fulgida
ATAGGGAAATGATGAAGTACTCAGCGGCGTCTCCTCATCACAGCGACAAGCAAGATGCCATTACAGCTCACAACAAAGACGAGTGCATTAAAAACGTCTGGGCAAATAAAATGTGGCTCCGCGGGGAGGAATCAATAGCACAATACAGAAGCACCTTTATATGCGTTCCACCTCGGCCACACGTACAAAACATAATCAATTCTCAGCTAGTGTTCAGACAGCGAAAGGGTAATATTCACTCCTGCACTGGAAATCTGTTCATTTATCATTCCCTCGGTAATGCTCTGCCTGGGCTCATGGCTGTCAGATCTGTTTTACCCAGAAGGCATTTAAAGCACTCGCTCTCTGATTACTAACTTCACTTCTCTGCACTCAAACTTCAGTGGACGCAGGAACCCAGTGATATGTTGATTACAGAGGAAAAGACATGCTAGAGAAAAACAGCAAGGACTATTCTGGGTTTAAACACTTGGAGAAAAGTATGGAAACTTGTTTCCCACTCGAAATAAAATAAATAAATATAAAGGTTGCTTTTTATCTCATCTATTTTTTCCTCATAATTTTGAGAAAAGAAAATCAGGATTGCAAGAAATAAACTCAAAATTTCAGTCTGAGTCTGTATCTAGCAATTCTGAGGGGAAAAGTCTGAATTGCAGGTGTTAATGTGTGACTGCGAGATAAAGTCAGAATTGTGAGAAGTCACAATTACCGTTTTTTCACATTTTATTCTGTGGTGAAAAAAAAAAGAACTGTGAGATTTAAAAAGTACGAATTATAAGATGTGAAAGAATTCCGAGAAAAAAGTCAAAATTCCAAGATGTGAACTCAGAATTCTGACAAAAGTCAGAATTTTAAACCGTAAATTCAGAATTCCAAGAAAAAAGTCAAAACTACGAGATGTGAACTCAGAATTCTGAGAAAAGGGTCAGAATTGTGTGATAAAAAGCACTGCAATTACTGCAATTATTTATATTTTTTTACTCCGTGTATTCCATTGAAAAGAAATCTAATCTAACTTTTCTAACATCATTCTCACTTGCTTTGAAATATCTCTCCTGATAAGAGTGAAATGGAGGCGGGATATTGCATGCCTCTCAATCCCAGCGCAGGACCTGACACACGGGGACACACTCTCTCTGGACCTCTGCATCATTCACATTAATTGTCTCAAACTCAATATATGCCCTTTCTTGTGCGTTAGCCTGAACATTCATCGCTCTGACAGCAGAAGGATTGTTATTTCTATCTCAGATGTGCAGATATAAAGAACAGCTCACTTCCTCGACGGCTGCCAAACTATTCAGCGAGGCTCTCCGTTCCAGCGAAAACACAAACATCCCAGACTTCGCTTCCCATTCAGGGCCTTTTCCAGGGATTTGCTCCTATCACAGCTCCAAAAGGGAGTTCATCTTGAAATATTCCTAATAATATCAGCTATTCTTATCTTTACATGATTAAAATCAGTTAAGATTTTCACGAGGTAAACTACAAGTTTTAATTGCTAAAAAAATCGTAACTATTAATCAGACGACTTTATTTCGATAGTCCACTTTAGACATTCTTCTCACTATAAGTAACTTTGGAGTATTAGTAGACTTAATATCTGCCAACACTTTACGTGAAGGGGTGTGCATAAGACTGACATGACACCTTCATAATCATGACATGAGTCACGACACGTCATGAATATGAAGGTTTTATGCATGTTTATGACAACTGGCATTAAGTGTCATTCGCTCAATTATGACATTTTTAATGCAAATATGACATTGTTTGAGATGTCTTTGTTATTTATTGTTATGCCTAAGAAAGAGACCAAAGAAGTCAGTATGAAACTCCCTACTGTTTAAAACAGCATCTCTCTGGGTTCTGGAGCAGAGGCCGTGTGTGTGTGTGTGTGTGTGTGTGTGTGTGTGTGTGTTTGAGAGTTAGACAGCACCGTTATCATTACCCAGAATGCAGCAGTGCTCGTCTACATACCAGCAGCAGTGATAAATCCACTTTTATTTGCAATTAAACTCCTCCTAATAGCAGTCTAGTGGACATCGATTTCCAGCGAACGCTTCTCCAGTCTGTGTGCGAGGGAAACAGGGAGATTTCACAGCATGTTCCCTTCAGATCCACACATTAACACACACCATTATGGACACACACACGCACAGGCACACACACTCACAGACATACACAGACAGTCAGTCACTCACTCACTCAAACACACACATACTCTCTCACACACAAAAAGTCACAAACTCACACACTCTCACACACACACACAAACAAACACACACACACACACACACTCACTCACTCAGTCAGTCAGTCACTCAGACACACACAAAAACTCACAAACTCAAACTCACACACACTCTCACTCAGACACACACACACAAAATCTCGCAAACTCACACAAACACTCTTTCTCTCTCTCACACACACTCTCTCTCACACACAAACAAACAAACAAACACACACACACAATTTTGTTTAATAACAAATAATAAAACATTATTTATACATCATTCGTGAAACGTTTTTGTTGTTTTAGTTTTTGTTACATTTTTTGTTGTTGTTTTAGAATGTTCGAAGAACCTTCAAATGTATTACTACTGTAAACTATTACTGTAAATTACTATGATGTTCAAAAATGTAATGTTCAAAAATGGAATGTTCACTAAACGTTCAAAAAACGGAACGTTCAGAGAACTTTCAGAAATAACGATTTCATAAGGGGAACGTTAGCAAAACGTTCTTAGAACATATATTTATAAGCTGCGGAAATATATGGCATGTAACCGTGTAATAATCAGGATAATGTGTTATTGCACAAATAAAGCCCTTATTAGCTGTATAACACACACAGAGTGATCAGTATGAGTGCAGGAGGAGAATCAGCCATCAGCTGACTCGAGAACACTCTCTGAGAGGAAGAAAAGGCTGGACTGAACTTAAGTGTAGGAGACACACACCTGTGAACATGACACTCGTAAACCAGCACTGGAGACATTTCTCATTCATTCTACAGTCTATGAGATTTATTTAGCTTTGATGGAAAAAAAGATTGTCTTTAATCAAACAGTTGTTTTTTTTTTCTCTCCATACAAGTCAATCTCTTCAGAAGGAAGACATTCACACAGGTTTGTAACAACTTGAGAGTCAGTAAATGATGATAGTATTTAATTTTCGGCTGAACTATTCCTTTAAGCGTCAACATGAAATGGCATTTGTATATGATTCGTATTTGAATCATTCCCAGGATATGAATTCTTTATATCAACAATTATATTTATATTTGTATTATTTAATCAGAAATTGGATTTGTACTTGTAACAATGGCGATTCTTGATATCAGGAATTACATCTCCACTAGTAAACATGTCAATTCTTGATATCAAGAATTCGTATTTCTGTGAATGATGATGCCATTTTTGATATCAAGAATGACCATTTTAACTATTAAAAATGTAATTGTTGATATCAACAGCATGCCATAATCTGTAACCCATTGTACTGCCAAAATATGAGTCACAGCACAGCACAACACAGCACAGCACAACAAAGCACAACACAACACAGCACAACACAACACAGCACAACACAACACAGCACAGCACAGCACAGCACAACACAGCACAGCACAGCACAACACAGCACAGCACAGCACAGCACAACACAGCACAACACAGCACAGCACAACACAGCACAGCACAGCACAACACAGCACAGCACAACACAGCACAACACAGCACAACACAGCACAACACAGCACAGCACAGCACAACACAGCACAGCACAGCACAGCACAACACAGCACAACACAGCACAGCACAACACAGCACAGCACAGCACAACACAGCACAGCACAACACAACACAGCACAGCACAACACAGCGCAACACAGCACAGCACAACACAGCGCAACACAGCACAGCACAACACAACACAGCACAGCACAACACAGCGCAACACAGCACAGCACAACACAACACAGCACAGCACAGCACAACACAGCACAACACAACACAGCACAGCACAACACAGCGCAACACAGCACAGCACAGCACAGCACAGCACAGCCCAACACAGCACAGCACAGCACAACACAGCACAGCACAGCACAACACAGCACAGCACAGCACAGCACAACACAGCACAGCACAGCACAACACAGCACAGCACAGCGCAACACAGCACAGCACAGCACAACACAGCACAGCACAGCACAGCACAGCACAACACAGCACAACACAGCACAGCACAGCACAGCACAACACAGCACAGCACAACACAGCACAGCACAGCACAGCACAGCACAACACAACACAGCACAGCACAGCACAGCACAGCACAGCACAGCACAGCACAGCACAGCACAGCACAGCACAACACAGCACAACAAAGCACAGCACAACACAACACAACACAGCACAGCACAGCACAACACAGCACAGCACAGCACAACACAGCACAGCACAGCACAACACAACACAGCACAACACAACACAGCACAACACAGCACAGCACAACACAACACAACACAGCACAACACAGCACAACACAGCACAGCACAGCACAGCACAACAAAGCACAGCACAGCACAACACAGCACAGCACAGCACAACACAGCACAGCACAACAAAGCACAGCACAGAACAACACAACACAGCACAACACAGCACAGCACAGCACAACACAGCACAGCACAGCACAACACAGCACAACACAACACAGCACAGCACAACAACACAACACAGCACAGCACAGCACAGCACAGCACAACACAGCACAACACAGCACAGCACAACACAACACAGCACAGCACAACACAGCACAGCACAGCACAGCACAACACAACACAGCACAGCACAGCACAGCACAGCACAACACAGCACAGCACAGCACAACACAGCACAGCACAACACAACACAGCGCAACACAGCACAGCACAGCACAGCACAACACAGCACAACACAGCACAGCACAACACAGCACAGCACAGCACAGCACAACACAGCACAGCACAGCACAACACAGCACAGCACAACAAAGCACAGCACAGCACAACAAAGCACAGCACAGCACAACACAGCACAGCACAACACAGCACAGCACAACACAGCACAACACAGCACAGCACAGCACAGCACAGCACAACACAGCACAGCACAGCACAACACAGCACAGCACAGCACAGCACAGCACAGCACAGCACAGCGCAACACAGCACAACACAACACAGCGCAACACAGCACAACACAGCACAGCACAACACAACAAAGCATAGCACAGCACAGCACAACACAGCACAACACAGCACAGCACAGCACAGCACAACACAGCACAGCACAGCACAACAAAGCACAGCACAGCACAGCACAACACAGCACAGCACAACACAGCACAACACAGCACAGCACAGCACAGCACAGCACAGCACAACACAGCACAACACAACAAAGCACAACACAGCACAGCACAACAACACAACACAGCACAGCACAGCACAGCACAGCACAACACAACAAAGCACAACACAGCACAGCACAACAACACAACACAGCACAGCACAGCACAGCACAGCACAACACAGCACAACACAGCACAACACAACACAGCGCAACACAGCACAACACAGCACAGCACAGCACAACACAGCACAGCACAGCACAGCACAACACAGCACAGCACAACAAAGCACAGCACAACACAACACAGCGCAACACAGCGCAACACAGCACAACACAACACAGCGCAACACAGCACAGCACAGCACAGCACAACAAAGCACAGCACAGCACAACACAACACAGCACAGCACAACACAGCACAGCACAACACAGCACAGCACAACACAGCACAACACAGCACAGCACAACAAAGCACAGCACAGCACAACAAAGCACAGCACAACACAACACAGCGCAACACAGCGCAACACAGCAAAACACAACACAGCGCAACACAGCACAGCACAGCACAGCACAACAAAGCACAGCACAACAAAGCACAGCACAGCACAACACAACACAGCGCAACACAGCACAACACAACACAGCGCAACACAGCACAACACAGCACAACACAACACAGCGCAACACAGCACAACTCCTGTCGTGTCGAGCACGCTCACCGGTCTGGAAAGACAAGCTGTTTTATATTCACAGGCCGTCAGGGAAAAGCTCCGGGAACGAGCGGCTGACGGGCCATTCAACTTTATCAGTAAGTTGTGCAGCACCTGAATAATTTACTTCTTTGTGTTGTGACAGTGACAAAGGTCTGAGACTCGCCGGTGGATCAGCAATTAACAAAAGCACTTAATTAAAGAAAAAGAGAAAAAACACTGTGACACACACACACTCTCTCTCTCTCACACACACATTCAATCACTCACTAACACACTCTGTCTCTCTCACTCACACACACACACACTCACATTCACTTACTAACACACACACTTTCTCTCTCTCACACACACACACACACACACTCACACATTCAATCACTCACTAACCAACACACACTCACATTCACTCACTCACTAACACACACACACACATTCAATCACTCACTCACTAACACGCACACACACTCACTAACACACACACACTCTCTCTCTCTATCTCACTCACTCACACACTAACACACACACGTTCGCTTCACTATATTAGTGAAGTCCTCTCATCCACTTCCATTGTTTTATGGTTAATAATATTTTCTATTGCCTTTTTTAATCTGACTCCTAAACAATCCTGTGCAAAATACAGCATTTAAATAGAAACATGATTTGACAGATTTATAAGCCTTTTAACTAGTGAGGTCCGGCTCAGGTCACGTTTTCAACAGGTTTCACTAATATTAGTGAAGACATTTATGACAAGTGCATAAGTTATTAGCTAACATGAACTAACAATATAAGCAATTTATTTTCTAGGCCAATCTTTGTTATCATTAGTTAAAAATACATTTGCTCATTTTTTGTTTA
This sequence comes from Meda fulgida, assembly GCA_030578275.1. Taxonomy (NCBI): domain Eukaryota; kingdom Metazoa; phylum Chordata; class Actinopteri; order Cypriniformes; family Leuciscidae; genus Meda; species Meda fulgida. The sequence continues at coordinate 1,294,969 of CM060619.1, forward strand.
CAGAATATTAAATAATGTTAACACACACAATATTAAAATGTTTAAAAAAAAAACTAAGATTAGATGCTGTTGAATTATTATTATTATTAAATAAGTCAAATGTATGTTACATTACATTAATAGTAACAGTACTAGTAAACATTACTTTAACCCAAAAGAAAAGAGTAAAAAAAAGAAACCTAATAATTCTGTTTAGTATTTTTACATTAACAATTTAATTAAAGTTTCTATTTATTAAAATCAAGTATAAATCTCATCAAGTTAGTGTTTTAAGCGTAACCTTTCCCTGTTGCTGTCGGACAGTGTTGCTTAAGAGAAAACTGTGATTTAATACACTTTTTAATGTCATATTTTGTAACAGTTCCATTGTTTTATTTTTGTAATATGGATTATATTCTCATCGGAGAAAACGCTCCTGATATACAAACACTCTCCATCAGTCAATACTTTACAAATGTGACAAAAAGCAAACTAATCATTTCAAATAGTTTTATTTGTTTTTTTGTTTTGTTTTTCAAACG
>CM060619.1:1300489-1320489 GCA_030578275.1 Meda fulgida
GCTTTTAACGGCCAAGCCGGGAAACATGTAAGCCTATCGTCTGGCTCCACTGACGCACAGATGAGGTCTGCCACAGCGGAGACGAGGACCCTTGCGCATGCGTAGTAAAAGTATAACCTGTGAGGAAAAGGCGTTTTAAACCTTATTTTGGGGAAAAGTCATCAAACTTTTTTAGCAATTTTTATCCTATTTTACTGCTGTTTCTATACATGCAGTTTTTATGTCCCGGTGACCAGTGAAAGTGCAGTTCTGAGCCTCTGCCCGTTCATTTAGACTGGAGCTGGTCTTGTTAGTCCGAAATACCCGGAGGCGTTGCCAAGATGGCGGCTGAGTGGCATGAGTGGCCTAAAAGGACTTTGGCGTTACTGACAGACTGGGAAGAGAGGAGCCGCAACAATGGAGAATATGAGGAATATAATCAACATTCAAGCAGGAAAACCTGTTCTAGTCGAGCCTGAAACAACATTAAGGCTTTTTAAAAGAGCAGAATAGCTCCCCTTTAAACAATGTTACACCGCAACTTCTTGTTTCAGAACAACTGCACTCATCAAGCGATCCAATGGGGATTCAAGCCTGAAATATTCCCGAGCAAGAGCCAAAAGTGCCTGATCAGCTCCTGCAGAAGCATCTGAAACACACTGAGTCTGAGGAGATGAAGGGCCCTCGAGACATCAGCGCACACGTGTGTGTGTGTGTGTGTGTGTGTGTGTGTAATCTCAGACGGGATCTCACTGAAGAATGTGCAGTGCTGTGCAGCCTGACACACCTGCACTGTGACCGCGTGTGACCCTGTGGATGCCACCGTTTACAGCCTCCGTTCAGACGCTGTCAGCTTTAAATCCACAAACAAAAGCTCTTTCTCTCACTAGAGCTGGACGCTGCCACAATACACACGACACAACGGTAGAAATGTGCCAGCCAGCAGAGATTATGCCCAGTTATACTGAGCTAGACCCCTCAGCGCGGCCATTTACACGTGTGAATATGGAGAAGAGTGAACATAGAGCACAGCGAGTCAAGACGAGGTTTCCCACACAATAAGTGTGTGTGTGTGTGTGTGTGTGTGTGTGCAGATGCTGAGAAACATTGAGAAACTTGTCACAATAATATAATTTCAACTGATGTGCATCACAGGTTGTGTGTATCGGCTGTTTTTTTTATTTCAGGCAAGTACGATTATAATATATAACATGGAGTAAACAATATTAACTAATGGAACCTTACTGTAAATATATCATTTGAATGATGTATTTCAGGAGTTTTGTTTTGAACTCAAGTGTCTAATGATTTTTTTTGTTGAATTTCCAGTGGGGAAAAAAAACAAACAAACAACGACGTAATGATATACATATCGTTATTGTTCCATATTATATCACGCGGAGACGATGCGAACGCATCAGTACCTTTTCTAGAAGAATCTTGACGCAGGTCACGTGACCCTCGTAAGTGGCGGACAGCAGCGGGGTGATGCCGTGTTTATCCGGAGCCTGCAAGAACAAAACACCACCATTATCCACAAAATTAGATTAGCTCCCTCTGTTTCCACTGTCAAATCTTCTTTAAAGTCTTATGTATTTTCTTTGGCTTTTAATACTCCTTGATTTAGGTACGCTTATTGTTTTGTGTTTCTTTATTGGTTGTTTTATTTTTATTTATTTATTCTGTTCTGCACTTTGGTCAGCCTTGGTTGTTTTTAAATGTGCTTTATAAATACAGGTAAGACTCGAAAAATGTGAATATCGTGCACAAGTTTGTGTGTTTCAGTAATTCAAATTAAAAGGTGAAACTAATATATTTAGTATATAACTATATACATATGCATGGTTATACTTTTCAGAGGGCCGACATTTCTGTATTTAAAATCCTTTTTTTTAATGATTTCATGTAATATTCTTATTTTCTGAGATTTTGAATTTGGGGTTTTCATAAGCTGTAACCCTCATCAAACATTATAACTTAACAAAATATTCACATTTTTTGCACAGAATTCAAATATTCAACAAAAACAAAAAAAAGAAATGTAATCAGGGTTATTTTAGTTTTATATTAAGATTTTGAATTAGCTTTTATTTTTTATATTTTTAGTTTTCATGTTTATTTTGTCGTTTTATTCGTTTTTTTTATTTTTAAATATTGCTATTTAATTTATTTATAATTCAGTTTCCTATTTTATTTATTTCCAGTTCCACATTTCTACATCTTAACGTAGTAATAATTACACTATATTATAAAATAAACAAATATTTATTTTTTATTACAGCTTTATTTCAACTAACACAAATGTTTTCAATAGTTTTAGTTCATGATAATAACCCTAAATATAAGTAAAAATGATCATAAAAACGATAATACTAAAATAACACCGGTTCAAATCTCTGTCTATGTTCTTGCCAATATCAAAAAGTGTGTCAGAGCGTAATATACAATGAAAAACAATAGTATATTAAAGTATTATGGAATTAAAACGGTGCAGTCATAGTTTAGAGTTTTATGAAAAGTATGGGGGGATTTTTGATTTAATTTCGTTTCTTCTGCTCACCGAATAAAGTAAAAACAGGAACATCGGAATAGAAATAGGCTATTATTACAAATTACAATAACGGCTTTCTATTTGAATATTTTACTTTAGCAGAAGTCTGAGTGTGCTTTGATGGTATCAGCCGTGCGTGCGGGTCTAATATCAGCCTGTGACGCCACATGCTAAACATTTACATACTAGAGCAGATATTGATCTAAACACACAGAGATGAGCTGGTGTGTGTGTGTGTGTGTGTAGGAGGACAGTTACGTTGACATCGGCTCCTTTAGACAGCAGAAACTCGAGCATCTCGTTCTGACCACAGTCTGCAGCGTAATGAAGAGGCTTTCGGCCCCCCTCCAGAGTCCGGTTCACATCCTCCGCCTGCACACAACACACACCATCATATCACCGTTCTAACACACTAGTACCATTACATCATATTATACACTTTAATCATGATAAATATAATGTCTCATTAAATATATAATTAATATATAGTTATATTAATATTATATTATTATTAGATCATATTATACACTTTAATCATTATAAATATGTTTCATATTAAATATATAATTAATATATAGTTATATTAATGTTATATTATTATTAATTAGAATTATTAAATACATATTTAATTTTTAAGTCATATTATGTTTAATATGATTTTTAATATAAATTATAAATAATTATTATATGATTGTCACATATTATATAACAGAAATACATATTTTATTATATGAGCATGACAATAATTAAACAATAATAACATATTAAGATACTTTAATCATAAATATTTAGTATTAAATATTATATTATTCAATAAAATATTAGTAGTTTGTTATTATTTAATAATAATATAAATATTTAATATATTACTTATGTACACTACATATAATTATTATATAATTATCACATATTATACAATGCAAAACAATATTATTATATTATATGAAAATATAGAAATCAATATAAACATTATTTTAATAGTATACTTTACGAGTCTTTTACTTGAACTCAAGTGTTTTATAATGTGAAGCTGTTTTTGGAGTGTTTCACCGGATTTCCCCCCAAAAATAGACATAAATAGATGATTATCACCAGATCATCTGAACCCATCTATTAGTCCGATGACATTTATTTATTTAAAATAAATTTATTCTCTTCATCATGTGAACCTGCTGTGTGTGTGAACAGAGGTAAACCACTGAGCTAAATATATCACGACCACACGAGAAAAAAAAACACACACACACACACACACACTCTCTCTCTCTCTCTCTCTCTCTCTCTCTCTCTCTCTCTCTCTCTCTCTCTCTCTCTCTCTCACACACATACTCGCGCACTCACTCACTCACTCTCTCTCTCTCACACACATACTCGCGCACACACACACTCACTCTCTCTCTCTCTCGCACACACATACTCGCGCACACACACACTCTCACTCACTCTCTCTCTCTCTCTCTCTCACGCACACACTCACTCACTCACTCACTCACTCACTCACACTCTACTCTCTCTCTCTCTCTCTCTCTCTCTCTCTCTCTCTCTCTCTCACACACACACACACACACACACACACACACACTCACTCACTCACTCGCGCACAAACTTGCACACACACACTCATTTCAGCACTCACACACACTCCTCTGGGGTCTGCGAGACGCTTCTGTGTGTGTGTGTGTGTGTGTGTGTGTGTGTGAGAGAGAAGAGTGTATATAGTTACACAAGGAGGTGATGTGATATTGTGACACAGGATACACACTCAACAGATGAGAGAGAGAGAGAGAGGTCAGACCTCAGCTGAACGTCTTTAAACCATTAACACAACCACAATAATGAACAAACCCATTCTGGAAATAAACGATTACTATATTTACATACTGAGGCATTTACTTCACACACATACCAAGAAAACCAGTGTATTATCATCAGAAAAAACACTTCACTATCTACTGATGCTATTTTGTCGTTATAATATTCCGGTAAACTATTTCTGTCAATAACGAGTAAAATCGTGCTCCACTTCTTAAAAAAAATGACTTTCTTTATGGCTGACATCATCAGTGTCTCATATCCTTTTGGATAATCCTTCAGGAGAAAAACAACTGCTGAAATAATGCTTTAAAGAGAAAAAAACTACAGAAATAGAAAACTAGTCAGCTAGTTAGTAGTTGGTTCACTGGTCCACTAATAAATGCATCGAATTACTTAAATAAAATGTATTGTTTAATGTTGATAGAAAACAACCTGCTGCTTTTTTACTGAAACCAAACAGATAGAAAATCTGTTAGAAAACATCCACTTGTTGCGTTTACTGCTAAGTACCAAGTACTGGGCTATAACATGGTAACATGGTTCTGTCCCACAGTAATACAGTTTGACATGCTATGTATGTGACTATGGTAATCAGTCAGTGTCATGATATAGATCAAAAACATGTTACCATCACAATACTGTTTAGGAAGGGTTTATAAGCCTTCACGAGCTGTGAGACCTGTATGTACTCGTTTATGAATGTATGTGAAGAGATGAAACGTGTGTGTGTGTGTGTGTGTGTGTGTTTCTCACCTTAACCAGGAGAGTCTTAACCTCATCCAGATCTCCGTTTTTCAGGGCCCACATCAACTCTTTATCCCCCATGTCACCTGAAAACACACACACACACACACACACACACACACACACACACACACACACACACACACACACACACACACACACACACACACACACACACACACACACACACACACACACACACACACAGTATCACAGGCCTGCGGTCCTAAACTGGCTCGCGCCTGCGCTGCGGGTGCTATTACATGTCTCCCGAGTGTGTAACGGGTGTATGAAGTGTCTCAGCGGTTCACTCACCGAATTGCTTGTGTTTTTCGGGTTTGACAGAAAGTTTGTGATTAGACACTGACGGGATCCGCCTGAACTGCAGCTTCCGGAGGCACGAACTTCCGCTATCAGACTAGAACCCACAGAAACACTTCAAAATAAGAGTCCCCGTCCACACCCACCACCTCAGATCTGTCATGAAACGGTACATGTCAAGTAAAATAACAATAAACACAATAAAGCAGCATATCAATTCAAATAATAATAATAATCCAAATAAATTTAAATAAAATATAAAAAAAATATTACAGGGATTAGCAAATCTCTGCATAAACTAGGCCGTCGTCATTTCAGAATAAGATACACTTAGTACAGTCGGTGTGTATAATAAATCATAAGTCATAAATAAAAAATATATATAGAACAGGATTAGAAACCAGCTGTTAATAAAGATGGGAGTTATTAATATTGACGTTCAGGAGGTTAGTTTATAAGAGTATTAATGCTTCAAATCAGATTAAATTGATCAAAACAATGAAATTCAGTCTGAGTTCTGATAAAGAGGAGGATTTGGCATTCGGACAAATATTATTATTGGAGGTGCTGCTGGGTTAATATAATTTACTGGAAAATCAGTTCAATTTCATAGACTGTAGCTATACTGTGGCTGTCTATTAGTTAAAACAACTTTGGATCTACATGGTAAATGCTTTGTAAATGTTTAATTTACATATGCTAATGTTTTTATTATTATTATCATCTGTACTGTTTCGTATCTAATTAATTTCTGAGTGATTTTTTGGTCTTCCCTGCCAAAATAATTTGTGGGCGGGGTTCGGGCTGGCATCCAGGCTAAATCAGCGAGTATCAGGGATCCAAATGTCTATAATGTATAGACAGAGAATAAATGAGTGAAATAAATCATTTTCATTCTGTCACATTGCCTATGTTTTAATGCTTGTCAATATCCTTTTTGCAGTCCGATTTTTAATCAGCGAATACCATTGATCCAAAGGAGATATTGGCCTATGATTTATAGATAGGCCTAGCCTAGCTAAAGAAAAAATAAATCAATAAATCATTCTGACTTTTTTTAAATGGTCATCAGGTAAAGTTGGTTTTGGCAGTCATTTTTTGTCATGTCTTCAACTTGGCTTAACTTGGCCAGTTAGTTTGCTCTCTCTGTGTGTGACATTATCAAATGTAAAAGGTTTGGTGTTTATTACAATGGCAATTTCACAAAAACATGATTTCATCATATTGGATGTTCACCAACAAAACAAGTAGGCTATAGTTCGAGAAAATTCAAATAGCGTACATTTAATGTATGAAATATTATAAACTGAATCCCTTAACGTTTGTATAAAACTTTTTAAAAACTTTTTTTTTTTTAAATCGACGTTCAAACTTTGAGAACATTCAGAAATAAAGTTTTCATAACTCAATGGGAACATTAACAAAACGTTCTAGCACCGCTCATCATGCTTCTTTATGGTTTCTTTATGTTGTAATTATAATGAAGAATGTCTTTATAAAGCTCTAGCAGAATTACACCATTAAAACAGACGCAGAAAAGAGCAACTAGATGAGGTCACGCCGTTTATCAGCTTCTAATGTGAACTCCATAAACAGCGCAGAAGTCCTTCACCTTCCCATATATGGCAAGCCGTTTCGACTTTTAATCATTCCCAGGATATGAATTCTTGATTTCAACAATTCAATTTTCACTTCATGATATCAACAATGACATCATCACTAGTTAAATGTCACCATAGGCTGCAATTCAAATTCAATTATCAAGAATTGATTTCTTACTAGTTGAAATGCCCATTTCACATATCAGAAATACATTTCTTACTAGTAAAAATCTTTATCTTTGATATCAATAATTATGTGATTACTAGTGCAAATGTCCGTTCTTGATATCAACGATTGAATTGCTACTAGTATGTTCATTTTTTATATCAATAATTCGATTTTCTCTAGTGACAATGTTAATTTCTGATATCATGAATGTGATTGTTGCTAGTAAGAAAGCCATTTTAAATATCAGAAATTACTCTCCAAATTATTGATATCAGAAATACATTTTCAGATATCAGAAATAACGAATGTAGGCTAACATGTTGAAATACATTTACAGATATAAAGAATTAACATTAACTAGTGAAAACAAAGTTCTTTATATCAGGAATTTAAAATTTTACCAGTAACAAAGTAATTATTGATATAAAAAATTATAATTTTAACTAAGACCTGTATTTCTGGTATGTGAAAATGCAAGTTCAACTAAGAAATCAATTCTTGATATTAACAATTGAATTTGAATGGCAGATTATGGTGACATTTAACTAGTTAAAATACAATTACAGATATCAAGAATTATAGTTCTTACTAGTTGAAATTTAATTCTTGATATCAAGAATTCATATTTCTGCGAGATTTGTTGATATACAGAATTAACATGTATACTAGTGGAAAAGCCATTCCTGATATCAAAAATTGACATTGTTACTAGTAAAATCCCTGATAACAAGAATTATTATTTTAACTAGTGAAAATTGAATTGTTGATGTCACAAATGAATATCCAGGGAATGATAAAAAGTCAAAACGGCTTGCCATACCAACTAACCTCCCTCATTCTGATATACGGACGATGACAGCGCCGCGTGACACTATTATTGCATGAAATAAGCTCTCAAAAGAAAACCAATCCAGCTAGAGGACAAAAACATCTATAAAGGAGTGCGTTTGTCAGGAGGGTAATAAAGCAGCGCGTGGACGGCAGGTTTCTCAGCAAAGCCCTTGAGAGCTCGTGCTCGCCGCGCGTTCGCTGTTACTGAAGACGAGGCGTAATGGCGTCGGGGTCTCGCGAGGCCACCGCAGGCTTCACTGAAGCACAAGCATCAAGAGCAATGCTATACTGAGCACTGAGACACGGTCATGTGCTCACGATATGTGCTGCTGAACAACTACTTTTCTAATGCAAAGACCAAATAGTCGAATGCATAGGCCTACTTAAGGCAAGAATTTGAATTTAACTATACTTCTCCAGTTGATTGATTACTTAATAATTGCCGCTGTTATTCATACCTCTAAGTCTAACAATCTGACTTCAACCTGGTACAAAAAAAAACTGGCTTCGTAGTAACAAACGTATACTGAATAGGAAGAAGTCATGTTGCATGTTGTTTGGACCTCGACATAGTCGTGTTTACTCCTCTGAGTTACAAATTAATTTCGATAACGGGACCCTACTTGAGAAGGTTGACTCATTCAAATATTTTGGACTCTGGATTGACCCTGAACTTTCATTTAAACCACATATTGACTTCATTATTAAAAGATCCTATGGCTGTGTAAACTCACTACCGTTCTATTAATTGTTTCACTCTTCAGGTCAGAAAAAGAATAATTTCTCAGATGCCTATTATTGATTATGCTGACATTTTATTATCAGAATGCCATCAACACTAGTTTAATGCCCATTGATGTTGTAGTTAACTCGCTTTGTAGATTTGTTTGAGGTGTCCTTACAGAACTCATCACTGTTTAATGTATGCGTCACTAAACTGGTTGCAACCTAAATCAAGAATGCAATTGGGTTCAGTTTATCTTCAAATGTGTATATTTTAACGGTCCCTCCTATTTAAAACAGCATCTTATTCAATGCAGATCTTCATATCCACGCAGACACATGCAATACCCATTTTTCTTTGTACCCAGAATTTATAAAGAAGTTGGCCGTAGAACGTGTCAATAAAGCGCCATGGGACTGGACCAATCCTCTTCCCTTGAGATCTATAAAGATCATCCCTGTCTCTATACCTTAAAACAACTTGTTTATGCTTTTAACTTTTAAGTTAACTTCAATCCTTTGTTCATTTGTTTATCTGTTAAAACGTCATATTTTCTCATTTATTTATTTGTTATTATTGTTGTAATTCATTCAATTTAATTTAAATTTGGTGATATTATCATTATTTTTACAACTTGTATTTAACTTTGAGTAAAAAACTTAGGTTAGTGTGAGGGGTCAGTGTGAGTTGGTGAGAGTTTGTGCATGAATGAGTTGTGTATGTGTATCTGTTATGTATGTAATGTTTTTGCTTATGGTTTGTCTTTTGTATTCTGTATTTGTGTTTATAGGACCCTCTTGAAAATGAGAGGCTATCCTTTAATAAATAAATTCAAATTCAAAATTGCACGTTTTCTGAAATATTATGTTTAAATATGCAAATAAAGCATATTAAATATGCACATTATCATATTAAATATGCACAAACTTGGATCATTGTGGCACATAACAGTTAAAGTTTTCTAAACAGGGGATTTGGGGTTTCTCTTTTTTAATCACTCCATAAATCAGAAAATACTGGCAACAGCCAGAAAAAAAGAAAAGAATAAAATGTTCTATAAATCATGTGAATGATATATGAACAAACATTTAGAATATAGATATGAATGAAACTGTCAAGTTGGGTGTGTGAAGCTGCTGAAGTGCTGATTGAAATCTACATATGCAAATAAAATAAACACTAAATGTGTATTGTGGACATTTTCTTCCCTCTAGTCTGAAACACGTCATGAAAAGCCCAAGATCTCAAAATTAGCCAGTGCGTAAAAAAACATTATTATAGTGTCTTGCCTTAAAAATAACAATGGCACCATATATCTGACAGCGTGTGAAATAATCGTGTGTGTGGTTCTTGCCGACCGGCTGCAAGCCTTTATCACACAGAGCAAATTACATATTTGAATATAAAAATAAGAACAATTCGAAAAGTTTTCATCTGCTCTAAACTACAGTGGTCTTCATCCAGAGGGAAGATCACTGGCGATATTTCAGAGGAGATTCAGGCGTGTCTTCCTGTAATTATGTCAAACAGCACCAGAACTACCAGAGTTATTTAGATTAAACGGTAGAATGGCGAAGGCCGGCGTCCTGGAAACAGAAACATTTGAAAGAGGCAATTAAAAATACAGTAATGCAGAGATTCCCAAACTTTGACCTAAAATACTTCCTTGAGATTTTAAGTTAATATTTCATATCATATCATCACCATTAAACGACCAGTGTTGGGGGTTTTGAATTACAAGTTACTTTTTTTAAAGTAACAAGTGAAGTAAGACATTACTTTTAAAAAGTTCTCTTCTGCACAGTCCTCCAGCCTGAGGCTTATTCATGTCACTTGTAATGTGAAAGGGCCTTTACATTTCCCGAAAATATAACTTTTTATTATTATTATTAAAAAACAAACATGCAAGCCCAGCCCAGATGAGAAAAATGTACGCAAAAGAAACCTAATTGCATTACTAACCTAATGCATTACTTTTCATAAAAAGTAACAGTCAGTTGATTCTTTAAGGAGTAACGACATACTGCAACACAAAAAGTAATTTCCCCAACACTGTTAACAACACACACTGCTGGTGAATCCATGCCTGTGTCAGATTCAAACCTGATCAGATGGCGCTGCTGACCTCCTGTTGTCTCTCCCATAAGGCCATGTTTTCTCCCATCATCCATCACTGCTGCATGTCCAGCTCAGCGGCTGCAGGGGATTGGTGGATGTGAGCTCTGATTGTGTGCGACAACTCGATTACGAGCTGATCAAACCTCCCGCTATCATCATGAGCCATGCATGCCAGTCTTCCCCAGCATCAGATCTGTCATACAAAGGCTTGAAGAAATCATGCAAACTACAAAAGCTTTTCACTTAAATATAATTTGCATTAACATCAGAAATGTACTTTTTAAAAAATATATATTTCATTCATTTAAAAACAAATGCAACGACAGCATTTAACATGAATGAAAAGGAACAGAAAGAAGTAAAGTTTTGCATGAAAATTCAGTACCGGTTCGTGAACCGCCTAATGCAAAAGATCTGACTCAAAATAATGATTCATTCACAAATCAGACATTTTTGCTCATTATGTGGTACCTTGCAAAAACATTTTTGTTTTATTAACCTGATATCTTGCTCTCTGGAGATGGTTTAAAATTGAGAAATGCTCTGGTGATTTTCATTTTTGTGTGCAATATGCATCAGTCAGGACTGCGGATGCACCAACTGAAACTAAATGCGCTCTCACTAGCAGAAAATCACTGAGAAAATACCATAAACACTGATCCTCATGATGTTTCTCTCTCGCCCACGCTTCTCTGAGGGGGTTAATGAGACGCACGTGAACCTCCTCCAGACCGCCTGTGTGTGTGTGTGTGTGTGTGTGTGTGTGTGTGTGTCCAGCAGGAGGCAGCGTTCTGGAACACATGCAGACCTTCAGCTCTCCTGCTGCTTCTCATCACTCTTGTGTTCTGACAGAAAAAGTAACAGTTTGTGTTTCTCAGCGCAGTCGGGTTCCTCTCACTGACCGCTGAGTGCCCACTGGAATAGTAGGATGAATATTATTACATGAACAAATGGCAGAGTAAGAGTAGAATTATGCTAGTATGCTATTCTGAATTCAGCACTAGTGGACTGATACTGCACAGCACACCTTTAACACTGAATCCCAGCTAATGGAACGTTCTGGCAAGGTTCTTTCAAACTCATGAACAAACATTCTTCAGGTAACCTAAATAGAATGTTCGTTCTTGTTTCAGAACGTTCAGAGAACATTCAAAAGTAACGTTCTTATGTTTGAAGAATGATCAAACGGAACGTCCCACTGAAGTGCCTTGGAACGCGCAGCTTTGTCTGATGCACATATATTCAAATGCACAATGAACTCTTATTATGCATGTGCGCGCCATCAGCGTTCTCAAAGGTACGCGCTTTTAAAGTTTGCGTGGAAAGAACTTAAGAGTTTTCTGTTGAAACAGTGTCGTGTTAGCGGACCCTAAATTAATCACTAATGAATGATTGTGATGGAAGTGAATTAATCAAAACTAACTTTAACTGGACAATAACTTTATTCTAGAGCTGTTGTAAAGCCAAAACAATCTCTGTTACTGTAATCTCCTGTTACCACTGTAAAGCTGCGTTGGAACAATCTACATTGTTAAAAGCCCTGTATAAATGAAGATGACTTGACATGATGCGTTGACGTAATTTCCACTGAAAGAGGAAGCTGAGGTGGGACATATTGAATGGCTCCTCCCCCTTTTTAAATAGCCAATAGCGTGTAGTTTCCCTCACAGACTGCAGTCGTCCTTGAGGCACCATGGAAGCGAATCCGAGCGCTGATGATACGTTGGATTCAACAGTAGAGATGTGAATAAATTCTATTAATTTCATTCTTTTAACCAACGTACAGTTGGAAAACGGAGTAAGACTTGAGCGTTTGAGTAACAGAACACACACTCCAACACATACTGAATCGCTCGCTTTGGTCAGGTGGTATTTATAGGATGGGGGGCGGAGCTTTAGATTCTAGAGAGCATTTGATTGGACAGAAGATGTAATGAAACGCGGTGATGTCATAAAATCCCTGATCCATTTAGCGGAAGTGCAAGACTAAGTTTTGAATTCTTATATTTCCTAAATGCAAATTTTGTCATTGTTTTGGAAGACACCAATGCATAACCACAAAAAAAACCACATTTTGAATGTTCAGAGAACTATCAGTAATAACGTCAGCATAACGTAACACTGAAAGGATGATTATGGGATGTGAACTGTGTTCAATAGAATATACAGACCTCCTGTTTTCATCCTTTATCATCACCATCACTTATATACATTATATCATTATATCAATTACATATCATTATATCAATTACATCAATTATGATCTCAGAAGTATCCGCTGGGAGATTTTTGATTTACTACTGAAATATAATTCATAATGTTGCATAATGGACTAATTACTGTCATTGTTCGTAGCAACTAAGAGACATTTTTGTAAGTTCACTGAACTCGCACACACACATAGTGTGTGGTGATGCAATTATTAGGAGAGCGAAAAGGTCTTTTGGAGAGTTTAAAAAGTGAAAATGCTGTAAACTATATACACACTTGGGTAAATTCTTCTCCGTCAGGTTTTATGTGGAAAACAATCTTCCAGGCTGAAGTAAAGGAGAGTTCGTCTGCCTGTGGGACACAAACACAAACGGGATGACCTCAGATGACCCTCATCTCACTCGCTCACTAGATGTCGTGTGTTTATTCTAGTATGCTTAATAGACAGCAGGTTAACTTAAAGATTCTGATCAAATGATTCACATAAATTCAAGCGTTTCTTCCTTTCTGCTGAGATTAGAGTCAGAGAGGCTTGCAATGCGATAATATGTTCAGGCAGATGTCTAGAGGTCTGATGGCTGTTATCAAACGGGTCCTGTGGGCTCTGAAGTTCATGCCGCATATATAGATAATATATGGTGTTCAGCAGCCAAACAATCAGACGAGTCCTGCTGTGTGCAAGATTTAGCTTTACCGTTAAACATACACACACAAACGCTATAGCTTTTCTATCATTTCCATTATCCTAAACTCTCATATAAACCTTTTTGCATTTTCACATCATCATCATTAAGCCATTTCTTAGTTGTTTATCAAGATGTTTCCTCATGGTGAACATTAGTTGCTGGCAATTTCAGATTTTAGAAGACTTGAATTATTTTTTTTTTTTAATTTGAAATGTAATGTTGTGAGGCGAAACAGAAGATGTTTTGGAGAGGGAAAATAATGTTAGTTAAAGCTGAAGGTTCTGTCATCATTTACACACGGTCACGTCGATCCAAGCTTGTATGAGTTTTTTTCTTCTGTGAAACATAAAAGATGTTTAGAAGAATGTTTATGTTGCTCTTTTCAATACTAATAGACTAATAAATGTACTAGAGACAGACCGATAGACAGACAGATAGATAGATATAGATAGAATATAGATAGTAAATACTGTGCAAACACACACACACACACCTTATAATTAAAGCATGAACATTTCTGCATGAGTTCATCTCTATTAAGAAGCAGATACAGTATAATGAGTGTTCAAACTTCTCTCAAATTAACTAAACAGCACAGCAATTACACAAACGAGAACAAGTCATTTACACACATTCAACTCTCTCTCCCTCTCCCTCTCTCTCTCTCTCTCTCCACTGTTTGTTGGAGTATTTCAGTTTTACCTCATGAGAAATGAATGAATGCAGAGACACTCGATCTGTATCGAGTGTAAATGCCAGTGTGTGTCTTAAAATATAATCTACAGCTATTTTTTGCCGTTGCCGTAATTTTGTGTTTAATCCTATTAAATAAGAAACATATGCAAGTCCAGCAGGCTATTTTTTATTTCAGTTAATGTAAAAAATGCTTTTCTGGCTTTAGTTTCAGTTTTAGTTAACTATAAAATCCCTGGTATCATGAGACCAGTGTTGTGTATCGAACCGAATCGTGACATGAGTATGTTGTTAAAATATGAGGCACACACACACATACACATATCATCAAACACACACTCTTAAGTGTAATTACATCCTATAATGCTCAGCGCTCTGTGTGTGCATGATGGATTATGGCATGACACCATTATTTAGCTGAAAAATGATTAATGGTGTATGAGCTCCATAAACACTGGAACTGAGAGACAAGCTCACCGAGAGCGTCTCTGACCCTCACACACACCTCTGAAATAAACACACACCAGCACGGAAACATGAAATATGGCCCGCATTAAAGACTTATTGTTCTCCTAGTGACAGGAGCAGAATTCATTCAGCATTAGTCCAAGAGCGATAAACTCCTCATTATAACTCCAGACGTCTGTATAAAAGCACTGGCACTAATGGAAAAGCTCAGAAAAACAGTCCTCAATGGTGCGACAGACGTCTGACATGAGAAAAAAAACAATCAATCACTCGTAAAACATCTACTATTACATCAAATACTTTCAATTTAAATGTTGCTGGCAAAAAAATAACTATTGCATCACTTCTGAAGAGCCGTCGATGCTGAAAGATGCAGTCCGAATGATGCCACTATCTACTAACTAGATGCTAACTAGTCAAACTCTTGAATTACATATTTTATTTCAGCTTTATTTAGATTAACAGCAATGTTTTTAATAGTTTTAGTTAACGTGAATAACCCAGCTTGAAACAAATCCACAAAGGTAAGATGGTAAATGAATGTATTGGGTTAAGACATGTTGGAGGTTATCCTGACTTTACTGGGTAATCTACCATTATTTTTAAGACGATTGTGTTCAAGAATTTGAATTCTTCTTAAGTTTTGTCTTAGGAACAATCTTAGAAAAAAAATATTATTGAGAAGTATTACTGGGAATACAAAATATTTGTAAAAAATACAAATATTGTTAGTGCCCCTATTATGCTAAAGGTTCCTAATGTTGTTTTGGTTTCTCCTGCAACAGGTTCACATGCATCAAAGATCAAAAAACACTTTAATTTCCTCATAATATCATTACAGCATCATCTCTTTTCTCTCAGTGTCTGAAATGCTTCATTTGAAGATTCTCTCTAAGCTCCGCCTCTCTAAGAGCTGCTCTGCTGTGATTGGTCAGAAAGCAAATGCTCATTATCATATCTGAATCTCAGCTCTTGATCACAGTGATACGAACAGTGATGATGGCGTGGGTTTTACCGTATCAATCTCAGAAAACAGCGTCTTCTCGACACGAACAACACAAACTCTTCAGTCTCAGATACACCAGTGTTTGAGGGCGGGGCTAAGAGACGCTGTTCAGCCAATCAAAACCAGAGCCGGGCATTATGCAAATTAGTTACAAACCTATGTAGTTTCAGCAGAAAGTGAGAAAGTTTGATCTTTGAAATGTTGCAGACCCTTTATATTCGCATTCAGCCATATTACACACTAGAGCCCCTTTCACACAGAGATTCCAGAAACTACACGGATAAAGTGACCCGGGATTTGACCAGGGTTCGTTTCATTTTGCTTCATTCACACTGCCAGTGATTTGCCGGAATCAGAGAGCGCGTTCACACACAACCCATGTATGTTCCGGAAAGACGCGTGGCGTTGGATGTGACGTGTAAAGTGTTTGAATTGCTTTGATTTGCCGAGTGGCTCCTTCCCCATATGCCGTAGCACAGCTCGTAGAAAGGCCAGTCTAATCTCCCGCTACCGCTCTTTCCATTGTAGTCGTGAACTTGGTGGAAGTTTTTACGCAGCGCCTTAAGTTTAATTATGATCTGCGCTTTCGATCTCGAGAAACCACGCTCGATCATTTTTTTCCGGATTCGGTCATACACTAACGCATCACGTAACGTTCCACAAAGCTGGCGATCGATCTCAGCTTCGGCGCGGATTGCAAGGAGCTCTCGGGTCTCTACTTCAGTCCAGTTTGCAGACATTTTTTCGTTCGTTCTTGTATCGATGACGAACACAAACTTTCTTCTAGAGTAACTGAGTCGCACGATAACTACGTCATCGCAAAGGCTCGAGCATCATCACTACGACACACCCCTTATACGGCATTGGTTCTGGCTTTTGTTCACACAGCGCGTGTTCCGGGTCTGAACACGGCAATGTTACTAGGTCCCCAACCCGGCATCAACCCGGCATCGATCCCGGGTCGTGTTTGCGTTCACACAGAAGGCGTTCAAAGCGTTGTGTGAAAGGGGCTTAGGTAAAATGTGAAAAGCATAATGGGGCACTTTAAGAATGTTTTGTGAATCAGATTCAGGATTAATAAAGGCTCTGTAACCACTGATGTTTGTTTTTTTGTTCTAACGGCAGCAATTATGAAAGCACTTTACTAACGAGCGTACGTGGACTCAAAGCTGCTGTCCTCGCTAACAAGTCCCTCTAATGAGATCATTAATTATGTCCTCCAGCAGAAAAAATCTGCTGCCTCAACATGTCGAGAACAACACTGAAACGGCACGTGGGGTGTGAAAGCAGATTACGGGTCAGTGCGAGACACACGCAAGCGAGATGTGTGTGTGTGTTAGAACGGACGCCGTATGCTCTTAAACACCCCCATCTGTACGGGAGAACGAACGAGACCGTTTACTGCGCCAATGAGGCACTGCAAAAATAGTAAGAGCTGCCGGAAATAATCAATAACCAGGTTTATCGTGAACATTGAGCATGAAAACGGCCCTCCAGCGGGAGTTATTCTCCCAAATCAGTGTTTCTGAACTCCTGAAACGCCTCCATTGTATCTTGAGTTTCTTCGGGAACACGTCACAATATTCCTCATTATAATAATTCATACGCAGAATAAAGGGGCGGGGCCTGGTTGAGTTAGTTAGTAGTGTGTTAAACTGGCGGTTATGGTAAGGGGCGGGACATTTCCCAAACACACTCGAAGCGCTCGACCAATCACAACACACTGATCCAGCCACCCAATCAGAGCACATTGTGCTTCTCAGAAGGAGGGGCTTCATAGAGACAGGAAGTAAACAGGGGTGTGTTTCCCGAAAACACCGTTACCCAACAATGGTCGTTATCAGCAGTTCAACGTCATTTGCGACAATACGGTTTCTGGAAAAAGTCGTGACTCGCTAGTTGATTTCTTCAGCGATGCAGCGTACTATGGTAGTGAAGCAGCGTACTTACGGCGTTATACGAGAAACACACCCCAGAGCATTACTGACAGACCGGGAAGAGACGAGCTGCAACATTGACTGTGAAAAAGGCATAAATACAAGCAAAATAAGGCCTACCACCCAAAAACCACCATGTAAGCAGCTCACTAGCCGAGATACAGCGCGTGAGAGGACGGCATATTTGTTTTTCTGTTCAAGATCTGTTTTTCCAGTGTGTGTGTATTTAACTGGTGCTCTGTTTGAATGACACACAATATAAACAATCATGGTTTGCCTAATTGGTAATTAATCAGGATCCCTGATTAGAGGTTATCAATTACAGGCATATAAAAAACACACAGTTAGCGGCGCACTCTGTCTGAACTAAACACACTTACATGATGAGTAAAACTGAAAAACAAAACTATTTGGTTTTTGGTGCTCAGTTGCTAATAAAATATATGCATCAAATACGCTGCAAAAACACATTCTTAAATCAAGATACATTTACTGGAGAAGCAAAATGACTGAGGTTTTGTTTTTTGAAAAATGTATAAAATTTAAGTGAATTTATGCTCAAAACGAATGGGTCAAAAAAAAAAACTTAATTCAAAGGGAGAAAAATATTTTTCTAAACCCATTGGCAATTAATATTAATATTTAATTTGGAGAAAGTATAAGAATATAGTAAATAAAGTATAGAAAAATGAGAATACAGCGAATAAAGTGCACACTGGACGTCAATATTTCAGAGTGTGTGTTATATGGTGCTAACGTGGCTCTGAGAGAGTGTGAGACTGTGTTCATTTCACACTCCTGCGCTCCTCCGCCCATGATGTCGCTCTGTGTCTTTATCTCGGCCTCTGAATCGGGGTTATTTTCTGCTGTCACCATCATTTTCTGCTGAAAACACAAACCCACAATATCAGGCACAGTGTATCTCTCTCTCTCTCACACACACACACTCACACTCGCAAATTCACACTTTCTCACACTTTCTCTCTCTCTCTCTCTCTCACACACACACTCACACTCGCAAATTCACACTTTCTAACACTTTCTCTCTCTCTCTCTCTCTCTCTCTCACACACAGACCACACACACTCACACTCGCAAATTCACACTTTCTAACACTTTCTCTCTCTCTCTCTCTCTCACACACACACTCACACTCGCAAATTCACACTTTCTAACACTTTCTCTCTCTCTCTCTCTCTCTCTCTCTCTCACACACAGACCACACACACTCACACTCGCAAATTCACACTTTCTCACACTTTCTCTCTCTCTCTCTCACACACACACACACACACACAGACCACACACACACTCGCAAAGTCACACTTTCTCACACTCTCTCTCACACACACACTCGCAAATTCACACTTTCTCACACTCTCTCTCTCTCACACACACACACACACACTGACTCACTCACACTCGCAAATTCAGTTTCTCATACTTTCTCTCTCTCACACACTCAATCACACTCGCAAATTCACACTTTCTCTCTCTCACACACATACAGACACACACACACACACTCGCAAATTCACACTTTCTCACTCTCTCTCACTCTCTCACACACACACTCGCAAATTCACACTTTCTCTCTCTCTCTCACACACTCACACAAACACACACTCACGCAAATTCACTTTCTCACACTTTCTCTTTCTCTCTCACACACATACAGACACACACACACTCGCAAATTCACACTTTCTCACACACACACGCAAATTCACACTTTCTCACTTTCTCTCTCTCTCATACACACAGACACACACACACACACACTCGCAAATTCACACTTTCTCACACACACACTCGCAAATTCACACTTTCTCTCTCTCACACACACAGACACACACACACACTCGCAAATTCACACTTTCTCACACACACACTCGCAAATTCACACTTTCTCACACTGTCTCTCTCTCACACACTCCAACAAACACACAAACAATCACACACACACACACACTCACGCAAATTCACACTTTCTCTCTCTCACACACACAGACACACACACACACTCGCAAATTCACACTTTCTCACACACACACTCGCAAATTCACACTTTCTCACACTGTCTCTCTCTCACACACTCACACAAACATTCACACACACACACACACACACTCACGCAAATTCACAC
>CM060619.1:1332989-1340489 GCA_030578275.1 Meda fulgida
ATACTGTGCACACACACACACACTCACACATACATATACTGTGTACACACACACTCACACATACATATATTGTGCACACACAGAAGAATTTTAGAAAGTCATTACACACAGATACACACACGCACGCACTCACACACTGTGCACACACACACACACACACACACATACACACACGCACACACTCACACACTGTGCACACACACACACACACACACATATACACACACGCACACACTCACACACTGTGCACACACACACACACACATACGCACACACTCACAGACTGTGCACACACACACACACACACACACGCACGCACTCACACACTGTGCACACACACACACACACACATACTTATACACACACACACACATATACAACATATACTGTGCACTCACACAGATGAATATTAGAAAGTCATTACACACATATACACACACACACACACACTCACATACATATACTGTGCAAACACACACTCACACATACATATACTGTGCACACACACACTCACACAAACATATACTGTGCACACACACACTCACACATACAACATATACTGTGCACACACACACTCACACATACATATACTGTGCACACACACACTCACACATACAACATATACTGTGCACACACACCTAGATGAATATTAGAAAGTCATTACACACATATACACACACACACACACTCACATACATATACTGTGCACACACACACTCACACATACATATACTGTGCACACACACACTCACACACACTCACACATACATATACTGTGCACACACAAAGATGAATATTAGAAAGTCATTACACAAACACACACACACAAACACACACACACATACATATACAGTGCACACACACACACACACACACACACACACACACACACAGTCAACAATCTCTGTTACTTTAATTTCCTATTATCTCTGTGAAGCTGCTTTGAAACAATCTATATTGTTAAAAGCGCTGTATAAGTGAAGGTGACTCGACTGACACAGAGACTTCAGGAGTGTAAGATGAATAACTCTCACTCCATCTCTCTATCACTTCATCTAATTACTCACACCATCGCTGTCTAATTCCTCTTCATCTGAGTTCTTCTCTCTGAGGAGCTTCTGAGCACACACACACACACTGGACGGACTGAGTGGACATTAACTCACTTCATATGTTACGTGGCAGGGTCTTACACACACACACACACACGCACACACACACACACACACACACTGGACGGACTGAGTGGACATTAACTCACTTCATTTGTTACGTGGAAGGGTCTTACACACACACACACACACGCACACACACACACACACACACACTGGACGGACTGAGTGGACATTAACTCACTTCATTTGTTACGTGGCAGGGTCTTACACACACACACACACACACACACACACACACACACACACACACTGGACGGACTGAGTGGACATTAACTCACTTCATTTGTTACGTGGCAGGGTCTTACACACACACACACACACACACACACACACACACACACACACACACACTGGACGGACTGAGTGGACATTAACTCACTTCATTTGTTACGTGGCAGGGTCTTACACACACACACACACACACACACACACACACACACACTGGACGGACTGAGTGGACATTAACTCACTTCATTTGTTACGTGGCAGGGTCTTACACACACACACACACACACACACACACACACACACACACACACTGGACGGACTGAGTGGACATTAACTCACTTCATTTGTTACGTGGAAGGGTCTTACACACACACACACACACACACACACTGGACGGACTGAGTGGACATTAACTCACTTCATTTGTTACGTGGCAGGGTCTTACACACACACACACACACACACACACACACACACACACACACACTGGACGGACTGAGTGGACATTAACTCACTTCATTTGTTACGTGGAAGGGTCTTACACACACACACACACACACACACACACACACACACACACTGGACGGACTGAGTGGACATTAACTCACTTCATTTGTTACGTGGCAGGGTCTTACACACACACACACACACGCACACACACACACACACACACACACTGGACGGACTGAGTGGACATTAACTCACTTCATTTGTTACGTGGCAGGGTCTTACACACACACACACACACACACTATCAGCGTACGGTATAGACAATATAGTCAGCTGCCGGCGGCCCCCGTGTGACTCTTCTGATCATAATGAATAAAAAATTAGATTTCACCTCTGACTTGAAGATGCTTCATACACAAACTACACTGGAAGCGAGCTGTCCAATAAAATACGCCACACATCCCATAATAATCAACAAACACAGACACCGATAACCGGACAAGCACGAAAACACATCCAGTAAAAGATGAGAACACAACAACAACAACAACAGCAGCAGCGTAAATAAAACCAAGGTATGTTATGTCCACATTATTTATTGATGCCGCGGTGTATTGTGGGAAACTGAAGACATCACAGTATTATTATCCATATTCCAGCTCACGTTCAACAGACGTCCAAGCTGTTTCAGATGCTTTAATATCTGACAGAAACATCACCTGTCGAACGATAAGAGTTTCCTCACAAACAACAGCTGGAAACTCAAAAATAAGAGATATTCATTTGAAAGATTTCTGCAAAGATCTGCTCTTCTGTTTATCAAAGCAATAAGCCTCGCGAAGCCGTGATTTACAGTGAATGTAGAACAGTAGTTCGTTGTTAGGCACGACCTTAAGTTAAAACCCCCTTAGTTGTTCTAAATCCACTGTAAAACACGGCTTCAAGGGGCTTTTTGCTCTGAAAAAATGGTTACTCCATAAAAATATTAATTGTAATATTAATTTTATTCATTAAATCAACACCAGCAACAAAAAATATAACGTTATTATAACACATTTATTCCTCCGCCAAGCAATGTAGTTCCAAAGAGGTTGCCAAGCAACAATGCAACAACAAAGCATCACAAACGGCAGTTGAGTCATTTACAACGGCTTCGAGCGCGGCTCGACCAATCAGAATCAAGGACCGGAACTATCCATATTATAAACAGTTGATAATTAATGTGTGCTTATGTACTGGAAATTTTTCAAGTTTATTACTGGAGTATGTTTTACAAGAAAATACTACTTGAGTCTTTCTACCTCAAAATTGCATGTTTAATTAATTGTGGTTTATGTGTAATTACTTGTGAAATTTATTGACTGTATTTGAGCAAAATCAGTTTTCTACTGGGAACGAACACGCCACAATATTCCTCATAATAATAATTAATACGCAGAATAAAGGGGCGGGGCCTGGTTGAGTTAGTTAGTAGTGTGTTAAACTGGCGGTTATGGTAAGGGGCGGGACATTTCCCAAACACACTAGAAGCGCTCGACCAATCACAACACACTGCTCCAGTCGACCAATCAGAGCACAGTGTGCTTTTCAGAAGGAGGAACTTTATAGAGACAGGAAGTAAACAGAGCGTTACTGACAGACTGGAAGAGAGGAGCCGCAACAATGGAGAATATGAGGAAAATAATCAACATTCAAGCAGGAAAACCAAGGAAAATGTATTTCAGTTAACGTTTATTTTATTTCAAGGAACAAATAAAAAGGTTTTGGGCTTAGTTAGCTATAATAAATGTGTCAGTGAGGCTCCGGGGTCCCACAAACCCAGCGGTCGTCCCTCATTATCCCGGTCACTCCTGAAAAACAACCTCATTCGGCTCTGAAATCAACATTCTGGTCAATTAACATGTTCAGATGGATCTGGGGAGCTTTAGTTTGTGTCCCTGATGCACACGAGCAGCTTCACTTTGGCAGAAACAATGGCAACACTAATGGAACATGAGTGGCCTGGAACAATGAGCCTTTACACACGTACTGTAGTGTGTATGTGTGTGTGTGTGTGTGTGTGTTTGTGGTCTCCAGATAAACACCTCTGTGTGCTCATGTTGCTAAAGCAGAGGCTTAAGATGTTCACTCAAACACACACACACACACACACACACAAACACACACACAGAGCAGTGATTGCGTGCAGTACTGCGGGTGTTTCATCTGTCATATCTAAATCCATTTAAATACGAGACTTTAGTCCATGAAAAATGAGCAGAGCTCAGCAGAAGGGCGAACACAAGCCGCTGTGTGTGTGTGTGTGTGTGTGTGTGTGTGTGTGTGTGTGTGAGAGAGATTAATGTTAGACACCAAAGTGTGACTAAAGTCTTCTAGCTGTCTTACTTCATGATAAACACCTACACACGCTACCGGCCAAGAGATTGGAATAATTGTGATTTTTTTAAACGTTTTAAAAGAAGTCTCTTCTGCTCACCAACACATTTATGTGCAAAATGCAGTAAAAACAGTGAAATATTAATACAATGTAAATCAGCTGTTTTCTGTGTGAATATCTAGTAAAGTGTAATATGTTCCTGTGATCAAAGCTGTATTTCAGCATCATTACTCCAGTCTTCAGTGTCACATGATCCTTCAGAAATCACTCTAATATGATGATCTGATGCTCAAGAAACATTTATGATTATTATTAATGTTTAGATTTTTGTGGAAACCATGATAATTCAAAAATTGAGGTGAGTAGGATTCTCTTTAATGAAATTAAAACTTTTATTCAGCAATGACGCATTAAATAGATCAAAAGTGACAGTATATAATGCTACAAAAGATTTATGTTTAAAATAGATGTTTTTAAAACTTTCTATTCATCAAAGAAACCAGAAAAATAAAACTCAACTTAAAAAATAAATTAAAACTTTACTGTTTTGATTATAAAGTGTTTATTTTGCAACGATTAATCAATCCAAAATAAAAGTTTGTGTTATAATATGTGTATAATAATTTTGTATATATAAACACACACACATATGCAGGTATATATTTAAGAAATATTTGCATGTACATAATGTATATTTATAAATAATTTATATAAATATTTAATATGTAAGTAAAACATTTTTCTTAAATATAAACATGCATGTGTGTGTATTTAGCTATATATACAAAATAATTACACACACATATATTATGTAACTATGATGCGATTAATCGTTGCACAGCACTAGTTTATTTACAAGCAATACACTTGATTTGATATTCTGCTATTTAATTAAATGACATTTATAAGTGTGTCTGAATTTGAATAGTTACTCACAAACACTTAAAGTCGCTCTTCTCTCTGATCAGTGGCGTTTTCCGTGTTTATCCAGTGGGATTGTGGGTCAGAGACAGCTGGAGGCCTGTCATGAGGAAACACACGCATGTTATCTCATTCACATCATTCAACACCTCACAAAAGGACACATCGCTGGAGGTTATGAAGAACAGAATCACTTAACAGAGGAAAGTAGAGCAATGTCACGCCTCCCTTCTGTTTATTCAGTCAACATGCGGTCCTCTCGCAATATAAAGCATGAAAGCAGATGTACACACACACACACACACACACACACACACACACACAAGCCGCGTTTCCATTACCCTTCAAATTGCGCAAATTGAAATTGCGAATTGAAAATATGCCCAATGAAAATTTCAAGAAAACTCCCATTTATCGCAAAAAAGTTTTTTTACACTCACATGGTGTTTTTTTAGGCAATTCGAAAAAATTAATATTTTTCAAAAGTGCAATGGAAACAGTTTTTGCGCATTTACAGTCACCTGACGTAGATGACACGGTAAATTTGGACAGAATACGAGACAGAGAGTTCTTTATTCAATTCTTAAAAAGTGAAAATAATGACAGGAATACTGGATCCTAAACCTCAAAGAAACGCCACAATCACGAGCTGGAGCAGAAATGAGGAGAAACACCAGAAACTCCTCATACGAGCCGCTCGAGAGGCTTTCCTGGCCATTAATGCTGTGAGCACACACACACACACACGCACACACACACACACACACACACACACACACACACACACACACACACACACACACACACACACACACACACACGCACGTACGTCTCTTTCCATTAATAATAATAATAATAATGGCCAGTGCGGTGGCTGGGATTGACTTATCGCGAGAGGGAAAAATGACGTTTTAGTCGCATCACATCGGTTAATGGAAACGCCGTCATTTCGCAATAGTTTTTTGTCGACATTTAGAAAAGTTTTGCGCACATCTGTAATGGAAACGTGGCCACTATCCTCTCAGAAGGACGTTCACCAGAATCTAGTATTTCATGAATATTGAACAATAACAGTGGTTTGTTGAAACTGCGACTCACAAACGTTCCTCTTTGGGAACAACTATTTGCCTAAAAGCATTGTGGGAGTTTCGTTCATCAGCACAGAGTGATGCAATACACACTCAAGACTACATGAATCTGAATCTGTAGCTTCTGGAGAAACATTTTGGTTACACTTTATTTTAAGGTGTCTCTGTTACACTGTGATTATACATTTAAGTACTGAATAATATTAAGTAACTAGATGTACTTACTGGGTAAGGGTTTTGGGTTTGGTTTAGTTGCATATGCATAATTTACTGGCATTGTAACTAAATGTAACATATGTAACAATGACACTGTAAAATAAAGTGTTACTTTAATTTTGTATGTGATATATATTGATATGGTAGCGCTTTAGTGTACCGTCCTGTTCCACATGTACATACTATATACTTATTATAGCAATTACAATAACCGGGTTATAACTAGTTACTAACCCTGAATCTATACCGGCTTAATCTAACCGTAACCCCTGTAAGTACATGTAAGTACACACACACACACACATATATATATGGTTGCATTTTATTTTACTGTATGTGCACTTACATGTACTTACCTAAGGAAAAAAAAAAACATATATGACTAAAAATGAATACATTTTTTATTTTTATTCAGTAAGGATGCATTAAATTGACAGTTAATAAACTGACAGTAAATATTTGACATTGTTACAAAAATATTCAAATAAATTTTCTTTTAAACTTTTTATTCATAAAAAAATTCTGATAAAAATGTGAAATGTAACATTTTCTTAATGTAATAAAACAACTGTTTTCAACATTGATAATAATCATAAATGTTTCTTGAGCATCAGATCATCATATTAGAGGATCATGTGACACTGAAGACTGGAGTAATGATGCTGAAAATTCAGCTTTTTTAAATTAATTTGTAATATTTCAGTTTTTACGGTATTTTTGATCAAATAAATGCATCCTTGGTGAGCAGAAGAGACTACTTTTTAAAAACATAAATTTTACCAACAAACTATTGAATGGTATCGTGCGTATATATATATATATATACATTAAGAATTTTAGTAACACTTTACTTGAAGATTTTATGTATAATGCATTATAAAAGTATATTAACGTATGTTATAATGCATTATAGCTTTTCATACATAATTGTAACCAAAGTTAAAATGCAGTATATTTGCAGATTCCTTGTTTCATCTGAAATAGGTTGTTTTAATGCATTATGCTTTATAATGGTGTGTTCAATGAATTTATAAGTATTTTAATG
>CM060619.1:1345489-1435489 GCA_030578275.1 Meda fulgida
TATTTATTTGGCCACAGTTCACTTTCTATAAGGGAAGGAGTGTCACATATTATACTGTGCACTATTGATGATTTATTGATTCATCTTAGCTATTGGACTGATGATTGCATGTCACCACCATTGCTGCGTTGTTGTTGTTTACATTCTGTTTACTGTATCCCAAATGTCTACAATGTTGTTGGGTGTTTTTTATTGTTAGTAACTGATATCTGTGCTAATATGGCTCCCTTGAGTGCAAAACAAATTCCCCTCGGGGTAAAAAACGTTTCATTCATATTGTGTCGCTAAAGGGGTTTTGCGGTTTACTGTGACACTGACTTGGTGCGCGGTCACGGTGCGTTTGAGCAACAAAAAAAAAAAAGCCCAATCCCGTTCAATCCTCACGCGCTGAGAATCGATCCATCGGCAGAATCTGGCGCTCACTCACACGACGCGATGCACCCAAAACCCATGCATCTAATCCACTTAAGACCCACGAGATGAACCATTTACCGACTATAAAACCCCGAGCCTGATGCATCATAACGCATTTCTCGTAAACAGCGCGCGATATTGTGTTGATGATGTGAGAATGATGCTGTAAAGGTCTCCTCCCCTCCTCCCTCCTGCTCTCTTACTCCTCGTTTTCACTCCTCACTTCGCGATCACCCACGAGACGATCTCCGAGGTCCAGCATCATGTCCTCAGACGTCCAGCTGCGCGAGCGAACGGACCCGGAGAGCAACAGCAGCGACTGAGATCAGGTAGGAATAACTATGCGTTTACTGCGTGTTATTTACACAACATTTCCACAGATTTGCTACATAACACAAGAGCCGAGGCATGCATACGCAAACAAACGAACGCGCACGTGCAATAAACACAAGGCTGACGAAACAACCCGCTCAGAAAAAAAAAAAAAGATTTTTTAAAATGCTCCGTTGAAGCTGAAATCGATTGCAAGCCGCGGGAAAACGAGGATCATTGTGGACTGAGATGTTGAAATTGACGCACCATGGAGACTCCAAGAGATTTCACGCGCGCTTTGGCTTTCATAACTCACTCAAGCATGTAAGAAACTTAAAGACTTCATTCAGCAGGGTTTATTTACACCGTTTTCACAGCGCGCAATCAGAGGAAACCGGAGCTGGAAAACGCGCCAACTGAAGTCAATCAAAGCGGGATTTACGCACAAACCAACTCGAATTTTTGTGGACATTTTTGGCTACAACATTTAGTTATCAGATCAAACAAATTAGGTTTAAAAAGAAACGCATGTGGCTGAATTCATTAGTGTTTGAGTTGCGCGTAAAAGCGTTTGCGCACTGAACTTGAGCGAGTCTAACATTCAATTCAGACACACTGGATGGACTAATTATGTAACCATTTCCACATCTAGTTGGTCAGTTGGACGTTATGCATCTGCAGTAAATAACGCAGAAACGTCAGCACAGCTCGGATACTATAAAAGCAGGTGTTTTTATGTTTCATGACGCGAAAGTGTGTATGATGAACTGATTCTCCATCTGATATGATGGACAGGATTTGCTCTCTTGTTCACGGTTGTATTAATGAAACATCACGATCACAAACCTCTAACAAAACCAACTCGATCAAACTCATATATTGGTCTCCAACCAAACAGAAATGTGCAAATCACAGTGCGCAATTGGTGCTGGGTGGAGGATTTATCCAATACGCGTTTAATAGTTTTCTTTAATTCTCCGAATAAAGTTCAGAGTATTATTTGATTGTTTAGTTTAAGTTTGATTAGAGTTTGAAGTGATAAAGAAATGAAAACGAGCCAATCACGCAGAATCACGGTCCTTTATCAGGCACTGTTTGGGTAAGAACTGTTACTAATCAATGGAGTTTAATTAATGACATGTGCTGGTAGTTTTCATGTAAAATCACTGATGATCCCTTTATTTCCTCTGTTGCTCTCTTTATGGACCAGAATCCGGGATTGATCAGATTGCTGTTCTCATCGATAATCAGCGCGTGCACGTGACAATCTGCTATTTATACCCTTTACGATTAGCAAATACTTCACAGAGGGGAAAGTAGAGATTGACTGCTCATAACTTAGGCTATTGATTCCAATTGTGCTCATAAAATGATTATTGTACAGGACACGCGCAGCACATCGATGATCAGTGGATTTGGCACTTGCTTGCGCTTTTAGTTGGATTCGTGAAATGATTTAAAATGACGAGAAAGTGAAAATATCAAACGCTCTTGACTGGAAATATCGGCTCGTGCGCACTTTACTCAAAGCTTTACTGAGAGTGAAGAGGTTTCGTGAGATGCTGTTTAAACTGATGAACGTCTTTCCGTCTTTTTGAGTGCGCGTTACATGCAGACGGGAGCGCGTATTGAATTTCCCGGGACGCGCAAAGGTTCAGAAGAACCTTTTTTTTTTTAATTGCTTTAATAAAAACTGTTAATTGGTCAAATGCTATTTATGCTACTATATCATTTCAATGTAGCATACAGTAAAAAGGTTTTTATTGGTGCTGTCAATCGATATTGTAATACTTTCACATCGAATCGGCAAAAATGATATAGAAACAACAATAAAAACTGTAAATTGGTAAAATGTTATTTAAGTTTCTATATCATTTCAATGTAATATCTGGTTAAAAGGTTTTTTATTAGTGCTGTCAATCGATTTTGTATGACTTTTGGCAAAAATGATGTTGAAACAACATAAATACAGCGTATTTAAAATATGTTTAATGGCATCTTATGATGATGATGGCCAGTATTACTGAAACCAATACTGATGTCTCAGTACTAAAAATACATTTGTAACATTTAATAGGCTTTTGAAAATATAAAAACTTTTAATTTAAGTGAATTTGAAAACAATCTTTACATAAACCCATTGTAATAAATGTCACATTTAGCAGTGCCTTTTATATCAAGGCTCTAAACGCTACGTTTTTTTGTATTGGCTCAGTCAGACACTGTTTTATTGCGTAAAATGATAAAATGCACACAAAAAAAGTTTTTTTTCATTATTTCTGACCCGTGTAACCTTTTCAGGTTGGTTTAACGGTACAGAAGTTGAATAAAGTTATCAAACACTTCAGTTTTCAATGCATAAATGATAAACTGAATATAGATTAATCCTTATTAAAGCTACAAAAGTTATTCAGTCATGAGCAGTCTTCTGTTGTTTGATTAACATTAATGAGACAGCAGCAGGTTTATTAGGCTGCTGTCACTTTAAGACCTGAAGAGGATCTGACGTTCATTTAACACTTTTTAACTAATTTAAGTCCCTACTTAAGAGGATACTTAACGGGAATTATGGTTTAAAGCACTTGAATGAATGATAGCGTGATCATAAACTGTAGCGCATGCCAGGAAAAAAATCATACGCGGTATTAATTATTTTAACAGTTAATTTTGACAGCCCTAGTTAATATACATACAATTTATAATAAAAAAAAATAAAAAAATCATGCACAACAAACTTTCGTATTCTGTAAAAAAAAAAAGTTGCATTGCTTCCAGTTCGTCTTTTGTAATCCTTCATTAAATATTGAACCATTTAACTCTAGATACCTTCAAAGATGAGCATAAACGATGCAGATATTTCTATTCTTTTTCCCACCAACATTTTAAATATTTAAATTGAATAAAATGGCAGCAATTAAATTGATTACCTTAAAAGTCCATAGGTATCGGTGTCGTGAACAGCTTCTCCGACGAGCGGATGCAATGTTTTCCTGTTTGTTCAGCAATATACTTTTACCATAAAATATAGATTTTTACAAGAAATACAAATCACTATCATTATAATTCATGGCGAACGGGCATCCCAATTTTTTAATTTAACAAAATAATTTCAGCGTAGCATCTCACTAACACTCTTAAAGGGCACATTAAATCAAAATGTGAGGTTTGTGACCTTTAGTCCATGTATGAATCTCTGAGCTCATCTACATGCTGTTATCCTCCTAAAAATTGTCTTCTTAATTTACTTTTAGTATATAAATGTACAAACACGTTTCTCTCTTCCTGGAAAACTGACCCGAGCACATCGATGACTCATGTTGTCTGCAGTTTTCATCGCCCAATCAAAACGCTCTGTAGAATGAGAATGCCCCGCCCCCTGAGGTCACCTGACACAGACAGTACAGGGGAGCAACATCTCAAGTGATGCAGTCAGTGCTAAACACAGATAAACAGGGTTACCTGATCACTCACACATTCAGAGTATACAGTGAATTTCTTACATGCTTCTTCATGCAAATGAATAAACAATAAAACAGACAATAAACATTTGTATATTAGCAACAGAAAGACAAACGGAATATAAGAATATAGCACGATACTAAAAATGGCAAGACAGGAAAATAATGATAAAAAATGATATAATATTAATAAAAACAATATTTTAGCATTTTATGTGCTATTATATATTTTATTTTAGTATTAAATCAATTTAATATAAATAAAATAAATATAATTTATAAATATGTATATATTATTCTATTATAAATTATATATTTAATTTTAATTTAACAAAATATTAATATATATATTAATTAAATATAAAATTATATATAAATAAAATATATATTTTTAATTATATATAAATAAAATGTTAATCTATCATTTAAAAAAATCTATAATCTATAATACAACTGTATGTATATATATACAGTATATATATTAATTAAATTATATAATTAAAATAATATTATTTATTATTATATTTTTAATTTAATTAATAAAATATTAATATGAAATATGTATAGATGAAGGGATATTTTTCCTGGCAGACGCTGTTAAAGTCTTGCTGAAGGGCCGACGCTGCATGTCACCTGTGCGTCATTATACACCTTTTCATTTTATACGTCTATTTTAAAAGTCTTTTGGTGGCTGGTACAGTAAACACGTGATTATCTCTACTGTGTTCACATCAACACATCACACACACACATCACAACATAATACACATCAGTGTGGCCTTTTTACTGCGGTGCTTTTGCATTGTCTAAATCAGGTCGTCAAAGTCTGAGCTGTTGATGGACACATTCTGCTTCGAAGAGAAGCACGTTCATTACCACTGACCTGTGTGTGTGTGTGTGTGTGTGTGAGCCATTCAGAGTTTAATGTACACTGTTTATGTGGGTCTTGTTGTGGTGTTTAATGACACCATGAGGGTGTTTAGGTGAATAACGTTTATGGAGTTGCAGTTGAAATCATTTAGAAGGGCAAACAGGACCATGTCAAACTGACAGCATCTCCTGCTACACACACACACACACACACACACACACACACACACACACACACACACACACACACACACACACACACAGTGCAGCGGGTCAATAACATCGATGGTCTTGGGTCCTGAGGTATTTATGTGCAGCACTAGTTGATCTCAGACACACACACACACACACACACACACACACACACAGTGGGACCTAGACGAGAGAAAGAGAAGAGGAAGAAAGTCATGAGCGTCTGATCTGAACATCTGGTGGGTTTAAAGTCATCTAATGATTTCTGAAGGACCTCGTCAGGAGTGTTCAGGAAGCGAGAGCATGCGTGTGTGTGTTTACTAAACTACAGTTTGGAGACAAATTTGGCATGAAAAGGAAATCACTACCGTTTTTTGTTCCCTATAAGACTTGATTTTGTCCGTTGGGAATCGATTGATTGTTGTTGTTTGCTAATTGCTGCGATCTCAAAACGGTGCACACGGCAGCAGAGAAGAGTCGTCATTGCATTAACATTTTTGATTAAAGATCGTGAAATAATGATGTGCATGGATAAATATATAGCATTAAAAATCAATTGTTGTTTTTGATTTAATGGTGATTTTAAATCAGCTAATTCCAAAAAAAATAATAGGTACAATTACTCTTTTTTTATATATATATATTTTTTAGTGCTGTCAAATCGATTAATTGTATCTAACAGGTTTTTCTTTACATATGTGCATGTATATATTATTATTATATTTATATATACATTATGTGTGTGTGTGTATGTCTCTGTATATACAAGTAGTATATATATATATATATTATAGTATATATATATATATGGGGACTATTGACTATTTGTCTTTCTTGTTCTTTAGATATTTATCCTGTTGTACAGCACAATGGCCAACTACTGTTGCTTTTATTGTGCTATATAAATAAAAGTTGATTGATTGATTGATACCGTAACTACCTAATGATACCTAATTTGCATTCATTTGTTTCGTGGGCATGGCTAATGATAGACTGTTGATCTTTGAATAAAATAATGTTCGGTTCAGGTTTGAAAATCATTATCTTTTATTATAGGCTACCCCCCCCCCCCCCCCCACCCCAGTCACCCTGGATCTCCACTTGCAGTAATGATATCTGAGATTCACCCAAAAATGAAAATCCTGTCATAATGTTCTCATCCTGTATGATCTTCCGTGAAACACAAATGGAGATATTTAGCAGAACATTCAGTACCAGGTGCTTTTTTTTTTTTCTTCTTTTTTTTTCTTCTTCAGGTGAAATAGTGAGTGTGATTTTTGGCTGATCTATTCCTCTAATGATCTCTCTCTCTCTCTCCTGCATCTCATCATCTTCACAGCAGGTTTTGCAAAACCTCCGTCATTTGTTCCACAAAGGGAGACAAATGTAAAAGATATGCAAATGTGTGCTTACTGTTTTCTGGAGCCCGGAGGTGAGGGAGTTACTGCTCAGATGTGGCTCTTCACAGCTTCTCATTCACTTCATGTACTTTGTTTCATATGTTTCTCCTGGGGAGAAATGAAGAGTTAGTAGTTGTAAGAGTGAACATGGAGCAACCTGGATCATTTGATGAGAATTGTTTGAGCTCATATTGAGAGTCCTAAACAGTGTTCGAGATACTGTCTGTAGAGCTGTGATGTTTTCGAGTCATTCAGACACTACTATGAATTTTATTAATATTACGAATTTTTATATTTTCTGTTTTCATTTTAGCAATTTTATCCATTTGTGCTCCATTTAATCTCATTGCAGTCTTGGAATAATTACTGAGATAACAAAGTGTGTGTGTGTGAGAGTGTTTGTGTGCGAGTCTGAGTTTGTGTGAGTGCGAGTGTGTGTGAGACTGAGTTTGTGTGACAGTGTGTAAGCGTGTGTGTGTTTATGAGAGTGTGTGTGAGTCTAAATTTGTGTGAGTGTGTGTGAGACTGAGTTTGTGTGACTGTGTAAGTGTGTGTGTGTATGTGAGAGTGTGTGTGAGTCTAAATTTGAGTGAGTGTGTATGAGTGTGTGTACTTGTGAGGGCAAAAAGTCCCTAAACTTAAGTATAAACTTACATAGTGAAATAATATGTCCATAGACTAGTGAGGATATTTCACAAGGTTTTTACCAGCACATGTTTCTGTGATGGTAGTTTTAGAGTTTGGTTTATACCAAAGAAAATATCATGATGTCCT
Source organism: Meda fulgida (assembly GCA_030578275.1). Taxonomy (NCBI): domain Eukaryota; kingdom Metazoa; phylum Chordata; class Actinopteri; order Cypriniformes; family Leuciscidae; genus Meda; species Meda fulgida. The sequence goes on from CM060619.1 coordinate 1,352,910, forward strand.
TACTAATATAGTGAAACAAAAATGAGTGTGTGTGTGATACAATCCGACAGTAAAGGAGGAAAATTATACAGTTATTTTGCCACGAGCAGCATGACCCCAGAACCAACAGAGGCAACACACACACACACACACACACACACACACACACACACACACACACACACACACACACACACACACACACACACACACACACACACACACACACACACACACACACACACACACACACACACACACACACAAGCTACTTCATGACATTCTGAGCTGGGACACACACTCCTCTCCCCCATGGGCGTCTGTCTTAAATGGCACACGCTGAGGTGGCGAGTGTGTGTGTGTGTGAGCAGTCAGTCTGTTGACACACTCTGGTGATCTCTCCACTTGTGCGACACGGCGCGTTTGAGGGATTTTTCTACATTTCACATCTGATATTCTCTGTGCAGAACTCCAGAGGCACAAAACGCTGTCAGAAACGAGCTGATGTGACAGGACAGAGGAAACTGTGTGTGTGTGTGTGTGTGTGTGTGTAAGGCCTGGAGGTTACTGAGCATCAGTGAAAAAGCAGAGCAGCCCTGGTGAGCTCTCGCTCCCATTACATTTACACTGTAAGGCTTAATGCATAGAGATGATAGCTCCACACATTCGCTTTTGCACAATCTGTAAATGTTCATTTAAAGGAGCACTGAAAAACTAATATTCGAAACCATTTACTCATGCAGTTTCAAAACTATGACTTTCCTCAACAGCCCAAAAGCCAAACAAATCCAAAATGTCATATTAGCAACAAAAAAAGTCGTATAAAACATTATATTTAAATCATTATTCACAAATAATCCACTTTTGTCTCAAATTCTCATCTGTTATCATTAATTTAAAGTTCACTGAAAACAAAAATTTAAAAATGAATTTACTCACGTTCATGTCGTTTCAAAAACCGTAGGACTTTGAAATGGCAAATCTTGTATGGCAAGATCCAAAATTATATTAGCACTATTAGCACACACACAATTATCGTACATTATATACTCATATATTCAAAAATATATATTAATTTACTCATGTTCGTGTCGTTTCAACCGTAGGACTTTGATAAAAGGTTACTTACAAACTGTAGTCCATTACTGAATACAAATTACATGATGAAAATTGTAGTTAGTAATGTGATATATTACATTACACATTTTAGGTAATACAATCTGACTACTTTTTGATTACTTTTAGATTACTTTTGACCTTACTTCTAGCATTAATTTAACACATAGATACGAATAGAATTACATAATCTAGATTACATTACTATCCAGCACTGATTATATGATCCAAAATCACCTGAAAGTACAGTATAATAGATTTGTAATAGATCTGGATGATCTTACAGACTGTTTAACATTAATAACCTCTAAATTATAAATTGTGTTATCATTGACTGAGAGAGTGAATAAAACAAATCAGTAACACTTTACAATAACGTTCATTAGTTAACATTAGTAAATGTATTAACTAACACCAACTAACCATGAGCTATACATTCGTTACAGTATTTGTTAATCTTTGTTAATTTTAGGAAATGATAATACAGCTGTTCATTGTTTGTCATGTTAGTTCACAGTGCATTAACTAATGTTAACAAGATTTTAATTAAGTATTGGAAAATGTTGAAATGAAGTGCAGTTCATTATTAGTTCATGCTAACTAATGTATTTAACTAACGAACCTTATTGTAAAGTGTTGCCAACCAATCAAACTTATGATGGCGGCAACAAACAAAAAGTTTCCTTCAAACGTCTATACAACAAATATGGATTATTATTAATGTATCTAGCTAAAGCTTCATCATTTCTATAATAAACATTAAATAAATCAATATGATACTAATCAAGCAATTTCGCTGCTATTGCACTGCAACACTTATTCTCGTGCATTTACTAACATTGAGCACCATGTGATGATTTCAATCCTGACCTTTTCGTTTTGTTGACGATTATAACATTTAGGAGCACATCACATGACTAGATCCTCAATTGAAATCAAATACAAACAACTCTAAATGAATGTGTTTCTACAGTTCGCATGCATGCTGTGCCCGACACCAGAGAAAACATCACTTTAAAACAGCTTCTGTCTTCAATCCTCATGACTTTCTCTGTTTAAACAAATTGAACACACTTAGCGCAGTAATTCAGTAAAATACCGACACGCAACCCAGCGTAAACACAGCCAGCCGAAATACGAGAACAGCTTTCCAGTTACTCAAACTATAATCAAATCTGAATTCAGAGATCGCTTTTACAATGTGCAGAAGCGGCGGTGTGATTTAATTTTCCCTGCACACTTCGGATACATCATCCCGAACAAGTGGGACATCAGAGGAACGACATTTGGAAAGCGACGGGATTCTAGGAGTGTGTTTAGATTCAGAGACGCCTGTTTTACATCTTTACACCCGCAGTGTGTTATAGAAACACGTGAGGAAGGTTGAGAACGCAGGTTGGATTTCAGCGCTTGTCCTCTAGAAACCAAAAACACTTCAGCTTATCAAACTCAGAAGGAAATTGAACTGCCTTTATATTTGATTATTGATAAGAGATCAAGTACAGATACACTGTAAAACCCTAACGCTCAAAATAATTAATTGGTTTGAGTAGGACAAACTTAAATTAAACTTAGTTCAGTCAAATTAACTTTTATGAGTATTTAGCACTTTCTTTTTCTTTTAAGTTCACATAACTGATATATTTTAAGTAAACTGAACTGTTTCATTGTTTTGCAGGTTTTATGCAGGTTTTGTTTGTCTGGATTTCAGCGCTTGTCCTCTAAAAAAACAAAAACACTTGAGCTTATCAAACTCAGAAGGCAATTTAACTGCCTATAAATTTGATTATTGATAAACGCGGGAGATCAAGTACAAACACGTTTGCAATAAAGATGTGTGTGAGAGCTATAAAACGGGTGAAATGATCAATAAGACTAGGCTTAAGACTAGGATCAGTGTTGGTTTAGTGCAGGCCTTAAGTGTGAGCGATTAGACTGTCTTTCTGGCTTCAGTATTCATGGCTGGCGTTCATCCTTCATTTAAAGTGGACTAACAGCGCTGGACACGACCCAACACAAGGTCATCAACCCAGTTTTCCCAGTGCGTTTACAGCAATCAATACACACACGCACACACACACACTCGTAAGGTAAATCCGTCTGGATCTAGCAGGATTCCTGTCTGGATATTCTGCCTTTCTATCCATCTTTTCAAAATGAAATGAGATTCAGAAATCTTTAGGCCTGTAGCATTAGGACAGATTGTCCCAAAACTGAAGGAGACACAGTGTTATAGACTCAAACACTGAGATCATATTACAAAAACATGTTCCTAAAACATTCACTAAACTTTCTGGTTGTGGGAATAGACAGAACTAAGCCACGACAGAAGATAAACAAAGTACACTATGAAAAAACTATTGTGATTTTAACGGTAAAAATGCTACGGTGAAAAACTGTTAATTGGTTAACAGAAAGTTTCCATACTATATATACACGGTGAATAACTGATAGATTTAACCGTATATTTAATGTAATTTTACAGTATAATACCATTAAATTTTAAAAAGGAAGTTAAAAAGAACAAGTCATTGTATAATTTACAGTGAAAAACAGTGTTTTCCCACAATTCCCTGTGTGATACTTCACATTTGATGTATTTTTATTGAAATAAGTTTTTTTTTTTCTAATTACTTATGTACATTCGGGTTGTTACATTTAATTTTGTTAAATTAATCGCATTTTAAAAATTTCACGCGTGTTACCATTATGGTGTTTAGTGTTTTGTGTGAATGACACTGTGCATATTCTAAATATTAGTATTAAATCTCTCAGTTTGTGGAAAAGCTGCTTGTGATGAGCTTTAATTCATCATGTGACTCTCATCACCAGTGATTGGTGGTTGTTAGTGTGGTAACAATGGTAGAAAACAGATATTAGTATTTCAATAGGTCGGTAAATTAACATTATATCAGGTAATGATTTTTTTTTTTTTTTTACTGTAAATTTAAGTTAAGTCTGTAAAACCTAAAAAAATTTGATTCCGTATTTTTTTTCCCGGTAAATTTCTGCCAACTGTTTTTTTTTTTTAACAGTAAATTTAATTTAATTTTTACAGTGTAGAAGACATATTAATGGCAAGAAAGCAGCCCTAAGATGCAAAAATGCTAAGAATTGAGCTTGATGCACGAGCGTTTATGATGAGATGCGATCAATGCACTCAGAACTATACAAACGAACAGCTGTTGTCGTGTCTCGATGCAGGTGAACCAGTGGGAAACAGATGGACTTGTGTGTTTGAGTGGCTCGACAGGATAGCAGACCCTCCTGAGACCAAAACACAGAAACATTTAGATTCCTCACACACTCCTCCGTTCTAATTACCCAAGCCTTCTGATGCGCCTCTTTCCAATTATCTATCTGCTAGCGATTCATCTCTTTCTATTTCTATTTCTCGCTCATTTTCTTACACTGCCTCATTACGGGCAGAGAGAGACGTGTGACGGTTCGACCGAAGCGACTTAGTATTTCACCTGGAAAAGATGATAATGAAAAGATAAAACACAAAGGTTCGATATAGAAATAAATTAAAGGATGGTGACCCCTGCTGATTTTACTACAGGCTCAAATCAATTCAGTTCACTGTAAATGAACACATTTTAAAGGAACAGTTCAAAAAGTGGAAATGTACTCACCTTCGTGTCATCAATCCTATATGACTTTAGTTCTTCTGTGGAACACAAAATCATGAATCAGTGATGAATTATGATGAGAAATTAACTTAATCGACTACTTTAAGTCTTTAAAAAGCCAAATAAAGGGCTTTTCACATCAGGTTATCGTCTTTAGCCCTATTCGGACTGGATTAGTTAAACATGGAGAGAAGTGGTAAATTAATTATTACCAGAGCTTCTCAGTGACTTTAGTCCTGTCCAAATGTGCAAAAAAAATATACTAAAAAAATAATTTTGCCAGGCATAGTATTTACCTTTCTGGAGCTTAAGACAGGTTGTGGCAATTGTAACATTCTTCAAAATCCCTCCATTTGTGTAGAAAAGGCCTGAATGTGATGGGATTTCCACAATAACATGCTCTCGGCTGCTCAGTCTTTCGCTCTTCAGTGCATTAACAGAGTCGCTTGGCTTTGATACAACAGAGAAAAACAGAATCTCTGAATTGCTTGGGGAGACGCCAGGAGCGGCAGATTTTTCCTGTAACCCCACCAACCCATTGACTGAGAAAAACAGGAAAGGTCCCAGGATTGAACCTTGAGGGCCCCCATACCCGGAGGAGATCACTTTTATCATCGACTTTTATTACATGTTTTCTGTACAAACACCATAACCTCCTCAATAACTCATGAGCGACCAGATGAAACGATAACGGGAGGCAAGCTTCAGTTTGAAACAATATTCTTCACTACCAAACATGGTTTAAATAGGGAGCAAAAGCAAAGATTCACCCTAGAGACAAACTGATCAGTCCCGCAACAACCGAAGCTTGTGTTCGCTCTAGACATTAAAAGGAAAACTGACTTTTCTTTTTGGCTCTGAAATGTTAGTTTTACTGCATGAGACTTGAGTACTAAAAATGAGATATTATATTCTCCATAATTCCATACATGGAACATGTACACAAAACACTGAAGGTGAAATTACAATAATATTCTTAGTTATGTACAGTATCATCTTTGTCTTAGATGTTTTTCTCCCAAAATTCATACAAAGAAATGAAAACAGACATCAATTGTTGAGTTTAAGAGTATAGAGCTATACAATTAATAGCAACACTTTATATCAAGGTCCCATTAGAGTATTAACTAACAATGAGCAATACATTTGTTACCATATTTATTTATTCATCTTTGTTAATGTTTTGTCTTTTTTACGGGTTGCGTAAAGTACTTTGTAGTTTAAAAAAAACAATGTGCGAACCGTCAGTTCTTTGAGGTCTTAAGACGATGCTTTAGCTGATAAAGTTTTAAATGTGGATATTTTTTTACACGAACACATCGATTCACTTCAGAAGGCCTGTATTACCCCCTGAAGAGCCGTGTGGAGCACTTTTATGATGGACAGATACACTTTTATCATGGATAGATGCACTTTTATGATGGATAGATGCACTTTTATGATGGATAAATGCACTTTTATCATGGATAGATGCATTTTTTGATGGATAGATGCACTTTAATCATGGATAGATGCACTTTATCATGGATAGATGCACTTTTATCATGGATAGATGCACTTTTATGATGGATAGATGCACTTTTATCATGGATAGATGCACTTTTATGATGAATAGATGCACTTTTATGATGGATAGATGCACTTTTATCAATGGATAGATGCACTTTTATGATGGATAGATGCACTTTTATGATGGATAGATGCACTTTTATCAATGGATAGATGCACTTTTATCATTGATAGATGCACTTTTATCATGGATAGATGCACTTTTATCATGGACAGATGCACTTTCATGGACTTCAAAACTGCCATTCAAGGCCATTTTAAAGCTTGGAAGAGCCGGGACATTTTTTAATATAACTCCGATTATATTCGTCTGAAAGAGGAATGTCATATACACCTAGAATGACTTCAGGGTGAGTAAATCATGGGGTAATTTTCATTTTTGGGAGAACTAACACTTTAAGATGATGCTTTAGTACAGAGCTAATCTGACTGAGCGCGAAGGGTTTTTTCATCTCATTTAAAAGCCCCCCAGAGGCTCGTCCCCGGGGTTATTGGCCTCTGAATTGTGTTTCACTCCGGTGACTTTGAGAGATCAGCGCTCTGTTCAAGATCACAGACATCCGCGGCTGAGCGAGGGACTTTGAAAAGCTCTGATGGTATCAGGTGTGCGTGTTTCTCAGGCACTGGAGAGTGTTTTCTTCTTCCTTCTAATGAAATATCCCAGCTATGTGGTTTTGATTGGTTTCTACGTCTAATTCAAGCTTTTATCTCTTTGGATGAGTACACGTACGGAACGGATTCATGAAAATGACTTGATAGCGTTTCTTTTTGTAGTTTTACCAAACATCTTTTGTAGACATTTTGTTTTGTTTGAAGGTCTGCGCTTGCATGTCACTTCAGCGTGTTGCACTGTCGGTTTCATGTTTTTGCTCACCAGACAACATCTGTTATTTGTAAAAAATAATAATAATAATATTTTAAAGGGATTTCTTCGTATGTGCTGGCTTATTGTGGGGCTTGTAATTACACCATTAGTGTTGCTCTGAAAGGGAAATTAAAGCCTTTAGCCAAAGAAATTGCATTAAAACGAAATGGCGAGAAATTTACATCACAAACAGACAGCGGCAAAACACTGCACTGTTTCTAAAAGGCTTTCTGAAAACACTAAAACACTGTAGTCTTGTTGAAATTATAGTTTGTGACGTTAAAGAGGCCATATGCCTTTTTACAAAGTCTTGATGTTGTTTTCAGGCTGGCTTTCTTGCTTGAATGTTGATTATTTTCCTCATATTCTCCATTGTTGCGGCTCCTCTCTTCCCAGTCTGTCAGTAACGCTCTATTTACTTCCTGTCTCTATGAAGCCCCTCCTCCTGAAAAGCACACTGTGCTCTGATTGGTCGGCTGGAGCAGTGTGTTGTGATTGGTCGAGCGCTTCGAGTGTGTTTGGGAAATGTCCCGCCCCTTACCATAACCGGCAGTTTAACACACTACTAACTAACTCAACCAGGCCCCGCCCCTTTATTCTGCATATTAATTATTTAAATGAGGAATATTGTGATGTGTTCGTTCCCGAAGAAACTCAAGACTACAATGGAGGCGTTTCAGGAGTTCAGAAACACTGATATAGAGAATAACTCCCGCTGGAGGGACGTTTTCCTGCTCAAACAGCAACATTACACACTAAAGAAAGATGAAGATGGGAAAAAGCAGAATTGGTGCCCTTTAACAAAACTTCTGCTGTGGTTTCCGTCAGCGAATTCAGGACAGAACATAATGGGTTTATGATTTATCTGTAGATTTGAGCCGTTCTGCTGTTATTATATCAGGTCAAACAGTGAATGCTCTAATACTGCAGTGTATGAGAGGCTCTTAAAAACCAACACAGATCCAGAAGAGACAGAGTTTTCCACACAACAGAACCTGCCTGTTCTGATTACCGGCTCAGTCCAGAGAACCGGGTTTGAGTGTGAGTCCCGGTGCTGTCAAACTCAGAGCCGGTCCTGGCATTTACGTTTCCAGACAGCAGAACATCGCCCTGGGCCTGGAAAGCACCACTTCCAGTCTGGAGCTTGTGGAAAAACGGCCTTGTTATTCTGACGGCGTGTTTCAGCGTATCTGTACTGAATCAGAACGGGGTCATTATCAGCATATACAATGTATGATTTCAGATTCACTTTAAACAATCAGGAAAACTTAACAGTGAACGGGCACCAGAGTTATTATTGTTAACTAAAACAAAAACTATTAAAACATTTCTGTTAATTGAAATAAATCTGAGATAAAATAAAATCTAAATATTAGTTGAAAAACCAAAACTAAATGGAAATTAAGCACTAACATTATTAAAAACTAAAACTGGAATAAAAATAAATTAATCCTAAATCTAAAAAAAGAAGACAAAAGCACATAACGATGATTAAAAATAGAACTAAAATTAACATGAAAGCTAAAAATATAAAAATAAAAGCTATTTCGAGATATTAATAAAACTATAATAAAACTAAAAGAACGAAGGAACCCACAAAGTATTTCAATACGAAAGAAAATATATCTAATTACAACATTTTAATCACACTAGTATTATTTCACAGTAGTTAATTTATGCTTATTTAAAACATAATGTATGCTAATATAAAATATTTGTGCTGTAGTAAAGAAAATAATAGATTACAACGACTAGAATCACTATTGACAATAATTGAAAAAGGAGAACTATGCAAAATAAAACATTTGGATGCATTACAGTATTGGGAATTTTGCTTAATTGTAATTAAATGTAGCAATGCAGCAACAACAAAAATCTACATACATAAATCCATCTCTCCATTTACTACAGTTTTCCTATGAAATCTGTATAAGAGTATTGGAGAAAAAAAGGAACAGCATATTTAAAAATCATTTATATTTGGATATTTCAGAAGCTCACAGAACCTGTCAAAACATTTAATTATGAAACTATAGAAATAACTGCAGTTTTAAGAGGCTTTCTTTTCTCTTAGTGTGTCTGAGATCTGACATGCACTGGAACGCAGTTCTGCATGTGTGTTTCTGTGGACGTATGAACACGGATGCATGCAAGTGTGTGTTTCTGTGGACGTATGAACTCGGATGGATGCAAGTGTGTGTTTCTGGGGACGTATGAACTCGGATGCATGCAAGTGTGTGTTTCTGTGGACGTATGAACTCGGATGCATGCAAGTGTGTGTTTCTGTGGACGTATGAACTCGGATGCATGCAAGTGTGTGTTTCTGTGGACGTATGAACTCGGATGCATGCAAGTGTGTGTTTCTGTGGATTTATGAACTCGGATGCATGCAAGTGTGTGTTTCTGTGGATTTATGAACTCGAATGCATGCAAGTGTGTGTTTCTGGGGACGCATGAACTCGGATGCATGCAAGTGTGTGTTTCTGTGGACGTATGAACTCGGATAAATGCAAGTGTGTGTTTCTGTGGACGTATGAACTCGGATGCATGCAAGTGTGTGTTTCTGGGGACATATGAACTCGGATAAATGCAAGTGTGTGTTTCTGTGGACGTATGAACTCGGATAAATGCAAGTGTGTGTTTCTGTGGACATATGAACTCGGATGCATGCAAGTGTGTGTTTCTGTGGACGTATGAAATCGGATGCATGCAAGTGTGTGTTTCTGTGGACGTATGAACTCGGATGCATGCAAGTGTGTGTTTCTGTGGACGTATGAACTCGGATGCATGCAAGTGTGTGTTTCTGTGGACGTATGAACTCGGATGCATGCAAGTGTGTGTTTCTGTGGACGTATGAACTCGGATGCATGCAAGTGTGTGTTTCTGTGGACGTATGAACTCGGATGCATGCAAGTGTGTGTTTCTGGGGACATATGAACTCGGATGCATGCAAGTGTGTGTTTCTGTGGACGTATGAACTCGGATGCATGCAAGTGTGTGTTTCTGTGGACGTGTGAACTCGGATGCATACAAGTGTGTTTCTGGGGACGTATGAACTCGGATGCATGCAAGTGTGTGTTTCTGTGGACGTATGAACTCGGACGCATGCAAGTGTGTGTTTCTGTGGACGTATGAACTCGGATGCATGCAAGTGTGTGTTTCTGGGGACGTATGAACTCGGATGCATGCAAGTGTGTCTTTCTGTGGACGTATGAACTCGGATGCATGCAAGTGTGTGTTTCTGGGGACGTATGAACTCGGATGCATGCAAGTGTGTGTTTCTGGGGACGTATGAACTCGGATGCATGCAAGTGTGTGTTTCTGTGGACGTATGAACTCGGATGCATGCAAGTGTGTGTTTCTGGGGACGTATGAACTCGGATGCATGCAAGTGTGTGTTTCTGTGGACGTATGAACTCGGATGCATGCAAGTGTGTGTTTCTGTGGACGTATGAACTCGGATGCATGCAAGTGTGTGTTTCTGTGGACGTATGAACTCGGATGCATGCAAGTGTGTGTTTCTGGGGACGTATGAACTCGGATGCATGCAAGTGTGTGTTTCTGTGGACGTATGAACTCGGATGCATGCAAGTGTGTGTTTCTGGGGACGTATGAACTCGGATGCATGCAAGTGTGAGTTTCTAGGGACGTATGAACTCGGATAAATGCAAGTGTGTGTTTCTGTGGACGTATGAACTCGGATGCATGCAAGTGTGTGTTTCTGTGGACGTATGAACTCGGATGCATGCAAGTGTGTGTTTCTGTGGACGTATAAACTCGGATAAATGCAAGTGTGTGTTTCTGTGGACGTATAAACTCGGATGCATGCAAGTGTGTGTTTCTGGGGACGTATGAACTCGGATGCATGCAAGTGTGTGTTTCTGTGGACGTATGAACTCGGATGCATGCAAGTGTGTGTTTCTGGGGACGTATGAACTCGGATAAATGCAAGTGTGTGTTTCTGTGGACGTATAAACTCGGATGCATGCAAGTGTGTGTTTCTGGGGACGTATGAACTCGGATGCATGCAAGTGTGTGTTTCTGTGGACGTATGAACTCGGATGCATGCAAGTGTGTGTTTTGGACAGCCATCTACATATTTTTGAGGTCATCTACATATTCTATGCATACTGTGTCCATACTACAGAAATAGTATGCGCTATTCTGCCATGATGACCTTGTTTGTGTATCTCAGATTTGGCATCGATTTTGAGTGGTGACAGTGTGTGTTGGTGGTTTTCCTTCGTTACCGTCTGTTCACACTCAACAATCACCCAACCATAACCATAAACCTGACAGCAGAGTGATCGGGAACGCGACGGATGCTCTGGAAGTGTGTTTTTGAGCATGTGTGAGATCTTTTCCCCTTCTCATCTCTGACAGGCAGGGAAGGGCCATCGGTCACACGTGTCCGGTGGCTTTGAAGTGTTTTCTGCTGTGTTAGTGGTCAGGAGGGCTTCATTGCTGTGATTTTACCCTGGAGAGCGAGACGGTGTACGGCACCTCTGCCAAGAGCGTCAGCCTCGAACCACATGCCGTAAACTGCCTTATATGTGACCTTCAACCACAAAAGATTTTTCTTTTATGGCAAAAAATCATTAGGATATTAAGTAAGGATCATGTTCCATGAAAATATTTCCAACCGTAAATTTATTAAAAAAGTATTTTTGTGAGTGGATCCAGCAAAATCGTGAACATAATTGCACAACTTTAAAGGGGATTTTCTCAATGTTTCGATTTTTTTGCACCCTCAAGATTTTCAAATAGTTGCATCTCGGCCAAATATTGTCCCAGCCTCACAACTTATTTATTCAGCTTTCGGATTATGTATAAATCTCAATTTAAAAAATGTACCCCTTGTGACTGGTATTGTGATCCAGGGTCACATGTGCCGTAATTAACCCACAAAATCTGTCCCGCTGAGAGACTTTAATCAGACTTTAAAAGCCTGATTAAAATTTTAACTGTACAATTTGTTTCTTGTTCAACATGAAATGGTGTTCACTGCCTATTTTAACTGTGACGTATATCACAATCATACTGGATATTCAATGACATTAATATTTAGGGCAGGACTTTATCCATCAGGAACGGACTAGAAGAGAAATGAACATCTACTGAAACAATGATTAAAATGCGTAAAACATGTCCGGTTAAAAAAAAAATATATTTTGCATTGTGACATTATTTTGAGAACAATTAAGCAAAAAAACTTAAATGCAAAATTAAAAGTTATTTAAATTAAATTGCTAATATTTATACTAGGGATATTTTAGTTTTAATTTAGTTTTAGTCATATTTTGAATTAGCTTTTATTTTTATATTTTAGTTTTCATGTTAGTTTACATTTAGTAAGTTTGTTATGTGCTTTTGTCATTTTATTAAAAATACTGTATTTAGGTTTAATTTATTTTTATTTCAGTTTTAATCAATAATAATAATAACCCTGATTTCTACATCATGGCAGTATTTTTTGTACTGCTTTTACTTATTTATGCTGCAATATTTTATTATTTATGCATTAAATTAAATACTATTTCAACTGAAAAGTATTAATTCATCATGGTATTATTTTCTGTACTGCTTTTACTTTTTATTTATACTTAAATATGTAGATAAATAAAAAAAATGTTTAAATACTGTCACCATTAAGAATAATGGTCTCTTGTAAGAAGTAAAATGTCGATTGCATTACAATAATGAGAATCTGGGAGGAATGAGCTTGAATGTCATTAAACTTACAATAGAAAATAGGTTTCATTTTCTTTATGAAAAATAATATAATATAATATAATTTTAGAGTGAAATGTGACTCCCAAATAGTTATTTGACCGCTGGTTATCAACCAATCGAGTTGATTATGAACGATTATGAATGAATCCCAATGAACGATGATCAAGACAAACATTTAGCAATTTTTTTTTAAATTTTTAATTTTTTTAAACGTGCACTTTTGAAGTGTTCAATAAGTCCAGGAAAGTAAATAGGGTAAATTTAGATGTCTTGCTGACTTGAAATGATTGTCAACATCAGTTATAAGGGGCCGATGCGATAAATCACACACTGTTCTCAGAAACTTTAAAGATTTACAACACTCGTCAACAGACTTTACAGACCTGAAGCGGTTTTACATCACCACGTTACAGCCACGTGTGTGTGTGTGTGAGAGAGACAACGCTTCGACAGTGGCGTTTGATTGAGAATGTCTGCTCTGCGTTTCCGATGGCAGCCCCAGTGCATGCTGGGATTGATTGAGCTGTCCCAGCGCCCCCCAAAACCTGTCAGCCACTGGAGTTATGACATCATCAGGCCTCTCATAAGGCTCTCCATTGTTTTGAAATGAAAGAACATCAATTTCTGGCCCAGTGAAGCCTACGGGATGATTTGTGGCTGCTATTATCCTGCCAGAGTCTGGCGAGAGCGAAGGAATAAGAAGTCTGAGAGAGAGAGAGAGACGAGGAAAGCTGGCGTCTGACTCTCGTCTAATCACCTGAGACAGGTAACATACCTGAGACCTCCACATACGCAGATATTTAGACTCATAAGACACTTAGTAATGAAAATGTTGTAATACTCACCCTTCAATACTATTGAAAAGGCCACGGTAATGCAGAGTGCTCATTCATAATGGAGAAAGATGCTGTCGAGCTCTAAAGAAGGACAGAAAACAACATTATCCATCATTAAAATATTTAGATTAGAAGTCATTCTAATATGCTGATTTGGCGCTCAATAAACATTTCTGATTATTGTTAAAAAAAATGTTGTAGCTATATGTTTTTGTGTAAACTGTGATACATTGCCATTTGGATAAAATAGGATTTAAAAAAAATTATAATAATACTTTTATTCAGCAAGGATTCGTAAAACTGATCAAAAATGACAGTAAAGACATTTATAATGTTACAAAAGATTTTTGTTTCAAATTCTTTTGAACTTTATATTCATCAAAGAATCCTGAATTGTTTTTATCAGTTTTCACAAAAATATTGAGCGGCACGACTGTTTTCAACATTGATAATAATCATAAATGTTTCTTGAGCAGCAAATCATCATATTAGAGTGATTTCTGAAGGATCATGTGACACTGAAGACTGGAGTAATGATGCTGAAATTCAGCTTTGATCACAGGAATAAATAAATGACAGTTTACAATGTAATAACTGTAATAATATTTACAATATTAGTGTTTTTCGACTGCATTTTTTATTAAATAAATGCAGCCTTTGTGAGCAGAAGAGACTTCTTTAAAAAGCATTAAAAAATCTCACTTATGAATCTCCAAACTTGCACACGTACACACACACACACACATATATATATATAAAACACAGTATGCAGTGTGTATATATATATATATATATATATATTATATAATTTATATTAAACTGCATTTAAAATGCAGATGGTAGACCAGTTAGTATATAAAATATGCTCTGGTTGTGAAGTACAGTTTCAGTGCAAAAGATTACACACAGTACAAATAAAAACAGACATATTAGCTTTTTGTGAGGAATTGCTCGTTTTCCTGATTATTTTCCATTCTGCCGTAGCAAAGATTGACACCAAAGATCATGACATCAAACCTGGCTCGAGCACCAAATATGACCCAAATGTGAGTGTAAATACGATTTTAATTAAGTGATGACTTTGTTGTTTTCTTCATACAACGTTCTCAAGGCTTTTGAATCATATATGGTGCTTTCAATTGTATTTTTTAAATCCCAGTTCCCAATATGCAAAAAGCCACACTGTGCATTCAGAAGAAAGTAAGTCTTCCAGTTATGATTGACATGAGGGTGCAGTAAATGATGACAGAATGTCATTTTAGGTTGAAGAATCCCTGCAAGTGTCCAGATATTTCTGGGTGCATTGTACCTAAACACCCACCTACCTCTCAAACGGGTCTGTCTGTCTGTCTATGTTTCTCGACTGGCTTTAATCTATCAGCGCCCCGTAGAAAAAGTGCTGAACGAGGCGGAAACTTTCATCAGGAAAGTTGCTGTCTTGGTGATACAGTGAGATCAGCTTTTCATACCAAAATGAGAATTTCACTTTTTTCAAAAGGCATAGCCGTAAACTTTCACCCAGGACCAGACAGAGATTCACACACTAGAACGAACACACACACACACACACACACACACACACACACACACACACACACACACACACACACACACACACACACACACACACACACTACGCCATGCATCGGTGCACAACAGAAACGCCGGTCTCTAAAGAGTTTGTGCTTATATTAAAGCGGCCGCAGACGTTCGTGTTCTCCAGGAAGATTGGAGTCGTCACAGTGTGTGAGACCGGACAATAGCGAGAGTTATCAGACACACACAGAACGCTCCGGCACCTGAATGACGCAGGATTAATCCCAACACAGAAACACAACACGGCTCATGAATCCATGGTTTTGTTTGCTGGTCACCGCGTGCTCCCTGCATACTGATGGATGCTGATGTCTAGTTGATTAATTCAGAGGAAGTGAAGTATTAGCTGCTTCTGTGTGCGTGAGAGCGTGTGTCATTGTGTTATCTGTATTTTAGCACTGTGTTCCGGCCCCGCATCCTCAGTCTCTAAGAATCATTTACAAACTGAATTACATCTAGTGAACTCCGAGCTCAAAATACCGAGTGTGTTTTCTAGCAGTCCGACCCAGAACTACAGATGTGAGGTCCGAGGAAAACTCTCAAAGTGTTGAATTTTGGGACAGTTAATAGGAGTTGGGTTTTTTTGTGTGGATTATTATGGGTTTCAAGTGTCACAGGCCCAAATCCATTACATATTTAAAACTGTAATATCTTATACTAAACCTAAACTAATCTTTTTTTCTTTACCTTTATTTAACCAGGTGAAACTCATTGAGATTAAAATCTCTTTTACAAGAGAGACCTGGCCAAAATGCACGGGATAAGTATAACCTGGTGACCTCTAGTCATTTGTAATAATTGCGGAGGTTGTCTGTGATCTCAATCCTGTGCGAATCGGCATCTCTGTGATTTGGTGGGATCGTATATAATTTTTTCGAGGTTTTTGTTTCATGCGCGCCTTTTTATCCATCTTTCGTAAAGAATGGAGGCGCTGGAGTGTTTTGATGGTACACTCTTAAAAATAAAGGTTCCCAAATAGGGGTCATAGAAGAACCCTTTTGGTTCCAAAAAACCTTTTAGTGAATCGTTCTAAAAAGATTTTTTTTTTAACATATTAATAATCTAAAGAACCTTTTTCCACTATAAATAAACGTTTGTGGAACAAAATGGTTCTTTATGGAGTCAATGATGGAGATAAAGAACCATTACATTAATTTAACCGAATGATTATTTATCTTACACAAACCTTTCTCAAAGTTAATAAAAAAATGGACTTTTGGATGTTTGAACTGACACGAGGTGGAACGAGCGGCCAAATCATCTCAGAAAATGGTTATTTTTTAGAACGATTCACTAAAAGGTTTTTTGGGAACCAAAATAGTTCTTCTATGACCCCTATTTGGGAACCTTTATTTTTAAGAGTGTATTTTGGGTGTAATGATTAGATGGAGAAGAATGACATAGCTGCATGCGGTGAGGAATATTCTTCTGTTTTGTTTATAGTATATATCATACAGCTAGACCAATAATAACGGCATTCATAACATTTCCAAGCAATAGCCTATTGACAACATATCCGGGAGATAAGGCAGTAAATTCGAGTAAAATCACAGGCTTCGGATATCCATTGCGAATGCGCCACCTGGTCACACGTGGTCCCCATATAGTACTAATCTATACACACATATACTATATACACATGTCTGTGTCCACCACTCTAGCTCATCCTAAACTAACTAGAAAATAGACTCAAAGTGCCGGAATTATCCTTTAATTTTTATATTGTTCTTTTTCAAGTTTAACTAATTTTGTAATGTGTTTATTATGTCTTTTTTTTATTTGTATATCTCTATTAATATTCTCGATTTAAAATAATAAAAAAACAGTTAATGTTTATTTTATTTCAAGCTAGAAAATGTCTTTTTAAAAATGTTTATTAGTTTCTGGTTTATTTAACTATAACAACCCTGTCTTCCATTTGTGTTATTTCAGAGTTATAATATATTCTAATAATGTGGAAATTAGCCATAATAAAGAATAAGTATGTGTTTAAACCTTTGACTGCCAGCATAACTCAACACTTAACAGAGACATTAAACTGAAGTAATACACTTTAAACTTACGAAAGAAGTGACCACACACTCTCTACGAGTGTTTAGACGTGCATCTGTATCTGTCCGTCGGTTCATCTGAACAGGGCTGTTTGTTGCGGGTTAAACAGAAGAGCATTTCCCAGCGCTAACCTCTGGTTAACCCACATTTCTGCTCCCGTGTCTATCTGGGATCTTCCCTGCTGTGGAAAGTCTTGAAGAAGAAAATTTAATTTTAAAAGGCTGCTCCCTGCAAATCTTTCATTGTTGATTTAATTATGTCTCACAGAGCAATCCCTCGACCCCGACCTCACACACACACACACACACACACACACACACACACACACACACACACACACGCGCGCACACACACACACACACACACACACACTGGAGAGCAGTCAATGTTCCTCTGGCTGTTGACTGAAATACTGACACTCTCATCCTGGTTCTTCACTATTGATTAACGCCTCGTGTCATGAGAAAACAGATTTACAATGAATAGTTCGTTGTACTATTTTGTAACTTCATTTCTCAACACTTCCTCTCTAGTTCAAAATCAGCAATTATTGAAACCAAACTGCAAAAAACATTCTGACCTTTTGCAACAACAACAAAAAACACAGTACAAACAGTTTTGAATAATTAAGCTTTTATGCTCATCAAGGCTGCATTTATTTGCTTTAAAAAACAACAAAACAACCAAATTGATTTAAAAAAAGACATAAATATTGAAATATTATTACAAGTATGTAATATACAATATTAACAAATAACATGAACAGGCCTTTAGAATTAATAATAATAATAATAATAATTTTGTATCTAGTTTATTTTTTATTTTGTCATAAAGCAGAAACATAATAGATCTATTGTAGTATAAAGTATATACTATATTTTATTTTATATTAGTTGCTTAAAATTGCTATTTTTATAACGGTTGCTTTGTCATTCGTATTCGTTTTTAACATCTACATAGTTTTAGTTGTTTGATTTAGAAAACATTTCGGATCATTATCAATGTTGAAAACAGTTGTGCTGCTTCATATTTTTGTGGAAATCGTGATACTTTTTAAGATTATTTGATGAATATAAAGTTCAAAAGAACAGCATTTATTTGAAACAGAAATCTTTTATAACATTTTAAATGTATTTACTCTCACAGTTTCTACCAAAATATGAAGCAACACAACTTTTTCAACACTGATAATAATCATAAATGTTTCTTGAGCAGTAAATCATCATATTAGAGTGATTTCTGAAGGATCATGTGACACTGATCACAGGAATAAATTACACTTTACAACATATTCACATTGAAAACAGCTATTTTATTAATAATATTTCACTATTTTCCCAAAATAAATGCAGCCTTAGTAAGCAGAAGAGACCATTAAAAAAAAGTACTAGCTCAAGATGTCAAGGACTATCATTCAGACTAATATTTTCTAAATGGTTTTCAGTATCTCTATTTATCACCACATGTCCACGCAATGCCGTCATAAAACATCATGTGATGTTATTATAGAGGTTTGTACCAAGGTCAACAGTGCTGATTGTTTACTAGGGTCAAACCATCAAACTTCTGGTTACCAGCACTGAGTTTTAAACATTACACTACATCCCATAACCTGACTCAGAGCAGATGTTGCCATAGTGATGCCCTGAACTAAACACTGCACCATTGTTGTGACATGGAAAATGCTAATGAAGTCCAAAGTCACCTCATTAACCCACAAATGTTCCTGCGCGGAAAACAAGACAACGGTTTTCCTAGCGAGCCGCTTGGAACAATGAAGAAAAAAGGATGTTTCTTGTTCTTTTTACATAAAAACATCGATATTAGCAGAATGTGTGATATTGTTACAACACTAAATCTATCCAGAACATCAGCATAAAGCTCATTTGCATATGACCGCACACATTTAGATATCAACACCTATTTCATAATCAGCTACTTGACCTGAATATGAACTGATCTGAAACAGGTTAGAGTAGTGTTGTCACGGTACCAAAATTTCAGTATTCGGTACCAATACCAGTGAAAATCCACGGTTCTCGGTACCAATTTCAGTACCAAAGCTTAATTTAGATTAAGTTTACATATATTATTAAAGTGCACAGTTACAAAGATGGAAACTGTAGTATTAAAAACACTTTACAATACGATTATATTTGTTAGATAACATTAGATAAAATGACCTAACAATAAACAATAGTTATATACTGTAGCAATTATTCTCCTTGGGGTTAATTTAAAAATGTAGGCTTCTAATACAATTTTAAAATCAAAAGTTTTATCTGTTAACATTATTTAATGCAAAATGAATGAAGTAAACAAACATGAACAATCAAGTGTTTGTATTAAATAACATTCACAAACATTTAATGTTTATTGTATATTGTTCACTCAGTGTGTTGATAGATAAAGCATTAAGTAATGTTAATGAATGGCATCTTATTGTAGTGTTACTAAACTATACAGGAGATAAAACATGTTTTATTTGACCAAAACTGCCAAAAATGTCACTCTTGCCTGTCTTCAAAGCTTGAGAACCCTGCAGCTGATTTATAATGCAAGGGCTAGAAATCAATTAATTCTTTGCTGATACATCCTCTTCATCATGAAGAGCGCATTCGCACCGCTTTCTCCTTCTGTCCACAAGCGCTCGCTCTCCCGTGTCTCCGCGGTGCAACCATGAACAGCGGCGCGCCTGGAGAAACTAGCTTGCACGTCGCTTCTATTATGAGCGCACTTGCCGCGCCTACATTTGAAATAACGAATCTGCACGCGCTGTGTGAACGGCCCCTTATGGTAACGGGACATTAGCCTAATTCAACATATTTCCATATGTGGCTCTTTCCTCCTTTCTTGTCAAGAAGTGGATTCAGAGCCACCGCATTAGCAGCGCCGCCGGTCACCATGTCTCAGTGTTTTTATGAAAAGGGCGCAACTTTCGGCCAGCGCATCAAGAACCGGATTAACCCGGTACTTCCGGTACTTAAGAAAAGCTGGTACCGTAACTGTTTAATTTTTTTAGTACCGACTTGTTACCGAAGTACCGAGTTTTTTGACAACACTAGGTTAGAGATTAACAAAAACCCAATTTACATATAGACGTCTTAGCAAAAACTGTTTAATTCTAAAGCTATTCATGTTATTTGTGCTAATGTTGCATTGAATTCTAGGGCGCAAAGCATCAACCTCAAATCTTGCACTATAATGATATTTTATATACATGCATATTTATAAACATATGCATGGTTTGATGCTAATTGCATTTCATTGCCTTTGTACTTGATAACAGCTCAAATATAACGTTTTTATTTGAATCACATATTTTGATCATTACATCATTTCCAGGCAAGAGGTATTTTAATATATTATTACAGTGTTTCTTAATATTTTTAATTGATTTTAATTTTTAGATTTTGCTTTTTCAAAAAAAAAAATTCAATATCTCTATTAATGTTCACTGTAATTATAATGAGAAATTTTGCCTTGTAAAACTACCTGAAAAAAAAGTTAATTGGAAGAAAATGCCGTTTTAAGAATGTTCTTTGTTTTAGTTTTATGTAATAACCCTGTCCCAGACTTCCATTTGTGTTATTTCAGAGTTGAACAATTTAATAATATTCTAACATTTATAAACATATGCTATTTGCACTTTCAGTTAGATGCTAACTGGATTTCATTATCTTTGTACTTGTACTTTTCACAATTACATTAAATCTAATTTAATTAAGATATAAGATGAGAGAAGTGCAAGCATTATAACATGCTGATATAACTACTCTATTAATGCAACACAAACTCTGGCTGGTTATTATATATACATCGGGTGGGAAAAACTAAATGACCTCTGAAGTGACAATTGTGGTTAAGGATGAGAATATTTCAATTAAATTATTCCAGGCATAGCGTTGACTTCTTCACCTCAGCATAAGAGCTGCTCCTCAAGAGGAAAGTCACGAGGGCAGTTTTAATTGAGTGATAAAATGGGCATGTGGATCAGTGTGTGAAATATAAAGACTAGAGATGGGAAATGAGGAATGTAATGCGATTCTCCTTAACAATTCCACTAATGATTCTTTTGTTCTGATTCAGTGAGTGAGTCATTAGATTGATTCAGACGTTTAGGAATAATTCTTTAGATTCATTACAATACAACCGACTCATTTGAATCACTTGTTCACAAAACAGATAACAATGACTAGGAATGGGAAATGAGGAATGTAATGCGATTCTCCTTAACGATTCTTTTATTCTGATTCAGTGAGTGAGTCATTAGATTGATTCAGACGTTTAGGAATATTTCTTTAGATTCATTACAACACCACCGACTCATTTGAATCACTTGTTCACAAAACAGATACAAAGACTAGGAATGTGAAATGAGGATTGTAATGCGATTCTCCTTAACGATTCTACTAATGATTCTTTTGTTCTGATTCAGTGAGTGAGTCATTAGATTGATTCAGACGTTTATGAGTAATTATTTAGATTCATTAAAATACAACCGACTCATTTGAATCACTTGTTCACAAAACAGATGACACTGGTTGTTTTCTATATGCGTCGGTGGACAAATGCGGATTAAAAGACGGATCTGAACGGCATGAGAAGCATTCAGGCTCTGTATTTATTTATGTTTTAAAACCACAACCAGTTCAGAATAAGAACATGTAATTGTGACACACAGCACGATCTTTCGTCGGGGATTTACAAAGCATTGAATGGCTGTCAACACAAGCTCTCCAGGGGACTCGTGCAAATATCAACTCACACAAACATGCTTAAACACCTCTGAGGGTTCAAGACAATATAAAGTTTCTCACAGGACGCAGTCTGCATTAATTTAAGCAACACAAACCATTACACTCACATCTTTGTGTTTACTCCGTTACACTTCAGAGACAAATATGTCCTCAGAAGTGAGCTAAATCTGACAAGACCTCCCTTGGGGTACAAACAGGGACGTCCGTTATTGAAAAATCCATCCATACATAAAATAATTCATATAATTGTTTCTAAAAATGCAGTTTTCTATTAGGGGTATGCGCAGCAAACAATTTGTCCAAACTGAATGTGAAAATTGGAAAATTGGAACAATTAGTGGGATGTCGCAGAAATAAAAACCAAGGCACTGACAAATTTACAGACACTAATCGTGACTTGTCAGGACAAAATCTTAAATTAACATGTTAGAAATTGCTTTATCAGTGATTTTATGTTTATTTTTTTAACACACGCACTTCGAGTGTGTTTGGGAAATGTCCAGCCCCTTACCACCATAACCCCCAGTTTCAACCATAGACTGTAAAAAAAATATGTCCGCAGTGTGTGTTACATCACCAGTAGTGTTTCTGAAGAGCATTTTTGAAGCCCAAAGCAGACAAACGGCTAGTGGTGACATCAGCGGCAATCCACCTGTCACTCAAGTGGCCACGCCCTTAATTATGCAGAACTTTAAGGCTTAATATAATTTAAACGGATGAGTTATAAAAAAATTCACCCTTCTCACAGTTGTCATGAAGGGCAAAATTAGCAATATAGACCAAAACTACTTTTTGCACCAGGCTGTAAACATATTTGTTTCTGCTGTAAAGTTGGGCTTTTTAACATGGGGGTTTATGGGATTGACTCTCTTCTGGAGCCGGTCTCTAGTGGCCAGTCGATGAACTGCAGTTTAACTCACTTCCGTGTTGGTTTCAAGAGAGGGACAGGAAGGTTTCCGCTTGGTTTTAACACACTACTAACTAACTCAACCAGGCCCCGCCCCTTTATTCTGCGTATTTATTATTTAAATGAGGAATATTGTGACGGGAAGAAACTCAAGACTACAATGGAGGCGTTTCAGGAGTTCAGAAACACTGATATAGAGAAGAACTCCTGCTGGAGGGATTTGCGCGATTGCTTTTAGACGCAACATATCTCCTTTTCAAGGTCCAACAACCTTATTAAATGATTCCTCAATCTCTCAGTCCCTGAAAGAGAGACAGATCTCTTAGGTAGGAGCAGTCGGATCTAAACCTTGTGTAAACTCACACTCAGGGGACGCGGTCTGCGCAGACGCAGGCTTTTTAATTGGTTTCATTTGAATGACTGTAAAAGCCACTGTGTTATTAGATTATATTTATCCCCACAGCGCGGCTGCTTACATCAGCGCTGAAAGAGAGATTAATGCACAGAATTTTAAACTGCGCTTTAATATTCCATCCAGATTTATCCAAACAGCTGCGTTGAGCTCTTCATATTGAGCTCTGTGGAAAGAAGATTTACCAGCATTACATGCAAGAGCTTGCAGAGCTAACCAAGGAACATTACCGGTTCAAAAAAAACACTTCAATCTGTTGATTACCACAGGAAAAAACTTTGTCACTCAGTTTGCAAAAACACAGATGAAAAGCACTTAGATAAATGCATGTTTAATGTCCTTTGCTTCAAGCACTTAAGAGTAATTGTTTCATAATTTTTTTTGAGCTGTAAAGTGTCTAAATCCTTTTAGTGTCGTAACGACTGTAAACAAATGCTTTGTTTTTACTAAAAAATCATTTTCTGTGAAGAAAATGAGCATTACGCCACAAACACCGTCTATAGAGCTAAAGTTGCATTGAACCTGAAACATTCCTCCGCCACCAAAGCTACGAATGCAAGGAGCTTTGAAACAGTGTTTACACAAAACAGCAACACTACCTGAAAGAAAACAGGAGACCGGCGTGCTTTAATGTCCCGCGGCTGCATGAGTTCAGCCAACCGCAGTCACATGCTTCTGCTCCAGTAAAAACACTTCAGCGCTGACATTAACAAGAGGCCGACATTCCCGATATCAAATTCCACACGTTCGCCAAAAGACAGAAGGAAATTCATGCAACATTTCAGAGCACATTCTTCACAGCAAAAAGATGGAGAGCTAATGGCTAAACATGCTTTTCTTACTTAGTATTTTTGTCTCGTTTCCAGTTCAAATGTCTAAAACGTTTACTAGATGAGTAAAATGGCATAAGAAAGTATATCTTGTTTTCTGGAGAATACTTTTTTTTTTAGTTCTTGCTTAAAACAAGCTAAATTATCTGCCAATGGGGTAAGAAAAATATTCTTAATTATTCAAAAAGAGTTTTTGCTTAAAACAAGCAAAATGATCTGCCAATGGGGTAAGAAAAATATTCTTAATTAAAATGGAAAACAAGATTATTTTTCTTACCCCATTGGCAGATCATTTTGCTTGTTTTAAGCAAAAAAAAACTCACTTAATTTAGATTTTTTTTCTCTCTCAAGAAAACAAGATATAATTTCTTATATAAGTTTACTTCTCTAGTAAATGCTTCGTAATATACGAATTTTTTGATATTTGGACTGGAAACGAGAAAAAATACTAATTAAGAAAAGGCTTTTTTTGCAGTGTACTGGTTCTTTTATTAACCATGTCAAAAAATGTGCTCACATTTACCAAGACATCCCAAAGTTTGCAAAAGCCAAAGATCTCAATATAAACTAACCACAAATGTTTGAACGAATCACTCTTTTGAGTCAGAACTTTTTGGTTCATCTGGTTGTTCGTTAACCAAACCGATGTGTTCGTGAATTAAAATTAATCAGTTTTGAGAAGTTAATGACTCCACCACTCACTGAGACGGTATAAGCGGTTTCGACTGTCCGTTTCAAACACTTATGTCTCTAAATGAGCCAAAAACCATTTGTACGGATGCTTTAGCTGCAAAACTGTCCAAGAACTCATGAATATTTGTCACAGTCACATTTAAGATGCAGGGAAAGCCCAGAACATGATGTAGTATCAACATTAATCTCAACTAAGTTGGAAGGAAAAACTCCCTAATTGCAATTTACACTAATTAATATACCTTAATTAGATAAAAACTTAAATAAATGTGTCTACATATGGCTTTATTAAAACATGTTAGAGAATGTAACATGCCACAGAATACATTAGTGAGAAGTAATAAAGTTAAGAACCAGATTTAATTTAATTAAACTGTTCAAAATAACCATTTTAAAAAATTAATTATTTGAAATAAAATAAAGATGAACTGAAATAGAAGATATAACTTAACTTTGTAGACATTCAAAATATATAAAAAACTATATCAATGATACTACAATGACACTAATTCTTAATTAACTCTGTTCTATTTAATTTTATTTCTGCAAATGACAAAACAAATTAAACTTAAAATTAATAAAATGATTATGTCGATGACTATTATCATTATTACTATGATTACATAAAGTATTTTAGAATTTATATATAGAATAAAAGTATTATTACAACTAGTGTATTATATTCATGCAAAATTGCTTTGCAACCTTAATGTCAAACTGTTAAAAAAGTAAAATAACATAATAATAAATATGGTTATTTCAAAAACACAATAGGCACTAGGGATTCATTATACGGCATATATTTAATGTGTCTTTATTATTTTAGTAAACAAACAATACGTTAATTTACATTTGTATATAATGAACAACCAGTTTTGTCGTAAAACATAAAACTTTCGTTGTCCGTTCGATGTGTTAATAAAATTCCATTACTCTAAAATATTAAAAATGCTACGTTTCTCACTTGAGAATAAATGGCTGTTACATAAAGTAGATTTTATGCAAAGAATAATGAAATAATTTTTTGAAGTTTTGAAATAAGCACAAACGATATTAAAGAACATAGAGTGAAAGTATCAGTACTATGATAGTTTTGCTGCGAGAGCAGAACGAGATTCATGTGTCGAGTGTTTAATAAACCCAAAGGCATTGAATATTCCAAACTGGATGTTACCCAAGCCTCACTCTGCCCTTCACAATGTCAACACTCGCACATCATTGTGTTAGATTCACACACACACACACACACACACACGCGCACAAATGTGCTTGTTAACGGTTATTGTAAAATGTGCATGTCATAAAAACCTCTTATTAAGGCGAAATCCACTGCGTGTAAAAGCAAGATAGGATGTTTTTCCTGAAGGTGGAGAGTCTGTCACCTCATAGACACAGACACACATGCCCACACACTCACACACACACACACACTCCAGACTGGCTGTGTTTGAGTATCTCAGTCCAGGTGACAGTCTTTCTCTGACACATTTATAATGGATGAACACATCCACACACACTTTATACTGCGGAGGGCAGACTCACGACACACAATACTTTCACAGACTACGCGAGACGGTCGTTCGGTTTTATATATATTAATCGATCACAATCACGTTTTAAATATAAATCACAGCAGCTTTTTGGCAACATAAGCAAGTGCTTTCCTTCTACATTACATTGCAAACTAATGATTGGTGATAGTAGCCAGTTATTTAATATTATAAAGCACAATTACAGGTGCATAAACATGTTAAGTGTTTGGATTATTCTTTGTGAAATTAATTCAATATAAAATTATGTATTTGTATTATATATGATGTAGTTAATATTTCACTAGCTTATTGCTTAATTTTAGATTCTAATCCTCACTTTTCTAGAAAAGTTGAAATAAACAATCCCACACTTCTCTGTATTGCAGGAAAAGCTGAAAAAGCAATATAGTACAATATAGGACTGGAGAAACTGTACATAGAAATAGTTGCATGTCTGAATTTATAGTAGTCAAATGACTTCTGCATTCAATGGACACTTTACTATCCCATGAGGCCACAGGAGAGGATTTATAAAATGATGCAACAATTAGTTTAGAACATGCAATTGCAAGGTATAAATTCACAATTTAGGTCAGGAGAGTCTTCTCTCCTGTTTAAATAAAGGTTTTGAACAATTGTGAGGAGAAAACTGTAAGAATTGTGCGAAAAAATATACAAATTACCTTAAATTGTATTTTTTGTTCTGTGGCAGAAACAAGCTTCCATAATTATCAGCCTAGATTAAAATCAACTCAAATTAAAAACTGAAACTAATTTATAAAAGCAAAAACACAAAGAACACATGCAAAATTATCACATGTACAAGTGACTACTTACAACTGGACACTCTGTGTGTGTGTGTGTGTGTGTGTGTGTGTGTGTGTGTGTGTGTGTGTGTGTGTGTGTGTGTGTGTGTGTGTGTGTGTGTGTGTGTGTGTGTGTGTGTGTGTGTGTGTGTGATTTTGAACTAGAAAGGAAGTGTTGAGAAATTAAGTTACAAAATAGTACAACGATTTCATTGTAAATCTGTTTTCTCATGACACGAGGCGTTAATCAATAGTGAAGAACCAGGATGAGAGTGTCAGTATTTCAGTCAACAGCCAGAGGAACATTGACTGCTCTCCAGTGTGTGTGTGTGTGTGTGTGTGTGTGTGTGATTTCTAAATCTTAATTGACTATTTACTAAATTTAAGAACCCAAAGCTCAAATTCATATTTGTACTTTTTTGTCTTGTTTTTCTGTAGACATCTTTTTATCTCTGAGTGTCTATAGAGAAATTGAGACGCTTTCCTGAATGTGTGTGTGTGTGTGTGTGTGTTTGTGTGTGTGTAATTTCTAAATCTTAATTGACTATTTACTAAATTTAAGAAGAACCCAAACCTCAAATTAATATATTTTTTTTTTTATCTCTGAGTGTCTATAGAGAAATTGAGATGTTCTCCTGAATTTGTGTGTGTGTGAGTGTGTGTGTGTTGGACAGTATTGATTTCTGTGACAGTAGTAGATTGAGGAGGTTGTAGTGACATGTTCCTCACATTGCTGGCCTGATGGAAATGCTGCAGGACAGACAAGACAGCAAAAACACACCCACAGGTCACTTTACACACACTGATGCTCAGGGAACACCTGCAGCCTGTGCACACAATTTAGACAGCTGTCAATCAGACGAGGTCGTACAACAGATCATGTACACAAACATGGAAGCTTGTTTCCGCCACAGAATAAAACATTTTAAAAAACAATTGCGAGTTTGCATCTCACAATTCTGACTATTTCTCAGAATTGCTAGATATAAAGTCAGAATTGTGAGAAAAAAACTTGCAATTCTGACTTTTTAACACAAAATTTCGACTTTATATCACGCAATTCTGACTTTATAACTCGCAATTGCGACTTTATATCACAGATAAAAAGTCAGAATTGTGAGATGTAAACTTGCAATTGTGCTTTTTTATTTTTATTCTGAGGCGGAAACAAGCTTCCATACAAACACGCACAAACTTACTTCATTTGGCCATAAAATCCTCATTCAGCTCACAAGGCTAGAATTTTCCCCGTTGATCTCCTTGATGTGAGTTTTACTTAGTCTGAAAGAAAATGGCAACAAACTTTAATACTTAGTGTTAGTATGAGCAACCGTAATAGATATACTTGCAATAGCAAACAGCACTAATTAGCGCACTGTTATTATCACGTGCATGTGACATTATGCAAATTAAATATGCATGAAAGCCATTTTCACAGCAGTAAATAGATTAAAAAGACATGAAATGAGCAAAGACACAGGTAAATATAAACGTGTGTGTGTGTGTGTGTGTTGGTCTAAATATGGATTATTCTTTGCAATTGAGCTTGTTTGCTCCTCTAAATTTAGTGTGTGTATATCAGTGAATGACGTGGATGGTGTTTTGTGTTGAAGAAAAGACGTCAGATTCTCGTTTTAGAGAGCAGAGGAGGGAAACACTTTCTCTCTCTCTCTCTTGCTGTTAAATGAGCGTTTGGTGAATGAGTGTCGTATAATGGCTGAACTGAAACACAAATATTGGGGTTAAGAGGGGCCGGTAAGGTGAACGAGAGGGGTTTCATTCATATATGAGGACAGGTTTGACTCTAAATTGGGGAAACGATTCATAAAGAAAGTTTTATTTTCCAGTTTATGCCACATTTCATCAGATTTCTAAGGTAAAAATCATTTATAAAACGAGAATATGTCAAATAAAAGTTGCTGTGAGTTTGCATGTTTTGATGCATGTCCACATATTCTTTATT
Organism: Meda fulgida; assembly: GCA_030578275.1. Taxonomy (NCBI): domain Eukaryota; kingdom Metazoa; phylum Chordata; class Actinopteri; order Cypriniformes; family Leuciscidae; genus Meda; species Meda fulgida. Next base: position 1,382,191 of record CM060619.1, read on the forward strand.
ACAGAGGCTGTAGCATTTCTATTGTAAAGAAGTGACCAGATATTAAAGATTAAGTAAATATTTTAATTTAACTGTCGTTTGGCCAATATTAAACAAGGATTTGATCTGCTGTAAAGTGTAAAAACACCAGGCCTTTGGCGCCCTCTGCAGGCATTTGTTATAATACATCGATTATTGTTATATTATATTATGTGTTGTTCTATGAAACCATATGATTACATGCTTTTGATACTTTATTTGAACTAAATATTATTGCCTCATTGTTATCATATGTGTATTTTAAGTCATTTTAAAGGCTTAGGTCTATTATTATTACCACAAAATATCCGATTAATCGTCAAAATAATCGACCGATTAATCGTCAAAATAATCGACCGATTACTTGATTACCAAAATAATCGTTAGTGACAGTCCTAAATTTCATAGTGACTGTTATCGTTATAGTTATCGCCCCCGGTTTGAATGGACCTTTACTTGCATAAAGCCCGCAGATAAAATTTCAATAAAGAAGACGAGGGAAAGTCCTCGCCACGGCAGAAAAGCAAACATGCATGTGTGTGATAATAATGAGTTGCTGACCTCTCTTGGATCACTTCGTTTTCTCCTTTAATTAGGTTTGAAATGTCACAATGAAACTTCTTTCTGTCTTGGTGACTCTTTATGTGTGTGTGTGTAATTGATGCTCAGTCTACCAAAGTCTTGGCTTGACCCAGTTTGAAATTAGTCGAAAACATGAATGGACAGAATGTGAAAAAAGAGACACAAAGACAAGAAACTTCAAGACAATATTACCTCTGTGCCTATATCTTCTTAGTTAATCAATATTTTTGCATCCTAGCAACATCTCATTAAGGTGTCACAGCAGTGTGTGTGTGTGTGTGTGAATGCAAGTATAGAGTAATTAAGACTAAAGAGGAACAAGTCACGAGTCATTAGTCATTAGTGTTTAAGTCAGTATACAGAGTCCTACATTTCACACACACACACACACACACACACACACACACACACCCGAGTTCGCAGTATCTGCTGACTGCAGCAAAATCCGCACGTTAACAAAGACCATTTAACACAGTCAAACGCTGTCCAGCAGTTTAAATTCAACTCAAAACTTCCACAACCCATTTAACTTGACATGTCCAATGAAATCAGACATTCATAGAGAAAGAAAACTGTCGCATGTAACATGGAAATTTTATCCAAATTTATTGGACAGTGAAATGTGTCTCTATGAAGGTGGTTGTAAAATCCAAAATAGACTAGTTACAGTTAGGGAGTGACATTTTTGGCATTTTTTCCTTTTCGAGTATACCGTGACATTAGTGCTTGCTAGCGGGTTAATAAACTCCACCAGACGCATATTACAAGAGAGTATTAAGATCCATAATATAAAAGTGATATTACAAAAAACTGCACAAAAGGACGCATTGACCGTGCTAGTCAGAACGTGTAACTCTTCCTATATATGTGGACGTGCTCTTCCTATAACAACAACAACGCTGAAACACGGGCAGCTAAAGCACAAAGAATTTAAAAATAATACGTTTTATTAATAAAGCGCCTTTCCCAAGTTCAAGATCGCTGAAAATTGTATTTAAAAAACATTCTATAGCGTTCTCATTATAATGTCATGTTTGCATCAGATTCTGCCGAGTGGCTGTATGACCCTGGAGATGCCTCTGCTTTCATGTCATCATCATCTCCATCTCCATCATCATAATCGCTACGTGGCTAAAGGGAGGCTCATCACCATAGTAACGGGAGATCTATATGTTGGTAAAGAAAGACCATGACTAGCACAGACACAAACAAAAGCACACATACAAAAGGAGCATTCTCACCCGCTACGAGGGTCTCGTTTTTCATAAAATATGAAAGAGAGAAACAATGGATGCTCGTGTACGTGAGCACATCTAAATCATTAACGGCCTTCTTTCATTCAAACGCCACTGATGCAAAATCTCAGTTCAATTCCTACCGCTTCCATGACTGATTAAACCGAGTATGTGGCAAATCGAACTATATTATCGGCCAGCTTTTTACATAAAGTTGGATATATAGTAAACCCAGCTTTATCTGCACACATACAGTGCACTCATGTAAAGCGATTTATGCTATATCACAAATCTCGACTGCTTGTTATATCGTTTATCTTTTAAAGCCCCACTGAAGTGCCTTGGAACGCGCAGCTTTGATTCGTTGACGTAATTTCCACTGAAACAGGAAGTTAAGGCGGGAAATGTTGAATGGCTCCACCCCTTTTCAAATAGCCAATAGCGTTTAGTTTAGTTTTGTACTTGACAGCACATTGGAAGCGAATCCGATGATGATACGTTGGATTCAATAGTAGAGGATTCATTCATTTCATTCTCAACAAACGTACAGTTGGAAAACGTAATAAAATTCGAGCGTTTGAGCAACCGAACACACACTCCAACACATATTACTGCGTGACGTGTCAACGATAGTCGCTCTGATCAGGTAGTATTTATAGCATCGGGGGCGGAGCTTCAGATTCTAGAGAGCATTTGATTGGACAGAAGATGTGATGAGAAGCGGTGATGTTATAAAATTCCCTGATCCATATTATCGGAAGTGAGAGATTAAGTTTTGAATGCTTATATTTCCTAAATGCGAATTTTGTCATTGTTTTGGAAAACACCAGCTTATTCATAACCTTAAGGCTAACATATTCATCATACTAAAGCTGAAAAAAAAAAACGTACATTTTGATTTCAAGGGGCCTTTAAAGGTATAGCGGAGGATCTTTCCGAATTTTAGAGAAGACCCGCCCTCTCCAATTTTTTTAAAAATGCACATGCGCAACACTATTTGCTCCCGAGAGAGAACGCCTATTAGCATCGCTAATCATAGCTTACATTAACTTTTACTAGCAGTGATTTTAAATGGATTTCTCCAAATAGCATGACAAACTTTACCTGTCTAGTAGAATCTTCGCGACTGCGGCATCATGGGAAGCCCAACCTGTGCTTTTAGCGCACGCCAGCACGTGAAATATTCACCCAAAATCACTCTGGTCTTGTTTCTATATTCTGCGGCCTTTCTCTTCTTATCATACACTTCGTATACATTTTTTCTCTTTCGACCCTCAGCCATTTTCAAAGGAATGGCTGAAACCGTAACTCATCACATATAATACACCTGAAAGTGCGTATGCGCAGAAAGCGAAAACTACATAGGGACGAGCACGTACGACGGCCTTACGTAAACATATCACCAGAATGATTGACACTTAGGTGGACCAATAGTATAGGCTACCCACCCGGAAAAAGAAAATCCTCCGCTATACCTTTAAGTGAACGTAAACAGTAAGGAGAAATATGTGCTATTGCTTGTAATTTGTTCTCATTTATTGCGGTTTAACGATGTTTTAACTTTTTTTTATCAGTTAGGCTAGTAGTTCTTTGCTGTGGTATCCAAACTGGAATTGATAATTGTGAAATTTCACTGAAAATTTTGCTGTTGTAACATCCTTATGAGTAACATGGGTCAAAAACGATGAAAAATATAACTTTTGTCTATTTATTTGTGATGGGGCCAGTGAGAAGTTTGGCAGGGCATGTAAAAAATCTAACGCTAAATCTAAAAAGCCTGACCTTCAGGATAAACGCCCTGAATCAGGATTTGATTGAATATAACCTCAGCTGTATAAATCCTCACTGCTAGTTTGCATCACACAAACCCTGAGGTAACAAAACGTTTTTAACAGCATATAAACGGTGTATTTTAATAGACTATAATATCCGAATAAATAAATATGAATAGTTACGTATTATAACTGTGATTACAATTATTTTCAATAAATGACACGGCGGCGTATAATAAGGAACTGTAAATGCCTCAAGAACACCTTTATAATATGCATTCCTCGTAGAAATCCTCATTTTTTCATCATCCTCACTGTGTTATGTAGCCTGAGGGTCTGTTGAAATTATTCGGAGCGACTCGGTCCTGCGAGTGTGGAAAATACGATAGGAAAATGAGATCTGTAGGTCTGATTAAGGTGGCCAATGATTTCTGAGCCGATAGTTCATGATGGATTGAATCAAGGCTACGCTCTGAGAATAACGGATGCGGGATTTTCTAGTTTTAGCTGGTGTTTGTGGCTCCGTCCAGTTTGCTTCACCAAGAATATCATTCAGTGGTTTTTGTATTGTTTTTTTTAAAGCTTGCTTATTTCTAATGTGATTTGAGTGCAGACATTACTATTAGGGGTTTGTTCAAATGCAATAGTAATAGTAGTGCCTTAGCAAATGCTACTAATAATCAAAGCTTCACAGATTCATCATAAACTAAATGTATCTGCAGTCTCAGAGATGTTTCCATTTCTATTTCTCTCTAACACAATCATGCTTTCTACCGGTTGATGTGTTTTAGGGAGCTCATTTTTTTTCCAGACGCTATCAAAATTGACTTGAGATTCAGTGCAGGATTGATCCTGCAGCAAGTTTAATCAAGCGGCAGAAAATTGAGAACGAAAAAAAGAGCCGATCTGTCTCCTTTTTTATGCATTTATGTAACTTGCCACCGTTTTTTTCCTCTCGTACCACTGGATCTGGCTCAGAAAACACACTCAGCGTATTACCTAGAGCTCAGACCCTTTGACAACGACACGATGGAGACATCGGACAAAAATAAAGAGAAAACGTGCAGTTCTGAAGCGCCGAAGTTGTCAGAGCTTGATAAATGGGTTCTATCACCACGCATGTGTGTGTGTGTGTGTGTTCGTGTGGTCCTCAGCTGACTGATACGGACAGAGTCGAGTGTACGGGGTGTCTGTCGGTGTCTATGATAAGGCACATCTCTCTCTGTTCAGGGACGGATATAGAAACCATAGATCTGTCTCTCTATCTTAGCTCCGGCTCTAATCAGAATCCCGTCCACCCACTCTATTTCCTGACACGCTGGAATAACACACATCTCCCAGAGGCTTCTCATCACACAAAACCATAATTCATCTCTACAGCCTTTAGTGATGACACACACACACAAACAAACATGTAAGTATGTAGAGGAGAGTTAGATTGTGATGCATCATACGCAAACATTTGTGTTGTTTGCGCCGTGGCGTCTGCATGTTTACATGATGTTAGCGTTAAGTCTGAGGGACTAAACTAAACTGCGGGAATAATAGATAAAACACAAAACACACACACACATCTAAATATGTAGAGGAGAGTTAGATTGTGATGCATCATATGCAAACCTACAGTATGTGTTGTTTGCGCCCTGGCGTCTGCATGTGTATGTGTGTGTGTGTGTGTGTGTGTGTGTGTGTGTGTGTGTGTGTGTGTGTGTGTGTTTACATGATGTTAGCGTTAAGCCTGAGGGACTAAACTAAACCTGCCGGAATAATAGATAAAACACAACACACTCCGCCCCTGCTAGGCTAATAATAAAACACACCTAAAGCCATTTTTTTTCTTAAGTACATGTGGATCACAAACACAAAGCGCCGAGTTGCAGCAAGAAAGGCGACACCAATCAATGTGCTGCTGACAATGATAATAGTTTAAATTATGTTGCACATTTTATTAAAATACATTTCGGAGAAGAGTAAATATTGCACGACCATATACTACAGATCTAATATTCCTGAACAATTAGGATTATCATCTTGATTTAGGATACGTGTGCTTAAATTTTTTTACCAAAACGGTAAAAGGTAAATTAGTTTATTTTTTCCAATAATTCTTAATAATATGACATCTTAAGATTGAAGAAGATGATACCAATATTTATTATATATAATACAAATGTATGTAATAAACAAGTGAAATAATTCGTTTACTGTACATTGCCAAGACTGTAAGTGCATTTCAGAACAAACACAAGAGAGGACAACACTTCTGTTAATCCTGTTAACTACCCCTCCTCAAAACTGGTTCTTTCCCAGTTAGTAGCAATAATGTAGCTAGTCATTATCATAAAATAACATTGTGTCAATCACGTTTACACACATTTTTTCATAAAAAAATTCAGATCAGGTTACATTTTCTGCATTTTTCGCATCCGTAGCAAGCATTTCGAGAGGTGTTTTGACCATTTAGAGCCACCGTACAAGCGAATGACGAAATCCAGTATCGCTAGCAAAGCATCAAACTGAGCCACTGACATCCTGAAGTAAAGTTTGAATCACTCGGGATAATCCCGCACGAACTCTCCTTCCTCTATACGCGATCTCAGGATTGGATAGACCCAATATTTCCTCTTTTTAAGAAGAGAGAGGACAACAAAATCATCCTCACTGCTTGAAGACTCCATTTTGTATTGTTTTGTGATTTTTTCTGCAACGGATTAATTAATACGCATCGGACTCAGTGTGCAAGGTTTCTGTGCGTGACGAATTCTTAGGATCAAGAATACGAAAAAAAAGCATTAGAACATTTCTGACTTTTTGTGCAAGAATAAGCCTTTATTCTAATTCTTAAGGTTCTTGCATAAAAAGCTTTTTTTTTTCGTATTCATCCTCCTAAAAATTCGTCATGTGGCGGCCAAAAACTGCACAGCATTAAATAAGTGAATTAATGCGAACGGGACACATCCAATCAAAATTTACAATAAAGATATCCTTCTACTCAGGTAGATCTCCAGGCTTTAGTTAGACGGAGCAGTCACGGTTGATTTAGTTTATTTTAGGCCAAATTGACCGGTGGGACGAACTGCATTAGATTGTCCACTTCAGTCCTGCGTAAGACGAGAGCAGAGTTTCTGGCCCTAGACAGAAGAGCAGCTTTCATGTGAGATGACCACATGACCTCTGACCTGCAGGTGTGTAACGAGTGTATAATGATGCTCTGGAGTCAGGACTGTGCAGGTGGCCAGCAGCTACGACACATGCGTAAACACACTAATGCATGGGTTTTCAAAGTGTGGGGTGGTAAAAATTATAGCTTAATAATTCGTTTAAGTTAAATTGTTCTGAAAATAAGGCACAGTGCAGGTCTTGATGCCCAATTCTGAATTGTTATCCGATTTTTAGACCGTCCATTTACATGTTCTTTCAACTGTATCCGATTCATGTGTTTACACTTGCCATATATCTGAAACATCGCGCATGCTTAAAGGGTTAAATTCTCTTGCACAGATGGACGAGCGCAAAATATGCTTGATGCTAGCTCTGCGATATATGCAAAGTTCGCCAAACATCACCATGAGGCGGAGGACGAAAAGTGCCATCATTGCAGCAGTGCATGCGCTTCAGTCATGGTGTGCGAGAGATCTCAGGACTGGTGGGAGCATATTGTGTTTAAAAATTGGCTTTAACGAGGAGCAGTGGGTCTGAAAATTTAGGATGAGCAAGCCGACATTTGATATGTTGTGTCAACGTTTGTCCACATTCCTGTCCTGCGACGACACAACGTTTTGTCCCTCTGCAGACGCGCTTCGGGGTTACCTAATGCCTCAGAAAATCTGATCTGCCTGTTTACATGACAGTCGCATTGGCACATGTCTGATTTATATCTGATTTATTTCCACATATGAATGAGGCCTGAAACCGATCTCGAAATATAAGAATGCATGCGTTTTTTTCCTGTTTACACGGTCATAGAACATGTGTAACATATGAGCAAAACATCGGAATTGGGTCATATTTCACTGAGTAAACGAAATAAAATAAAAATATAAGTGAGGAGTTAAGAGTCTGAAATTTCTTTTTATTTATTTTTTTTATTGGGTGAGTTGTGTAAGAAGGGAGGCCCACTGTTTTAGCCTTTGAAAACCCCAAGTCTAATGCATATTGGACTTTAAAATGGCATGAGGTTTTTCAAAATGCAATGCTGCAAACTCACTAAATAAATTAACTCTTTCTCTGCCAGAGTTTTATTAAGTTGCTAGTCAGCATCAGCATTTTTGAACATATTCACAAATCTTTCATGGCCCCCAGAATATTTTGTAGCATGATTATTTAAAAAAGTCAATTTAAACAAAAGAAAGAACAGAGCCTCTTACTTTACACAGATCTTTTTCTTCGCTTGTTTCTGGATCCAGAGATGCTGTATTAGAGGGAATGTGTGTGTCGGCTGGAGTGACTGCAGTTACGCCCACTAAGTGGCAAAAAGACCCTTGTTTTCAGGGTGAATGCCAAGAAAAACACACAAAGTGCATCTAAAACGGGAAAGAGCTTTGAGATTGATTGTACAACTTGATTTGACAAGAAATCTGAGGTATATTTTTACAGACTGCCGAAAGCTACAGAACCGAGAAGCAAATGGATCGCTGCAATTCACAGAAACAACTGGACTCTGTGTAGTTATCATTTTGTGTCAGTATGCTGAATTTAGGGGTGAAATCATACCCTATATATTGGGTTGACAACTAATCAAGCAAATATTTACCATTGTATATTCTGCATAATTGGACGTTTTTAAATAAACACGGACAAAAAACTATACAAGTTTTAAGGCTGGATCATATGATATATATATATATATATATATATAACATATTGATATAAGTGATATTGTATTTATATAAAGCATTCACAGGCAAACTTGCTATGTATTTCTCCAGCGTCGAAACTAGACTCATATAAATGTCAGATTTCTGGCTGCATGTCAATATCCTTTGGTAAGTTGTAAGCAATACTATATCGAGTCCAACCTTTACTTTATACTGATAATCGTTTGTTTTACTCGCGTTTTCACAGTTTTCCCTATTAAATCCAGTCACTCAGCGACTCTTCTGCCACTCAGTCCGGCTGAGGGAGTGTGTTCCCGCGGGAAAGGGATGGTTGTTTTACATACCTTATAAGTGGCTTGTGGGATTTTCATAATAAGAGATTTTGGTGAACACACAAGCATGGTTCTTAGTTTGATGTTAAAGCTGAACTCGGACATGCATTTGCATAACCCGGAATTGCATTAAGGGTTAATTTGTGTTAAAGTGAACTGCTTTTGATGAGGTATAACTTCCCAGTTACCTGATAATGCATTTCTCCTTGCTACTCGTCACAGGAGAAATCAATGCTTGCACTCTTTGCAATTCTTGAAATGCATCTGCAACAAAACCATGAGTGAAAAAGCACGCTCTCCTCAACAGCCACTGAGTCTGGGTTGTTTAGTCAGGAATAAACTTACCAGCTGTGAATCCACTCCACACAGCCAGCCGAAGAAAACTAACTGAATTAAATCAAGAGATAAAGCTTGCGATCCCCTCAAATATTTACCGTTCCTTTCCATATATCTCTCGTGCCTTAAAATAGGATGCGTTCTTTGAAGGAGCTGACGAGATTGGAGGCAAAACAGCATTAGCCCTGGAATGAACATAGCAGGCAATCGTCGCAAGTATATGTTTTCAATCTGAAAGAACCAAACGCTCTTATATATTTATATACAACCGTAAATTCGGCAGAGCGTCCTCCACGGGCCTCCCCTCAGGAACCAGACGGCCTGTCAGAAAAACAGAGACGTAAATGAGCAAAAGGCCGAAGCCATGTGAGTGCCAGTGTGTGTGTATGACAGCAGAGAAATGAGAGAGGATGAAAGTCGTCGCTCAGGGGCGAGACAGCAGAGGGTTGGAAAGATGGAAGAATAACAGTTTACTGCCACATAATGTTGAGGGATAATTCAATCAAACGTTAGAGGTAGGTTATCGGCCTCCTGGCGACTCTCTAACGACACGTGGGGAATGAAGATCTGCAAGAGCAAACACAACGTGTTAGAAAGAAATGTTTCACCTTTTCTGCAAAAGGTGATCAGAATGAGTCTTCATGTCACTAGTAAACAGAACTGAGGTGTTTTCAGGACCACACTTGATGTTTCAGAAAAACCGTGTTGAGTAGCTTTAGTTTAGTTTAGTTCCTTTATTGTCCACAAGTGGAAATTTGTCTTAGGCTTCACTATATACCACACAAAACGACACCAACACAAAATAACAATATACATTAAATAAACAAAACAAAAAAAAAAAACAATGAAAAAATAACTTGATCAATGTATCAAACCCATTTGATACATTTTTGAAAATGTAATGCAATCAATCAAAAAAAGTTGTTAAATATAATCGATTGTTTTATGATATTGTGTGATATTGCTTGAAAAATGTTTAATAAATTGTATTAGTATTATTGTTATTATTACTTTGATAAGTACATTGCACTGTTCAATAGTAATATTATTTTCTTCATAATTTTAAGTTAAACCAAACTTTTATTGTGGAGGGTTCATGTCCTCGTATAGTGAGATTAATATTCACAGATAGTCCATATCGCAATTTGATTACGTGTACAGCCCTACTTTTGATTTATTCATCCAAACTTTGCCCATTTCTATGACATTCCACATTATACAATAAATTTCATTTTATGACTGGATTCAGTTACTCTGTTGGCTTTTTCCGCATTGTGAAAATCATAGGGTCCTATAGAAGTTTCGCACCAACATTTCTGATGTATTAGAGTTAATACACATAATTACATGGCTTTTATTCTTTATTTAGGCCTCTTTTACCATTGTAATCACGCCACACTGTAATTCACGGCCAATTTTCCTTCTCGCACGTCTGATATCGCTCCATCACAGACCAAAAGAAAATGTGAAGGCATGAGGCAGACTCAAACTGTGTGGAAAAAAGCTAGAAGCGTCTTGAATCTGAGCTAAATGAACGGGCAGCGCTTCAGCTGGAGTCAATCCGCATGTCCATTGATTTTCAGTACGGAACTGAAGCTGTGAGAAATCCTGTGTGGGAATATGTCGCGCTGATTTCACGAGACAAAAGACCTAGAATAGTAGAGATTTCAAATCAATTCTGGCACCAAAGCAGAATTTTGCAAAAAATAATGACCGAAAGCCCAGAGAGGCTGTGCATTATTATGGTTTTCTGTCTGGTTTTCATGACTTATTTGTCTCCTGATATCAACATAACAAGAGTCACAAAAGCTCTTCAGGGTTTTACACATCACAAAAATTTTGGACATAATTTAACTTATGCCACTAATTTAATTATACCAACTAGTAATGTTGATTTATGGATCTTACAAGTATCAAGTGTCAAGTATCCTTAGGATTGTGGAAAAATAATATTAACATGAAAAATATAAGCAGTTTTGGAGCATTACAGTCCCTCAACGCCAGCTCAGACCTCATTTGTCGTATCTGGAGTTCGGGTCAGTTGTGCAAATGAGCTACAGTCCCATTCGCAAAAAAACACGCCTGGCTGCCGAGAGCATGTTAGCAGAGCGCATCTATCACAGCCTGCCACTCACCTGCATTAATCTTTCACACACACCTTCCTCAATAAGGTGCAGTAATTACAACATGCGTTCAGTGTGGCGGATTGTGAGACGCAGCTAATCGCATTGGCTAATCCTGAGCCGGAGACCTCTTCATCTCCCCCTCGCTGAGAAGCACCTCTAACTGTGGATGAATACGACACGCCTACAACCGATGGATGGAGTGAGCGAGGGATGGGTGGATGGATGGATGGGGGGAGCAAGGGATGGATTTGTGGATGGAGGGATGGGTGGATGGAGGGAGGGATGGATGTTTAGATGGAGGGATGGATGGAGAGAACGAGGGATGATGGATGGGTGGATGGAGGGATGGATGGAGAGAGTGAGGGATGATGGATGGATGGATGTATGGAGGGATGGATGGATGGGTGGAGGGATGATGGATGGGTGGAGGGATAGGTGGATGGATGGAGGGATGGGTGGATGGAGGAATGGATGGTTGGACGAGGGATGGGTGGAGAGAGCGAGGGATGGATGGATGGATGGATAGAGTAGAGAAAGATAGAGCAGAAAGAACAGGCAAAGTCAATGAAGGTACAAAAGGCGTCCCAAATCTGATTTCCTTCTGCTTTTTTCAAAACACTAACCCTTAACGTGCCTTACAGAAAAAAAAGTGAGATGAATTGCCTGTGTGTGTGTGTGTGTGTGTGTGTGTGTGTGTGTGTGTGTGTGTGTGTGTGTGTGTGTGTGTGTGTGTGTGTGTGTGTGTGTGTGTGTGTGTGTGTGTGTGTGTGTGGATGGATGCATTAGGTTTGAACGCTCAGTCTCAAACACATAACCTCTATTCAATTCTTTTGGAGGTGAAAGAGGTGAAAACATTTCACACGCACACAAAATCAAAGCGCATGAATTTATGAGCACATCTATATTCTCATCACATCATCCTGCAATATTTCCGTCATCACATGCTTCATGCAATGGCAACGTTCTGTTTACAGTATTTGAATAACCTCTCATTTAGATCATGGCTATTTCATAAAAGGGAAACTCGTGGATTCTGAATGCCATTCTGAACATCTATGCTTGTAGGCCATTTAAACTCATTTAAAGACATTTTACATTTTCACCTTTCAGCACATCAAACAGAACGTAATATATGTGCATCTGCACAATAAAACAGCAGATGGTTCTGATGAAGATTGGCATCGTTCAGTGCTTTGAATAGGCAGATTCTTCCCCGGATAAAGGGCTGATTCATAACAGGGACGTTGAAATGCCATATAAACAGCTTATTCTCCAAAATGACTCAATCAGTCGGAATAAATGGGATTTGAGAACTGAGATCTGGGGAATAATGTGGGATTATCCTCGGACATGTAATCACAGTCACTGATGCCGGCTGGGTCGTGATATTCACATCCACAGGCATTAAAGACATAGTTCATCCAAAATGAAAATTCTGTCATGATTTACTCACCCTCAGTTCGCTTAAAACCCTGAATGACTGTAAAACACAAAAGACGATGGAGATAATAAGATGCTTAGCTTAAAAATGCAATATTCATGGTGCAAGATGCTTAAAAAAACAGCAAGACGTGATGCAATAACCAAACACATCCGACAGACATCTTCAAATGTATTTAAGATGCTGGATTTGCTACATAAATGCTATTTTGATAGTGGTGATGGTGTTTTAGAAGCAATGAATTTAGAAATAGCTACAGGTGAAACTCGAAAAATTGGAATATCGTGCAAAAGTTATAATTTTGATGATTATGGCTTACAGCTTATGAAAACCCCAAATTCAAAATCTCAGAAAATTTGAATATTACATGAAATCAATAAAAAAGGGATTTTAAATACAGAAATGTCGGCCCTCTGAAAAGTATAATATGTATATAGTTATATTTACTAAATATATTAGTTTCACCTTTTAATTTGAATTACTGAAATACATGTACTTTTGCACGATATTCAAATTTTTCGAGTTTCACCTGTAAATTCACGCTGATGAAGCAACATTGTTAATATCACAATGATTTTAATGTGCGTTTTATTTCATTAAGTTTTCTATTGATTTCATGTCTCATGCCAGTTCACTATATTAGGGCAATTACATCAATAAAATGAGGGAACACTTTACTTAAAGCCTTTATGTATATGGAATTACAAGTGAAACTCAAAAAATTAGAATATCGTGCAAAAGTTCATGTATTTCAGTAATTCAAATTAAAAGGTGAAACTAATATATTTAGAATATATAACGATATACATATGCATGATTATACTTTTCAGAGGGCCGACATTTCTGTATTTAAAATCCTTATTTTTATTGATTTCATGTAATATTCTAATTTTCTGAGATTTTGAATTTGGGGTTTTCATAAGCTGTAAGCCATACTCTTGCTTATAACTTTTGCACGATATTCTAATTTTTCGAGTTTCACCTGTATAAAGGTATTTTTAATGCTTTAACTATGCCTTATGCCATTGTATGATCTCATGAATAACTGTAACCAATTATTCATTATTACACCTTTAGAAAGTATAATGTATTAAAACACATGACAAACAACCAATTTCAGATGTAACAAGGAACCTGCCAATATTATAACGCATTTTGGTTAAAATTACTTATGAAAAGATCAAATGCATTATAACATACATTAAGAATGCCTTTATAATGCATTTTATAGGCCAAGTAAAACATTACCAAAAAAATGATTTTGTCGAAAGGCTTTAAAAACTTTTTTGAAGGTGACCAAATGACGGAAATGTCATTTTTGGGTGAACTAACTCTTTAATAACTGAGAAAAAAAAAACTGTGAGACACGGCAGTCGTGCCTCTAGCAGCTCGGCTTCTTTAAAACCGCATATTTTCCTCGCTTCACACCTCTGGCACTGCAAAAATTACAGAGGAGACAGCAACATGAGATGATGAACAGCATCCCCAGCCTCTTCTTCCTCCTCTGTCTTTGATTTCCCTCTGATTTGCACGTCACAGAGAGAAAGAGAGAGAGAACAGGACAGAGTTTTGAAAGCACTCTGCTAAAAGTGTGCAGTGACCCAGCGCAAACCTTAGAGCAGCTCATCACACACAAACACACAAAATTTGAAAACCACAGCCTGCAGATGCCCACCAGCCCTGAGCCATCATTACTGCTATGGTGACCATAATATGACTGCAAGTATGTGTGTGTGAGTGTGTGCTAGCTCTACAGAGACCTGCATGCATGCTGTCTTGGCAATGCAATTTAGACGTATCCGATGAAAAAAGTAGGACTTAATACAAGTGAGGTGAAAAGTGACAGATTTGCGCACAACTAAATCCAATATTTTTGCATTAGAATGTCACTAAGTTAACACTACAATAATAAGCATAAAATTAAACAGCACACAAAATATATAACAAATAGTCCACAAAACTAACCCTCCTATTGTGTTGCAGTCCACATTCGATTTTTAAACTGCTTGAAACACTGGTTAAAGAGGCCATTTAATGCACTTTTACAAAGTCTTGATGTTTTTGGGCTCTACTAGAACAGGTTTTCCTGCTTGAATGTTGATTATTTTCCTCATATTCTCCATTTTTGCAGCTCCTCTCTTCCCAGTCTGTCAGTAACGCTCTGGTGTGTGTTTCCCGAAAGCATCGTTGGCCAAATATGCTCGCAAGTTATGTCTTTATCAGCAGTTCAGTGAGTCTGTTTCCCGAAAACATAGTTCTAACGAAGATTCGCAAAAAGCCTTGCAAAGTTGTGTATTTGGACCTGTGGTTAGAAGCATAGTTTCTTGTTTGCATGACATGTAGACTCAATAAATCCTTATCTTGATCCACATGCTACAGTTTGAAACATTTGTCTTATGTGACCCTGGATCACAAAACCAGTCACATGTCACACGGGTATATTTGTGGCAATAGCCAAAAATACATTGTATGGGTAAAAATTATCGATTTTTCTTTTATGTCAATAATCATTAGGATATTAAGTACAGATCATGTACCATGAAGATATTTAGTAAATTTCCTACCGTATATATACAAAACATTTATTTTTGTGAGTGAATGCAGCACAATCATGAGCATAAATGGAGAACTTTAAAGGCGATTTTCTCAATGTTTAGATTTTTTTGCACCCTCAGATTCCAGATATTCTAATAGTCATATCTCAACCAAATATTGTCCTATCCCAAAAAAACATACATCAATGGAAAGCTTATTTATCATCTTTCAGATTATGTATAAATCTTAATGTCAAAAAATTGACCCATGCGACTGGTTTTGTGGTCCAGGGTCACATATTATACAGCATAATGTTTCACAAACTGTAAAAAAAAAATAGATGGCAGTATACAGTGCATACTGAACTATGGAGCATGCGAGTACGACAGTCAGTATATACACAAACACTGTAGTATGAGACTGGCATACTACCATACTATATTTGCAGTATGCAGTGTGTGTGTGCTTTTTCTAGCCAGATGGTCTCCTGCATTTGCCAAATGTGCAGCATACTGCCAGAACACACTGCAAAGGATGCTTTTGTAATTAGATAAAAATATTTTTATCTGTTTTCATTATTGAATAAATGCATATTTATAATCAATATTTGCACTGAGCACATTGCGATGCATACTGGGGCATTGCCTTCACCATGAACGACACATGCAATGCTGACCAAAAGATCCCTTTTTTATACCCTAATCTGTCAGCATATCTCAGGGGATACACACTTTTCAAAATACGGTAAATGATCAACATATGACTTAATTTTCTATTTCAACATCAACAACTAATATTAGCAGGTGTAGTGTATTTATTTTTTTTAAGTAAGATTAATATATGCCTACTTTATACAAAGTCAGAATGTCCAGCACTATATGGACAGACATGTTGGCTTTAGGTCAAACTGACAAAACGAGCACAGAAAATTTGAACCAAGTCATGTGACTCCAAACAGACTCAACTATGACACTGACAACAGTACTGAATGAAAAATGTGTCCTCGTGCCTCTAACAAGAGACTAAAGAATATGTATCCAGTGGTACACGTTGCCTGTATAGGGTTAATCAATATTTGCTCTAAGTGCATGTCGATGCATACTGGCATTGCCTTTACCATGAAGGACACATGCAATGCTGACCAAAAGATCGTATCCTAATTATGTATCGTATAATGCTCTGTATAGGCAGCTCACTAAGGGTTCTGGATCAGAGTGACAGTAATGTAGATATGCTAATGGCCGTGTAGGTCTCCACCTCTGGTAAGCGTGGTTTGTTCCTGCAGTCCGGGTGTTGTAGTATCTGCCCTAGTGCGCATGACGCTTGCACATTAAAGCAGCCTCCGTTCCAGCAGCCCGCAGCCATAACCCACCGTGCACTAATATATATGATAATCACAGCAGCAGCAAAGGCTAATATCATTTTCCCTCCCATAAGAGATGTCCTGTCTCGCTTGGCTAGCATTCCTGCTGTCAGAGCGAGCGCACGCCTCCTGAGGGTCCCGCTATATGCAATTTACACTAACAGCTTTATACAAATCATTCACACTCAGTCCCTCCCTGAGTGCACTTTATATGTATATTAACACATAGGCTGTGAATGGCATACTAGCTGGCACATACTTGGTGCAGTATGTATAATGTTTACAGCAGGGTTATTATAGTTAGCCTGGGCTGTCAAATAAAAATTCGAATTTCAAATATTTGTTGATTATTTAAATTTTTTAACCACATTTGAATGCAAAAAACATGCATACTTGGTGCAGTATGCATACTGTTTACAGCAGGGTTATTATAGTTAGCTAGGGCTGTCAAATAAAATTTTGAATTTCGAATATTCATTGAATAAAAAGAAAATAAAAAAGTGCACATTCGAATGCAAAAACCGTGCGTTTGAATTTTTGGTGTGTCAAGAGGCGCGCAAGACTCCAGTCAAGTCACCTTTATTTATATAGCGCTTTTTACAATACAGATTGTTTCAAAGCCGTTTTACAGTGATAACAGTGATAAAATAATGCAACAAAGTTTGTTTCTAGAAGAAAATAGCGTCAGTCAAGCTTAAGTAAGTTCAGTGATGGTTAATTTTTGTTGTCAATAAGTTATTAATTTAGTTCATTTATATATCTAGCCGCTCTGCAAAAAAACGTGATGTCATCATTCAGCTTTTGGGAAATCATTCATCGTTCAGTTTTCCTTGCATGCACATTAAAGAAATTATAGTATATTTAAGAACAATTGTTTCAAAAGGTAATGCACTTTAAAAAGTGAATATTTCATTTCAATTAAAGATGCAATGCTTGATTTGGTTTATATTTGCTTATTGCGCTGGCTTGCGCCCTCTTGTGGGCGTAGGAGACAATACAGTACTTTTTTCCTCTAACACACGTATTGCCTGTAAAATTAAAATAATTGTAATTTTGTTAATATTTAAGAAAGAAATTCGAATTTAGCTTTTCAGCCATTTTGACAGCCCTATAGTTAACTAAAACTAACAAAACAATTTTAATCGAATCTCAATGATACTAAAATAAGACTGGTGCACGGCATCTGAATTTACTCGAGTAATACCCAAAATGTGCAGCGGCGTACAAAAAACGTTGCTCGCATTGCAATGCACTTGACCGTCCATTTCCAGACATATAATTAAAATCTCAATATTAACTGCAATTTCTTTGCACTAGCCATCCACTCTCCTAGTGCACACTTCAGATAAATGTAGCATGTAGCTGCACTATTGTTAGAGACAGACAGGTCTCAGCTCTGCAGGCGGTCGGGTGCAAAACAAACAAACAAATCAAATGGCGTAAAGCAAACACTACGAGAAAGCCCTTAAAGCACCATTAATAGCTCATTACTCCGCTCAAATGAAACCCCGCTCGCGCTTTCAGCCTCTACGAGCACATGAGCTTTTATGAAGCGTGGTGCCTGACGGCTTATTCACTGCCGCTTTAGTCAGAGAATTTGATTTCGCAAATCAAGACCTTGCTATACTACAGCCGCACTGACATTTTACGGCCTGGACGGTTTATGGCATAAAGACTACCCTTACGCAACAAAAATAAATGGGAATATACTGCAAAATATAATGCGATATACAGTAAAACCAAAATTTATTTAGACATCTTCAACATTTCTTACATTATCACCGTTTATTTGCTATAGTTTAGCATATGGTAATAAAATATGACAAGAACTCAGTTGATATTCCACTGGTTTTGTTCATCCTTCTGTTAGACTGTCTCAACTGAATTAAGTTGAATGGCTGTCAGCTGTAAAAATGTAACTACACAATTAGATAATACATAAAGTGTTATTTAATGTGTTTTGCTCGATATTAATGCAGGGATGAGATTTGTTAGTTTCATGTTCTATTATTTGGTCATTGAAAAGGTTTTCTTGTATGTGTGAGTTTTTTAGTCATTGTGCTGAAGAGTAGAGCCTGTGGTTCGGTTGACGATTGGCCGAACATAATTAAGACTATAATTACTATATTTTAAAAGTAATGGCTGTGCACTTCTCAGCACAGTGGTGATAGTCTCTTGGCTAAATACTTTAGTACATGCAGCTGTGTTTTTGTTAACTAGCATGAAAATATGAAACAATAAAATGTAAATAATTTAATAATTAAAAAAAGAAATATATTACATTACATATTTCTCTATATAACTATACAGAAACTAAAAATCTAAATATGAATAAAAACTGTTAAAAATAACACTATCCATGAAACATCATTCGAAACTTGTTTTACTTACATAATGTGACTTATTGATAGGCTTTTAAAAAGCAAAGTTGTGAGGCAAAGCAAGTTATTAGATTTTGCTGAAAGGTTATGAGGCCAAACATTTTGTCCTTTTGAAGATGACCATGAATATTGCACAATAAGACTAGGAATGTGTATTACTTCCTTTAAGCAGAAGAAGCTGGATGAAATATTCTGAATTATAGCAATCCAGTCTGACATCTGAGGCAACCTGGAATCATAATCACACCATTACATGTTAACTAGTCCCCCGACTTGGGGACACTTAATATTCAGAAATATTATTGACTACACTGACAATATTGGGTGAGAACTGAACTGAGTTGGATGATGACATCACTGTTTCTCCAGAGCTGCTTTATAGCTGGATTGAACTCATTTCATAATCGATTAACTCTATACAGTTACTGAACTGAAATAATTCAACACTGAACTGCCTTCAGGTAAATAATTAACACTTTTTAGAGCTGCTTTACAGCAGAACTAAATTCTATGGAAGCTTGTTTTCACCACAGAATAAAAAATAAAAAAGGTAATCCTGACTTTTTAATCACACATTTCTGTACTTTCCCCGACTTTCTATCTCAGAATTGCGTGATATATAAAGATTGCGTGATATAAACTCACTGACTTTTTTTCTTGCAATTCTGACTTAATTTCTCAGAATTTGGAAATATAAAGTCAGAATTGCGAGATGAGATGCATTTTCTTTTTAATTATCTTTTAAAATGTTTTATTCTGTGGCTGAAACAAGCATAGAATTGTGTTTTGCATCATTGATCATTACTTAATTTTCACTGTAAAGCTGCTATGAAACAATCTGTATTGTAATAAGCACTATAAAGTTGACTTGACTATTGAGACTTTAAACACCACCCTTAAACACCGCCTGTTTTCCAGAAGCGCTGGAGTCTTGTTGTCCTGGTTTATTTGCACGGCTCCTAATGAGCATGTATTAGTGGGCTTATTTTGGCAGCAGCTTTAAAAAATGACTTTATTTGCTGGACAGATGCCAGTCCTCTTCTCAAACACAAGCATTCGCTTTCTGTCTCTGCCTCAGTCGCATCTCAGGGACGCTAAAATCACTGCATGCTAATACTCACATTAGAAAACCAGCAAGCTAGCTCTGTAATGCATCATCGCTGCCAGTCGCTAATATAAAACCAACACATCTAAAGGCTCTGTTACACCGAGTCCTAACCAGGTGTGACAGTAAAGAAAAAAGTGATAAATATGATCCATACCATGTTAATCTGAGTTCAGTTGCAAACTAGCTACGAACAGGACCAACAAGGCATTTTCGGTCACTAGTTTTCTATTTATAGGAACACATAGTGGCAATCTCATTGGTTTAAAATCATGGTTCATCAACTAGCCGCCACAATGTTATGGTTGATTATATTCTGCTCTCTAGATATGACTGGTTCTTCCTTAAAGTCCCAGTGAAAATCCAGCTTTTAATGTTGTTTATATGTCTATGTGGTGTTTTTAATATGCTTTAAGACAAACCATCTGTAAGTTCATAAGTCGACAGCATTGCTGAGTATTTTCTGCTTAAAACTGCAGTGAACCAAAGACAGTCTCAAAAACACGGTTTGAAATCGCTGGTGTTTCTGACGTCACAAACGACCTTGTAACCAATCAGACCAACGTGTGATTGTCAACCAGTGGATCTCTGAGTGGGTGAGTGAGTGGAGGCGGGGCTCATTTGCACATTCATAGAACATCGTATACTAAATGAGTTACATTCAAGCTATTTTAAGGCATCAAAATTTAGTTTTCAAGGAAAAAACATTTAAATATGTAATTTTGGTGATCAAAGATGAGTTTTAAGGTATAAAATGATTGACTTCAGGGGGACTTCAAATGTAAATGGGATTTTTTTCACTCAGAAAATCTGTCCGATCACTTGGTAAAGTGATTTAACATAAACGATGAGCAAACACTTAAGATTGGGGGTTTGTTAAAACCCTTAATAAAGATTTTATAGTGACTCTTGACTTGGACCCCCACTAAATATGTTAAATATGTTAAAATTGGCTGTGAATCTTGTAGCTTTGCACAGTTTTCGATCGGTTGATGGTGGTTAGCACATGTGTCATATCCCCAAGTGTTCCCCAATACCTCAGATCTCAGATGGATGGTGGCAAAGGGATCCAGACAGGCTTCGGGCTGCACAGTACTCACTGGCTCAAACACACAGCAGTATTTTAAAGCCATTACTCCTCCACACTTTCGCTGGGAGGAGAGAAAATGAAAACCAATCACCCTTGAGCACATTACAGACTTCAGTCAGCTCAGCCTCTCTTGTGTCCTCTTTATCTAGCCAATAAATCTCTCTCACCGCCACACAATACTGTCATTCACACACAACACTGTCCTCATGTCAAGAGCTTATGCGCAGTAATGTAATGCCAAACCTCTCTCAGGACATAAAACGACAGACACAGAATTTACAATCATACACAACATAAAAATAAAAGGAATATGCTGGGTTTAAATCAATATGGAATGAAAACTAATCCTATAAACTTTCTTAATACATGTTTCTGGTGTTTTTGAGAACGTTTCAGTGCACATTATGCCGTCAAAATGTTTGCATGTTTGACTTCAAACAATTCCTGATTGATAAAACCACGTCCTCCCTAACATTTTTCCTTTTTGAATATCCTGTTTCACTCATAAATACACCACGTTATGGAAATAAAAAAATTACCAACCGTTTCATTTTTAAATGGTAGTTTAACTGCTATAAATTATCAATCGCTTGTAGCTTGGAAAGTTGCAGTTTTAGAGCATATGTCAAGATTATACGTTCAAAACACTGTGATAGTTGCATATTTCAAATGTTTATTGCCTGTGTTTATGTCATTGTGTTTTCTTGTTGGTTTAACCAATGCATCAAGGGACGTGTTAAATCGATCGTCTACAGCACAGATGCTGAACACAAGCATATTTCTTTAAGATTAGTTAGGCGTCTTTAAGAGGTGAAGGAAACAACAGAGTTCAATGGCATCACCCTCTCACCCGGTTTCGGCTCTTCTGTCAACTGGGACGCTGAGAAATTATGCAAATCAGCAGATGTGCAAATGTGAGGTATTTAATATACAGTATGCATAATTGATGAGGGCAGAGGAGGAGAGAGAGGATAATTGAGGTGCGGTTTGTGAATAGCTGAGAACTTCTCGGTACGGCATTTGATGAACAAAAAGATTTTCAAGGCTGATTTTCATACGCCGGGAATACAGAGAGAGAGAGAGAGACATGCATGCATTACAAGGACACAGAGAGCCGGCGGATAGCGCGCACAGAGCAAAAGCAGGCTATTAATTAAAGCTGACTCATTACTGACCTGCCCTCTTCCACTTACACTCCGTTATGTCAGACACAGGCCTGGTGGTAAAGGTTAAGCCACTCAAAATGTGATATGTCCTGTAAGAGTGTGTTTGAAGAGGACAGGCGAGATGAGCTGGATAAGGTGTCAGGTTAATAGTAGATCAAGTGTGCCATGTTATGAGTGCTGAAGGTCCTGCATACAATGATCAGCTCAAAACTCAATTCAAGGGATTAACTGTTATCGGCCCGGGTGATCCCAAAACCCTCAGCCGGGTTTTCCTAGGACATTGCCGGCTTTCTGGGCAAGACGTCGCAGACTTCCTCCAAACAAAAGCATCTGTGAGTTACGATACGAGCTGCTGTGCACTTGAATTTCTGAGGAAGTTTCAGGATGGTAAAGCAAAGGTTGTAGGTTCAACTGTGCAAACATCTACAATGATGTTGATCCAGGGCCACTTTTCCTGTAATAGGTCAAACTGCAAAGGCATCTTTATACTGTCGATTTAAAGGTGCTATTTTAACGATCTAAGCGCATGGTCTGAAGCGCAGGGCACTTAGGGTGTGTTCGAATCCACTTTTGCAAGTTTAACAATGGGAAAAATGGTCGGTGCTCCCGGCGCATGGTCTAAAAGGGTTGTCTCTATTCTCTTGATGAGTAATGGGTGTGTTTTGGGAAATAACGTGAAATAAACCAACCAGAGTCTCATCTCTCATTCCCTTTAAAAGCCAGTTGTCCTCGCGCCATGGCGGTTTCGCTATTTACATGGTGGAATTTGCAAGCAGAAAGACTGAACGCTTCTCCAGAGAGCAAACGGATCTGCTCGTGCGCGAGGATAAAGCTGTGTGTGTGTGTGTGTGTGTGTGTGTGTGTGTGTGTGTGTGTGAGGTCAAAGCTCAAGTAGACCATCAACGGGACAAGCCGGTTTCCACAATATCTTTATGTACACATTATTAATCTTTTACATTGTAATCCTTTTATTTTTAATATTTGGCATGTTTGTGTGCTGCTGTGCGTCCCTGTGTGTGTAATAAACAGAGTGTGTGTGCAATAAGCAGTGTACACGGGTTATGGACCCGCCTATAGGTGCACATTACTAACACGCTCTTTAAATACCAAAGAAAGAAATTGCACACTTTTTTTCTATATTTAAAGAGCGCGTTAGTAATGCGCAGTCTATTTCAGTTCCTCAAAATAGCAACACACCATTAATGCACCTGAACACACCTCGTTCTCAGACCAGCAGCCCATGAGCACACAAATAGGCACAAATGCATTTGCTATTTAAACAACGTGGCGCAGGACGTGAAAATGATATCTGTATCGGGCTGAAACTAGTAAAGCACACTTGCGTCGCGTCTGGCGCTGCATTGCACAGGGCGTATGATAGGCCCCACAGTCTGTAACAATGACGGCTAGTGGTCGAAATAGGTACTGCAGTCCAAATTCAAAATATCAGAGATCGTTGTTTCCCCCTGCCCCCTCGGACTCGATGCTCACGATGGTTGCCAGTTTGAAGAGTTGATTTATCCGTGTTTTAATATGCTCTCGTTCATAAAGATTTTTAGATGGATACTGAGACTTTTTAGGTTGGGTAGAATCTGCAATCACTGACCCAGTTTGTTTGCTAGCTGCAATACGCTGTTTTTCCCACCAACTGGCACCCTGGTGTGTCTAAATACTATTGGTTGAACTGGCAGTAGGCGGAGTCACACAGACCAAAACAAAAACAGACATTCCAAAATGGAACGCAGATTTCGAAGTAAAATAACTGGCCATGGAAGTATTTTTCAGAGGAACAAGTATGTGAACTCAACATGTTTCCTAAATATCTGCAAACATATGGTATTGGTATGCTTTAGTAGAGTGAAACCTTTAAAGGAATGTTGCTGGTTCAATACAAGGTAAGCTCAATCAACAGTGTTTGTGGCATAATGTTAATTAACATAAAAAATGTATTTTGACTCGCACCTCGTTTCCTTTACAAAAAAGTACAAATCAAGGTTATGATGCACCACATACAATAAAGTGAATGGGGCAAATTGCTGGAGGATTTAAAAGAAGAAGCGTGAAGCTCATACAAGTACTTACGTTAATACTTCAGTTGATTCTTTGAACTCTAAAGCTGTTTGTATCATCATTTTTACAGTCGTTTTAGGGTTGCCATGGTGACAAAGTTTTAAAACTGTATTTAAGAAAAGTTTGTTTCCCCATCAAAATCATGTTAACTTGCATATTATTTAGGCCTTGTGGAAAAATCATTGAAAAAGCGACTACTGAGATGGTTATGTATCGGCCCTATTATACTTCCATTTCTTTAAAGCAAAGGAGGGACAAGTGGAAATTATTTTTTTGTGGTAATTATAATCAACCTAATGCTGTTGTTTGAGCTTAACCCTGAATTTTCCTTTAAGGCAGCTTTGTGCCACCAAATTGTGTGTGTGTGTGCAAAGTTAAAATGCCACAAAAAAGCAACTCAATAAATTACAAAAAACAAAGAAACTGATTAGAGACAGATTATGATCTGAATGAGATATGAATATTAGTATTATGATGCATAAATCTGAAAAAGATTATCACAAAGAAAAAAAAACAATGTAGGTCAGGGATCTGAATGCGAGCTTGCAGTCAATTGTAAGAAAGGGGTGGGGTTCAAGTGGACTAAATGATTAGAGAAGTACACCATACGTCACCAGAGAGAAGTCAATGGTTATAACAGGAAAATTGAGTTATGTTTTGATTAAGAATTACGAGTTCAAAATATTTTTAAAGGCCCACCGGAAACGAGCAGCATTATTAAAAGTGTTGAAGTAATTTCCACTGAAACAGTAAGACAGGACGTGGCATATCAAACAGTTCCTCCTTTTTTTTTTTAAATAGCCAATAGCATTTGGTTTATATCACAGCTCAGAGCCGTTGAGATCGTTAAAGCCAGAGTTTCCTCCTAATCTCCACCATATCGCTTTAAAATACAGTATTCTGTGCAGAATTCAAATGGTTCTGACATCAGCCGCAGCTTCATCGTCTATTTATAATATGGGGGGGGGGGGGTTGCTGGAGAGCATTTGATTGGACAGAAAATCTGATGAGAAGCTGAAGTGCAGCGTGATGTCATCAAAATAAGTGACCCATATTGGCAGGAGTGAAAGACTAAGTTTTGAATGCTTATAAATGTGAATTATGTCATTGTTTTGGAGTACACTAGCTCAAAGATAACAGTAAGGCTAACATATTCAAACAAAAAGCCAAAAAACTTCGGTTTTGATTTCATGGGGACTTTAAATTACACAATGAATCATTTACAATAAGATAAATGCATTTAGAAAATAGGGAGAATTGTCATTTCTTGCTGGCCTGAAAATGTACTCTGCAAAAAATGATTTTCTTACTCAGCATTCTTGTCTTGTATTTCAGTAAAATATCTAAACACCCTTAAATCAAGATACATTGAGGAGCAACGGCTTTATTTGTGACAAAATCATCTAAATTTAGAGACTTTATGCTTAAAAAAACAAATATCTGCTAATGGGGTCAGAAAAATAAAACTAGTTTTCCCTTTGAATTGAGTTTTATTTTTCTGACCCCATTGGCAGATATTTATCTCGTTTAAGCATAAACTCACTTAATTTTAATACATTTTTCAGAATCAAGACTTAATACCTTAATTTTATGTCTCATAAAATCATGTCTCATAAATGTCTCATAAAATCATTTTATGTCTCAAGTAAATGTATCTTGATTTGAGAATGTGTAGACATTGTACTAGAAAAAAGTGTCAACTAATATTATTAAACATCGGCATGAACTCACAACCCAAAGGCAAGAATTTACCTTTCCATTGTCATCTGAAATCTCAATTGGCTCTGAATGCATTCAGCTCTAGCGCATCACATATTTATGCTGTAAGTTGAGAGAAACACAGAGAATAAGAGGTCAGTGAAAATAATGAAGAGGAACAACTCCAAAAAAGCAAACGCTTTATCTCCTCTCTGCTCTTTCTCTTTTCCCATTTTCTCTATCGCTCCCGATCTTAATGAGTACCATGGTCGTCCATCCTACAGCGCCCGTACGTCACCACTCGACGAGGATGGGAGGGAGACGGGACACTGAAAACACAACTCAGCAACAATCACTAGACGAGTCCATGCATAAACACACACTTACACTCGGCTCTATGCAGCTCTTTTTCAAGGGCATCGTTAGAAGAAACTCCTTCCTCTCACCTGATGCTGTTCAGCATAACTGGTGCTTTCGTAAAGCTGTCTGTTCTCTGGGAAGAATGAAACACAGTATGAAAACACCCTCAGGAAAGGAAAATCACAAATGAGTTCTCTTTAACATCTCTATTTGTTCTTCAGGACAGATTTGTATTTAGCCTCCTGCTTCTCTGGTGTTGCATAAGAAAACCACCCTCATATTCTCACGCATGTCTTCTCCATTTAAGAAATCGAGACATTTAATCTAGAAGGGGAAAAAAACATTTTCTCCTCCCTTTAAACGTCTGACTCATGCTGTCTAATGTTGGTGTCCGTGTATATATGCAGTCTAGACAGTAACGGTCTGTGATGCATCTAAAACACACAGATTTGTATTTTCGATGTTTGTGAAGTTGGCACGCAACACCAAACCTCTGACCTACTCAAAGACAGATGCAGAATATTCATCATTAGTGTCTGACAGCAGGATATACAGAAAAATCCAGGATATGCGTTATTGCTCAAGCTACAGTTCAAATTATAGTCAATTTTATTTGTAAAGTGCTTTTCACAATGCACATTGTTTTAAAGCAGCTTCACAGAAAGTCATACTGTTATGTCTATAATAACTTAGTGATTTACTATAGAACAAGTTTTAGGGCCAGGCAATATGACGATAATAAACAATGATATGTGTGAACCTCTGGATTTATACCCAGCTATACAGGTCCTCTCAAAAAATAAGCATATTGTGATAAAGTTCATTATTTTCCATAATGTAATGATACAAATTTCACTTTCATATATTTTAGATTCATTGCACACCTACTGAAATATTTCAGGTGTTTTATTGCTTTAATACTGATGATTTTGGCATACAGCTCATGAAAACCCAAAATTCCTGTCTCAAAAAATTAGCATATTTCATCTGACCACTAAAAGAAGTGTTTTTAATACAAAAAAAAAAGTCAACCTTGTTTAGTTATGCACTCAATACTTGGTCGGGAATCCTTTTGCAGAAATGACTGCTTCAATGCGGCGTGGCATGGAGGCAATCAGCCTGTGGCACTGCTGAGGTGTTCTGGAGGCCCAGGATGCTTAGAGAGCGGCCTTAAGCTCATCCAGAGTGTTGGGTCTTGCGTCTCTCAACTTTCTCTGCACAATATCCCACAGATTCTCTATGGGGTTCAGGTCAGGAGAGTTGGCAGGCCAATTGAGCACAGTAATACCATGGTAAGTAAACCATTTACCAGTGGTTTTGGCACTGTGAGCAGGTGCCAGGTCGTGCTGAAAAATGAAATCTTCATCTCCATAAAGCTTTTCAGCAGGTGGAAGCATGAATTGCTCCAAAATCTCCTGATAGCGAGCTGCATTGACCCTGCCCTTGATAAAACACAGTGGACCAACACCAGCAGCTGACATGGCACCCCAGACCATCACTGACTGTGGGTACTTGACACTGGACTTCAGGCATTTTGGCATTTCCTTCTCCCCAGCCTTCCTCCAGACTCTGGCAACTTGATTTCCAAATGACATGCAACCACTGAGCAACAGTCCAGTGCTGTTTCTCTGCAGCCCAGGTCAGGCGCTTCTGCCGCTGTTTCTGGTTCAAAAGTGTCTTGACCTGGGGAATGCGGCACCTGTAGCCCATTTCCTGCACACGCCTGTGCACGGTGGCTCTGGATGTTTCTACTCCAGACTCAGTCCACTGCTTCCGCAGGTCCCCCAAGGTCTGGAATCGGTCCTTCTCCACAATCTTCCTCAGGGTCCGGTCACCTCTTCTCGTTG
Source organism: Meda fulgida (assembly GCA_030578275.1). Classification (NCBI taxonomy): domain Eukaryota; kingdom Metazoa; phylum Chordata; class Actinopteri; order Cypriniformes; family Leuciscidae; genus Meda; species Meda fulgida. The sequence goes on from CM060619.1 coordinate 1,410,465, forward strand.
TGCAGCGTTTTTTGCCACACTTTTTCCTTCCCACAGACTTCCCACTGAGGTGCCTTGATACAGCACTCTGGGAACAGCCTATTTGTTCAGAAATTTCTTTCTGTGTCTTACCCTCTTGCTTGAAGGGTGTCAATGATGGCCTTCTGGACAGCAGTCAGGTCGGCAGTCTTACCCATGATTGCGGTTTTGAGTAATGAAACAGGCTGGGAGTTTTTAAAAGCCTCAGGAATCTTTTGCAGGTGTTTAGAGTTAATTAGTTGATTCAGATGATAAAGTTAATGTCTTGTTTAGAGAACCTTTTCATGATATGCTAATTTTTTGAGACAGGAATTTGGGGTTTTCATGAGCTGTATGCCAAAATCATCAGTATTAAAACAATAAAACACCTGAAATACTTCAGTTGGTGTGCAATGAATCTAAAATATATGAAAGTTTAATTTTTATCATTACATTATGGAAAATAATTAACTTTATCACAATATGCTAATTTTTTTAGAAGGACCTGTATTGTATTTATGGTGTTGTCTAGCAAATACTATATCAGTGCAAAAGTGACTCAGGCAAACGACTGTGCGTTCAATGCAATTGGAAGATTTAAATATTGGTCAGATTTGTTCTATTGAGAGATTTAAATTTTGGTCGGTTTTGTTCTAAGCGAAAAAGCGATTCTCGTATTGAAAATATGAACGAATGTTGCAGGTGAAATGTAGATATTACATCTAGCTAATGGGATAGCTGAACATCTGATTTAACAACAAACATTTGACGGTAACTAGGTTTGTCAAAGCCACAGTAACACGGGCCGCTTCTGCTTTCGTGTTCTTGCGAAGAGTTTGTTTCTGGCTCACCAAACTGCTCACACACTGGTACAGAAATGGGAGTTTTAATTAAGGAGGTCGATGTGTTCATAGAAGTACCTAATGAGTTGGTAAAGTTATAGGTGGTGGGTGTAATATATATTAATGGAGTAAAACAAGAAAAACAGGGCTATTTAAGCAGACTTCCATCTCAGATTGGACTCTCTATCACAGGTCGTGGGCAGTTGGAGAGACGATTAGACCCTGTGGACACAAACACACACACATACGCTTGGGTGTGTGGACCTCATTGCAATGCATTATGTGGAGCCAGGCTGAAGCAGAAGTGAAACCCACTGCTAACCAGCATGCTGTCAGCCTGTAATGGCTCAAACTACAGCATTACCCCTCGAGACAAACACACACACAACCGCTGTAACACCCCACACTCTCTTGATGTGTTGTGCTTTTACATGCATTGCAATGCTGAGATTATAACAACAATCCAGATCTACATGATCAAATGTGTTACTCACCTTCTTAATGCTGAGATGCATGTTTATAAAAAAAGAAGAAGCCGTTATCCAGGAAGATGCTGGATCAAAGTCCATAACCACATAGACAAGTTAGAAAATGGTTATTCAAAATTACATTGGCTCAAAAAACATATTAAGTGGGCATCAGGGGAAAAAATGAAATACAGCCCAAAAGTCGAGTAACTCCATTCTTCTCTTCATATGGAAACTGATAAACCATTAAAGACAGATCTGCTTTGAGATATTATTAATCCATGGTATATGTTTTCGTCAAAGATATCAGTTCATATTATTTCAACATAATCGTGTTTAACAGGTAAATTTGAGGTGAAAAACTACATTACCCATGATGCGGTGAAGAACACGTGATACTCTCCAGCAATCGTTCATTCTCAGCAATCTCCAGCGCCATGTTATCTCCTTGTTCTCCAACGTCTTCAACTGATTCTCTGTGTGTGCTCCCTTTGACTCCTTGTTCCCTGATCAAAAGATACCATTGATATTGTATCATCTGCCATTTAACTGTCAATTCTGATATACTCACCTGTTGCACTGTTTATTTTAATAAAAACCTGCACTTGGGTTCACTGCTATCTCTCTGAGTCTGGACCATCCTCACAGAAGGCCAGACCATACCACCACCAGACCCCTTCAAAGAATTAGTTGATACTCTTCACTGTGCCCTCACCATACCAGGATCCACTTCCATCTCAACTGACACTATCGTAGCTCCCACCAGCTCTTCTTCACCACTTATCTACGCCACCAGTCAAATCCAGCACCTAACTCAGGTGAAGACTTTAGTGGCTTTCTTCTCCAGGGTTCTCTTACACCTGAGCATGCTAAGATCTCCTTTGTCCAGTCTCTACTCACCAGGAGAAGGCTGCAATGGTCAGAGACAATATGGCATTAAACCAATCCAGCCTAGTCCCTCGAGAACTTAATTTCTCATTTCTGAGAAGTCTTGGGCATCCAGAAGAGGGCTCCTCTGTAAGTGAAAAACTTTATAAAATATAGCACGGCTAAAGTTCTATTACTGACTATGCTATGAAGTTTCACTCTCAAAGTGGAAGGATCGAGCCGGCACGACTGATTACCTACTGTCAAGGACTCCAATCAGCACTGCAGCTGCATCTCTCCACTTATGATGATGATTCAGAGGGACTTAAACGTTTCATCCACCTGTCCATCTGAGAGTCGTCTTCACCATTTAACTATCTCTGGCAGAGACTCAGGAACCGTTTCTGTGCTATGTTGTGGTGCATTCAAACTCTACGTCCACTAGTGAGTTATGTAACCAGCCTTCTGTCAGTTTCTTTCCATTTAACTACCTGGTTCTAGAGAATTTCATTTCTGACGTGATTCTGGGGTTCCCTTGGCTCATCCATCCATCCACTCTCCTGTTATCTCTTGATCCAACGAAGATGTCCTGAAGTGCGGCTCACAATGTTTCTAACTTGAACTTTTCCTACATCCTCTGTGCCCATCAAGAAAAACTGACAAGAAAACCTTTGTCTGGCTGTTAACTCCACTACCACAGAGAGTCCCAAGAGCACGACACCTGTGGAAATCCCCTTTTGTTACACTCTATCCCAACAAGCCTCACAATTACCACCACATAGACCATGGGATTGTACATTGACCTCTTACCTGGTGAGCCAGTGCCCTGATGAAAGATCTATCCACTTTCCCTACCCAAGTAAAATGACACAGAGGCTCTTCAGAAAAGCTACATCCATCCATCTACATCACCTGCTGCTTTGAGCTTTTTCTTTGTGGAAAAAAATTATGGAGTCTTGTGGCCCTGCTTCCATTCCTGGTCTCTTCACTATAACAAAACAGATAAACCCAGTCACACACTAACTGCACCATGTCTCCCTCCTGAAGCATCTCCATCCTCCTCTGTCACTCCTTCCACATTGGAAAGACGACTGGTGGAAAGAGCCGGCGCGACTGATTACCTACTGTCAAGGACTTGAACTGTCATTAAAGCTCCATCTCTCCACTTATGTTGATGATTCAGTGGGACTTGAACGTTTCATCCAACTGTCCATCTGAGAGTCATCTTCACCATTCAACTATCTCTGGCAGGGCGTCAACGACTGCTGACTCAGGAACCGTTTCTGTGCTATGTTGTGGTGCATTCAAACTCTACGTCCACTAGTGAATTACATAACCAGCCTTCTGTCAGTTCCTTTCCATTTAACTACCTGGTTCTGGAGAATTGAATCTCTGATGTGATTCTGGGTTTCCCTTGGCTCATCCATCCATCCACTCTCCCATTTCATACTGATCCAACGAAGATGTCCTGAAAGGGGGCTCACAATGTTTCTCCTAACTAGACCTTTTCCTACATTATCTGTGCCCATCAAGAAAACCTCTGGCTCTGGAAAGAAAACCTCCGTCTGGCTGTTAACTCCATTACCATAGAGAGTCCCAAGAGCATGACACCTGTGGAAATCCCCTTGTGTTACACTCTACCCCAACAAGCCTCACAATTACCACCACATAAACCATGGAATGGTGCAATTGACCTCTTACCTGGTCAGCCAGTGCCCTGAGGAAAGATCTGGCCATTTTTCCTACCCAAGTAAAAGGACACAGAGGCTCCTCAGAAAGGCTACATCCATCCATCTACATCACCTGCTGATTTTAGCTTTTTCTTTGTGGAAAAAAATGTCTTGAGGCCCTGCATCAATAACTGGTCCCTTCACTATAACAAAACCGATAAACCCAGTCACATACTAACTGCAACTCCCACTTCACTACCGCATTTATTGCACCATGTCTCCCTCCTGAAGCCTCTCCATCCTCCTCTGACACTCCCTCCACATTGGAAAGATGACTGGTGGAAAGAGCCGGCGCGACTGATTACCTACCATCAAGGACTCAAACTGGCATTGCAGCTGCATCTCTCCACTTATGATGATGATTCAGTGGGACTTCGTTTCATCCAACTCTCCATTCGAGTAGCTCATCAACTGAAACACTCTCTCGATGAAAAGCTTTGCAACCTACGGCACTCAAATGCTAATCCCCGATCACCGGCTCTCCAAAAGCAGGCAGTGAACCCATGCAAATAGATGCATTCTGGCTATCTTCAGCACAACGCAAATGGCAGCTGAGCCAGTGACTGTGCATGTACTGTGGTGTGATAGCATTCAACCTCCATGTCCACTGGTAAGATATGCAACCAGCTCTAATTTCCTCTCCATTTAATTACCTGGTTCTGGACTATTCCAATGCCAATGTGATTTTGGGGCTCCCTTGGCTCATCCATCACTCTACATCAAACTACATTACCTATGATGCCGTGAAGAACGTGTGATGCTCTCCAGCAATCGTTCATTCTCAGAAATCTCCAGCGCCATTTTTTCTCCTTGTTCTCCAACGTCTTCATCTGATTCTCTGTGTGTGCTCCCTTGGACTCCTTGTTCCCTGAACAAAAAATACCATTGATATTGTATCATCTGCCATTTAACTGTCAATTCTGATATACTCACCTGTTGCACAGTTTGTATTAATAAAAACCTGCACTAGAGTTCACTGCCATCTCTCTGAGTCTGGATCATCCTCACAGAAGGCCAGACCATACCACCACATAGCCTGGCTAACGCCAGACCCAATTCTCGTTGAGACTTGGGTCTGGGAACCACATGTACATTTTCTCGTATTTGAGGCGTGGTTTACGATTGCCTGGCGCCGTTTAGTGGGTGCTAAGAATGTCTGTCAAATGCGCCTGTACGTAGCTCATATGCAATCATTTCAATTATACCAGATGACGTATGTAGAGCGACAGACATTAGACAAGGAAGAAGACGATGGGTAAGATATTTTTGTGTAAACAATGACGTTCAGCGACTATTGCCGTTTGTGCAAGATAAACATGCGGTAGCTTCGCGTCTGCTGCCATGTTGAATCCATAGAAATAAACAAACTGCTTCGGTGTGCATAGATGTCGTCATCGTCTTGCTCCCTCCCCGTTCTGTGATTGGTTCCCTAAATGAGGCGAAAATCTGGCCCATGGTATCCATACTGCCTTTCAGCGTGAATAAAATCGCGCTGCGGGAAGGCAGCATGGGGAAACCCAGACTAACCACCACCAGACCCCTTCAAGGAATTAGTTGATACTCTTCACTGTGCCCTCACCATACTAGGATCCACTTCCATCTCAACTGACACTATCATAACTCCCACCAGCTCTTCTTCACCACTTATCTACGCCACCAGTCCCATGGCCAATCCAGCACCTAACTCAGGTGAGGACTTTAGTGGCTTTCTTCTCCAGTGTTCTCTCACACCTGAGCATGCTAAGATCTCCTTTGTCCAGTCTCTACTCACCAGGAGAAGGCTGCAATGGGCAGAGACAATATGGCATTAAACCAATCCAGCCTAGTCCCTCGAGAACTTAATTTCTCATTTCCGAGAAGTCTTCGGGCATCCAGAAGAGGGCTCCTCTGTAAGTGAAAAACTTTATAAAATATAGCACGGCTAAAGTTCTATTACTGACTATGCTATGAAGTTTCACTCTGAAAGTTGGAGGAATGAGCCGGAGCGACTGAAAACCTACTGTCAAGGACTCTGATCAGCACTGCAGCTGCATCTCTCCACTTATGATAATGATTCAGTGGGACTTGAATGTTTCATACAACTCTCCACCAGAGTAGCCCATCAACTTTGCCCATGCAAATAGATGCATTCTGGCTAACTCCAGCACAGCGCCAATGGCAGCTGAGCCAGATGTACTGTGGTGTGATGCATTCAACCTCCATGTCCACTGGTGAGATATGCAACCAACTCTAATTTCCTCTCCATTTAATCACCTGGTTCTGGACTATTCCAATGCCAATGTGATTCTGGGGCTCCTTTGGCTTATCCATCACTCTCCTGTTATCTCCTGGTCCACCAGAGATATCCTGAAGTGTGGCTCACAATGTTTCCCTGCCTGTTTCCCAACTCAAACTCTTCCTACCACATTTGTGACCATCAAGAAACCCCTTTCTCTGGCTGTTAACTCCACTATCACTGAGAGGCCCAAGAGCACGTCTTTGGAAATCCCATCATGGTATTGGCCACTTACACAATGTCTGCCCTCAATGAACCTCACAATGACCACCAAATTGACCATGGGATTGTGCAAATGACCTCTTACCTGGTGAGCCAGTGCCTTGACGAAAGATCTATCCACTTTCCCTACCCAAGTAAAATGACATGGATACTAATTAGCAAGGCTACATCCATCTATCGACATCACCTGCTGCTTTTAGCTTTTTCTTCATGGAAAAAAAATGAAGGCTTGAGGCCCTGCATCGATAAATGGTCCCTTCACCATCACAAAACATATAAACCCAGTCACATACCCACTGCAACTCCTACCTCACTACCGCATTCATGCACCTTCATGTCTCCCTCCTGAAGCCTTGCCATCCTGCTCCGTCATCTCTGTCCACAGAGCCTCATCTTGCTGACGACTGGTGGAAGGAGCCGGTGCTACTGAGTACCTACCATCAAGGACCCGAACCGGCATTATATATTTATACAATTACATCACAGCCATTGCGATTTGATGATTGCACTAAGCCATATAACATTCTCAAAACCATGCATTGTCAATTTATAATAAAGTAACTGGCAACTGGCGAGTAACACCGTTTCAGCGCCGATTTTGACTTGCATTTCACGCTTTGCCTGCCCTGCAGATGGAGGGGTGAGTTCGTGCAGCACTTTCAGAAGCAATCCGTGCTTGAAATAATAATAATAATAATAATAAATAATACATTTATATAGCGCTTTTCTCGGCACTCAAAGTGGACAGAGGCCACTGGGGAAAATTTGGCCAGGATGCCGGCGTTACACACCTTCTCTTTCGAAAGACATCCTGGGATTTTTTGTGACAACAGAAAGTCAGGACCTCGGTTTAACGTCTCATCCGAAGAATGGTGCTCTTTGACAGTATAGTGTCCCATCACTATACTGGGGCATTAGGATTTGAACATAAATAAATGTTTGAATACAGACTCAGTTACCTGTGATACTTACCTGCCAAGATCTCTATGTGATAATTACCAGTGATCTCCAGCATATATTCAAATATACTCGTTCATCTCCAGCGCCATTGTATCTCCTTGTTCTCCAACGTCTGCATCTGATCCTACCTGTATGCGAGCCAGGGAATTCTTGGTCGCTGCTTGTTAGCATTAACACTCATATACTTTGTAGGCTTCGGGATGCTTGTTTTTTAAGTGGGTGATCAAATTGGTTGTATTGAACGATTTGACACAAACTCCCCCTCGCATCACCCGGCCATCAAAATAATTGCATACAGCATAGCGAGGATCCTCTTCAGACACTTTGAAGAACGACCAGACAGATGACATAGTTGCTCCCTCACCAAAAACAAACATCCCCGCCCCCACACTCACATCGAAGACTACACACGTCAAATACACAGGAATGAATATCGGCCTGTTCACATCGGCCCTATTTTGACATCGGAACGATACCGATGTGTAAAAAATTGACCATATTGGCCGATATTATATCAGCAGCCAATATATCGTGCACCACTAATTGTTGTTGTACTGCATCATCTGCCATATAACTGTCAGTTCAGCTATACTCGCCTGTTGCACTGTGTGTTTCATTAAATACCTGTTCTTGGGTTCACAAGTCTGAATCATGCTCATAGCTATGCTGCCAGAATACTTATATAATTTTGCAACATCTAAAAATATACTGTTTTTATAGATACAATCAACAACTTTAAATGATCAGTTTTATATTTCATCTTTTTTTTTTTTCATTTGATTGTCATTCTTTTTTGTCTGATTTCCAAATACTTTTTTGCTTTAAATCAAAGTTCGTAATATTGTGATTCACCTCGCATCTGGTTGGTTTGGTTCATGACGGATAGTGTTTTAGAAAAGAATTTAAAACAACAAAAAATACTTCCAAAACCAAGGATGCTGACAAGCTTGTACAACTTTAAATCATGACTAATAGCTAAAAGAATTTTGTCTAACGAAAGAAGCAATAACAAAAAGCATATGTGCATGTGTGTTAGTACTGCATCAGATGTCCTGAGTCGATATCCAGACCGCCAGATGTTTCTGTGTGTCCATAATGGGTTGTTCCAGCGTCCACTAACCCCCACTGAACACCATCTCCATCTGCCAACACTCACAGCTGAGACCCCACGCCACAACCCAGCGCTGAGTTAACCTGTCCAAGAGACCATAACACATACAGACACATATGCACACACAGCATACGGCGCAAAACACACTCTACAGATATGCATTTTAGGGGTGGTAATCTTTAGGAAAATCACAATTTTGTTTTTATTAATTCATGGGTTTATATATAAAATAATCAATATCAAATTTATTCATGCATTTTTATTAAACTAAAACTGTACTTTTGTTAAGAATTATTAATTATTCAGCTCGTAGCTGGCTGCTTTGGTTCATGGCATATAAAAATGTTAAGAATTATTAAATAATTACAAACAATAAACAAAAAGTGCTTTCACTATCTGTGAGTGCATTAAGTATCTGAAAGATTTTCCTCTTTTTCTTAGCATTATTGCTGCAGGATTTTTTTTTACTGATGACTGAAGTTTACAGATTCTATTAAAAATCGCAGAAGAGAGAATTGTGATGCATTGGAGAATATTTTTTTCTCCCACCCCTAATACATATGAACACCACAGCCTGAGCTTTTGCGCACTTGCACTGATGCTCTCAGGTCAGTCTGATGGCTTCAGGTTAGAGTTACGCCATGTCAGAATAAAACGTTTGAGAGCAGCCGACTCCTGGATGATTCAGAGACGTTAAGTGTGTTTGTCATTGCGCTGTCATACACTAAAAGTCCCGAGTGACAGCGGCAGATGGAAGACGTCGCAAACACAACTGTGGCCTGTCACACACAATCAAGCATCTGTTTTAGGGAACAAACTCTTACTGCTGACTATAAACACTTGCATTTTCACTTAATATTACCAACAAGCTTGTGTGGAATCTGTTTGTTTTTGTAGGTTTGAGTTCAAAGAGCCTCTTCTCAGTTTGTCATTAACCTTTCAACCTGTCTGTACACACACACACGTACACAAACACCTGCTACACACACACCAGCTGTGAGTTCAATCAGATATAACCATGTCCATCTATGTCAAGATATCCATAACAGGGTGGAAACATCTCTCACAGACCTATAGGAAATAATAAAAAAAACACATTAAACAGTAACATTACGCTGAGAGCAAATGGAGCCTTTTGCTGAAGTTTCAAGAGATCTCAACAATGTCTGTGCAATACAGTATATCAAGTATTAACTCAAATTGTGTCTTACAAATATTTGAAGAAAAAAAAATGAAATATACGTAACTGTTTTTAAGATTGATAATAATCAGAATTGTTTCTTGAGCAGCAAATCGTCTTATTAGAGCGATTTCTGAAGGGTCATGTGACACTGAAGACTGGAGTAATGATGCTGAAAATTCAGTTTTGATCACATGAATAAATTACATAAATTACATTTGACTATATATTCACATAGAAAACAGCTATTTCAATTGTAATAATATTTCACAATATTGCTGTTTTTATAACAAGAGATTTCTTTCAAAAGCATTAAAAAAAAATCACAATTATTCCAAACTTCTGATCAGTATATATATGTGTGTGTGTGTGTGTGTGTACTCACATATATATATATGTGTGTGTGTGTGTGTGTACTTAATATATATATATATATATATGTATTGTACTTGTACTGTATTGTATATGTACTGTATGTATATATATATATATATATATATATATATATATATATATATACAGGTCCTTCTCAAAAAATTAGCATATTGTGATAAAGTTCATTATTTTCCATAATGTAATGATAAAAATTAAACTTTCATATATTTTAGATTCATTGCACACCAACTGAAATATTTCAGGTCTTTTATTGTTTTAATACTGATGATTTTGGCATACAGCTCATGAAAACCCAAAATTCCTGTCTCAAAAAATTAGCATATTTCATCCGACCAATAAAAGAAGTGTTTTTAATAAATAAATAAAAAGTCAACCTTCAAATAATTATGTTCAGTTATGCACTCAATACTTGGTCGGGAATCCTTTTGCAGAAATGACTGCTTCAATGCGGCGTGGCATGGAGGCAATCAGCCTGTGGCACTGCTGAGGTGTTCTGGAGGCCCAGGATGCTTCGAGAGCGGCCTTAAGCTCATCCAGAGTGTTGGGTCTTGCGTCTCTCAACTTTCTCTGCACATTATCCCACAGATTCTCTATGGGGTTCAGGTCAGGAGAGTTGGCAGGCCAATTGAGCACAGTAATACCATGGTCAGTAAACCATTTACCAGTGGTTTTGGCACTGTGAGCAGGTGCCAGGTCGTGCTGAAAAATGAAATCGTCATCTCCATAAAGCTTTTCAGCAGGTGGAAGCATGAAGTGCTCCAAAATCTCCTGATAGCTAGCTGCATTGACCCTGCCCTTGATAAAACACAGTGGAGCAACACCAGCAAGTGACATGGCACCCCAGACCATCACTGACTGTGGGTACTTGACACTGGACTTCAGGCATTTTGGCATTTCCTTCTCCCCAAGTCTTCCTCCAGACTCTGGCACCTTGATTTCCGAATGACATGCAACCACTGAGCAACAGTCCAGTGCTGCTTCTCTGTAGCCCAGGTCAGGCGCTTCTGCCGCTGTTTCTGGTTCAAAAGTGTCTTGACCTGGGGAATGCGGCACCTGTAGCCCATTTCCTGCACACGCCTGTGCACGGTGGCTCTGGATGTTTCTACTCCAGACTCAGTCCACTGCTTCCGCAGGTCCCCCAAGGTCTGGAATCGGTCCTTCTCCACAATCTTCCTCAGGGTCCGGTCACCTCTTCTCGTTGTGCAGCGTTTTTTGCCACACTTTTTCCTTCCCACAGACTTCCCACTGAGGTGCCTTGATACAGCACTCTGGGAACAGTCTATTTGTTCAGAAATGTCTTTCTGTGTCTTACCCTCTTGCTTGAGGGTGTCAATGATGGCCTTCTGGACAGCAGTCAGGTCGGCAGTCTTACCCATGATTGCGGTTTTGAGTAATGAAACAGGCTGGGAGTTTTTAAAAGCCTCAGGAATCTTTTGCAGGTGTTTAGAGTTAATTAGTTGATTCAGATGATTAGGTTAATAGCTCGTTTAGAGAACCTTTTCATGATATGCTAATTTTTTGAGACAGGAATTTTGGGTTTTCATGAGCTGTATGCCAAAATCATCAGTATTAAAACAATAAAAGACCTGAAATATTTCAGTTGGTGTGCAATTAATCTAAAACATATCAAAGTTTAATTTTTATCATTATATAATGGAAAATAATGAACTTTATCACAATATGCTAATTTTTTTAGAAGGACCTGTACATACTTCATTAAGTCTTCTGATCAATAAAATGACATACCCAAAAACACCCGTCTCACCCAGTCCACAACGCCGTCAGCTGCACCGGAAAGACAATCTCTGCACCAGAAGAACTACATCATTAAAATCGCATTGAGGAGCCATTCATCCATTTAGACTGAAATCTCATGCCACTATCTAATCAGAGGCCGCTGCAGTCAATACAGCAGAGACAAGACACTGGTCCTGTACTCAGTGTGTCAGGCAACATCACTGTAGATTTCTGGACGCTAATGGTACGATTACACTGACCATAATAACATAATGCAGACCGAGGCCACAGGGGGTCCAGTTTCAGTCCGGGACAAAACCAGATTTAGGGAAGCAAATGTTATATGAACAGTAATTAACAAGCTCCTATTTTCATTCATCCTGGATAAAAATGTTTTCTGTAAAGGGACTAATGCTTTTTCCTGATTGTACAGACAAAAAAAATCCCGAATGTCATTTCTAGAGAATATGAAAGATTTGAAATCTTTTCATTTGGACAGTAAGAAACCGCCTAGCAACACCCTAGCAACCACCCCAACCGCTCTGAACACTTTACCAGGCAAACGTTATAATTATCTTAAGAATATGTATGAATCTATTTTTTAAAATACAATATAAATAATAAAGAAATGTGAGGGAATGGGATCATACCAAAGAAGTGAGATAAGCAGCTATTTATAACCACCTTAATTGGATTGGATGGATGGATGGATGATGATAGATGGATGGATGGATGATGATAGATGGATGGATGGATGGATGATGATAGATGGATAGATGAATGGATGGGTAGATGGTAGATGAATGGATGATGATAGATGGATGATGATAGATGGATGGATGGTAGATGATAGATGGATGGATGGGTAGATGATGATAGATGATAGATGGATGGATGAATGATGGTAGATGGATGGATGGATGGATAGTAGATGATAGATGGATGGATGGATGGATGGATGGATGGATGATGGTAGATGGATGGATGGATGGATGGATGGATGGATGATGGTAGATGGATGAATGGATGATGATAGATGGATGATAGATGGATGATGATAGATGGATGATGATAGATGGATGGATGGATGATGGATGGATGGATGGATGATGATAGATGGATGGGTAGATGATGATAGATGATAGATGGATGGATGATGGTAGATAGATGGATGGATGATGATAGATGGATGGATGATGGTAGATGATGGATGGATGGGTAGATGATAGATGGATGGATGGATGATGATAGATGATAGATGGATGAATGGATGGATGATGATATATAGATGGATGGATGGATGATAGATGGATGGATGTAGATGATAGATGGATGATGATAGATGGTAGATGATAGATGGATGGATGATGATAGATGATAGATGGATGATGGTAGATGATGGATGGATGGGTAGATGATAGATGGATGGATGGATGATGATAGATGATAGATGGATGAATGGATGGATGATGATATATAGATGGATGGATGGATGATAGATGGATGGATGTAGATGGATGGATGATGATAGATGATAGATGGATGGATGGTAGATGATATATGGATGGATGATAGATGATAGATGGATGAATGGTAGATGATGATAGATAGATGATGGATGGATGGTAGATGATAGATGGATGGATGATGATAGACGATCGATGGATGGATGGTAGATGATATATGGATGATGATAGATGATGGATGGATGGATGATGATAAATGGATGGATAAATGGATGATGGTAGATGAATGGATGATGGTAGATGATAGATGGATGGATGGATGAATGGTAGATGATAGATGGATGGGTAGATGATAGATGGATGGATGGATGATGATAGATAATAGATGGATGAATGGATGGATGATGATATATAGATGGATGGATGGATGATAGATGGATGGATGTAGATGATAGATGGATGATGATAGATGGTAGATGATAGATGAATGGATGATGATTGATGATAGATGGATGGATGGTAGATGATATATGGATGGATGATAGATGATAGATGGATGAATGGTAGATGATGATAGATAGATGATGGATGGATGATGGATGGATGGTAGATGATAGATGGATGGATGATGATAGACGATCGATGGATGGATGGTAGATGATATATGGATGATGATAGATGATGGATGGATGGATGATGATAAATGGATGGATAAATGGATGATGGTAGATGAATGGATGATGGTAGATGATAGATGGATGGATGGATGAATGGTAGATGATAGATGGATGATGATAGATGATAGATGGATGGATGATGATAAATGGATGGATGAATGGATGATGGTAAATGATAGATGGATGGATGGATGGATGATGATAAATGAATGGATGATGGTAGATGATGGATGGATGGATGGATGAATGATGATAGATGGATGAATGGATGGATGATGATAGTCAAGTAAAGTCATCTTCATTTATTTTAACAATGTAGATTCTTTCAAAGCAGCTTTACAGAGGTAAACATATAATTTAAGGTAACAGAGATTGTTTTGGCTTTATAGCGGTTCTTGAATAATGTTATTTTCCAGCTAAAGTTAGTTTTGATTGATTCACTTCCGTTGAAATGATCATTTGTTATTAAATTAGGGGCCACTAAGACGACACCGTTCTCTCTAAACAGACTTTAAACGTGAACCTGTGATAAACGCTGATGCGTTCACATGCGTATTAAGAATTGACTCTACAGTTATGTGCGTTTGAATATATGTGAGCAGGTTTGTAATTCCCTACAAATCATGCCTAAACAAACTACTTGTCTTGCCTATAAATTTGATACAGAATTTTATTTAATTTTACCACTTCGGGTTAGGTGCGCGAACCAAATTCCCCACAACGCTTTATCTGTAGAGTGGTAAAGGGATCCTCCATAGGGATGCACTGTCATCGGGTCCAGGCAAAGCTCCTAGTCAGATCTGGATATGGCCTGGATCCGTCAGGCTGAGGGAAAACCTTGGGATAACCAAAGACACTAAAATTAGCGTAGATGCCATTCTTCTTATTATGTAACGAGTACATCAGGATTTAAGGGAAGTGTTCCCAGTTCCGGCTGACCTAATCTATGCAGCCTAATATTGAATTATAGAAGTCGATAATGTATTATGTGAATGCTAGATCAAAGAGATGTGTTTTTAGTCTAGCTTTGAACTGACAGAGTGTGTCTGCTTCCCGGACAATGTTGGGAAGATTGTTCCAAAGTTTTGGTGCTAAATAGGAAAAGGATCTACCGCCAGCAGTCGATTTTGATATTCTAGGTATTATCAACTGGCCGGAATTTTGAGATCGCAATAGACGTGAAGGACATTAATGCGTTAAGAGCTCGCTCAAGTACTGCGGAGCTAAACCATTTAGTGCTTTGTAAGTAATCAGCAATATTTTAAAATGTATACGATGTTTAATAGGGAGCCAATGCAGTGTTGACTGAACCGGGCTAATATGGTCATACTTCCTGGTTCTGGAAAGAACTCGAGCTGCTGCGTTTTGAACTAGCTGTAATTTGTTTATTAAGCGTGCAGGGCAACCACCCAGTAGAGCATTACAATAATCTAGCCTTGAGGTCATGAACGCACTAACTAATTGTTCCGCATTTGTCAATGAGAGCATCTGGCGTCATTTAGATGTATTTTTAAGATGGAAAAATGCAGTTTTACAGATACTAGACACATAAATACACATAAATAACTT
This sequence comes from Meda fulgida, assembly GCA_030578275.1. Taxonomy (NCBI): domain Eukaryota; kingdom Metazoa; phylum Chordata; class Actinopteri; order Cypriniformes; family Leuciscidae; genus Meda; species Meda fulgida. The sequence continues at coordinate 1,425,961 of CM060619.1, forward strand.
CCTACAGAATTAAGTTATGGACTCTACATTCTTCAAGTGGGTGGACTTTGAAGTGGATGACGTTTTCGTTTGGAACCGCGGAGTTGTAAATATTTTTCAAGTAGACCTTTTGGTTTACGTTTGGAAAACCCGTATTGGCAATTAATTTGCGCCATATATGTTTTTTGACTGTCATTGACTGTTTTTTGACTGTCACTTGCCGCTTGATTTTTCTCGATTTCTCACTTTCTATAGGAAGTGACTTTCAAATGAAAGATTGGTATCAAAGAGCACACCCAGGTTCCTAACCGACGACGAAGACTTAACAGAGCAGCCATCAAGTGTTAAACAGTATTCTAGGTTATTACGTGTGGAAGTTTGTTGTCCAATAATTAGAATCTATGTTTTTTCAGAATTTAGTAGTAGGAAATTACTAATCCATTTTTTTATATCAACTATGCATTCCATTAATTTTGTTAATTAGTCAATTTCGTCAGGGCGTGAAGAAATATACAGCTGAGTATCATCGGCATAACAGTGAATGTTTCCTAATGATATGTCCTAATGGTGGCATGTACGGAGTGAACAGCAGCGGTCCTAGTACTGAGCCTTGTGGTACGCCATACTGAACTTGTGATCGATAAGACATCTCTTCATTTACTGCTACAAACTGATAACGGTCTGATAAGTATGATTTAAACCATGCTAGTGCAATTCCACTAATGCCAACATAGTTTTCTAGTCTATTTAAAAGAATGTTGTGGTCAATGGTGTCAAATGCAGCACTAAGATCAAGTAACACTAATAGAGATATACAACCACGATCGGATGATAAGAGCAATTCATTTGTAACTCTAATGAGAGCTGTCTCAGTACTATGGTAGGGTCTAAATCCTGACTGAAAATCCTCGCAGATATCATTTCTTTCAAGAAAGGAACACAGTTGTGAGTATACTGCTTTTTCTATTATCTTTGACAGAAAAGGCAGATTTGAGATCGGCCTATAATTGACTAATTCTGTAGGATCAAGTTGCGTTTATTTAACAAGCGGTTTAGCCAGCTTAAAGGTTTTTGGTACGTATCCTAGAGACAAAGACGAATTAATGATATTTAGAAGAGGATCTATGACATCTGGAAGCATCTCTTTCAGTAGTTTAGTCGGTATAGGGTCTAACATACAAGTTGTCGATTTAGATGAATTAATGAGTTTGCAAAATTCTTCCTGTCCTATAGCAACAAATGAATAAAAAAAATTCTCAGGGAGACTACAATGCACTCCCTGATGTGATGCTGTAGTAGACGGTTGCATAGTTATAATTTCCTCCCTGATATTATCGATCTTATAAGTGAAGAAGTTCATAAAGTCATTACTGTTGTGTTGCTTGGAAACTTCTATACTTGAAGCTTTCTTTTTCGTTAGTTTAGCCACGGTTTCAAATAAATACCTAGGATTATGTTTCTTTTCTTCTAATAGGGTTGAAAAATAAGAAGATCTAGCAGCTTTTAAAGCCTCTCAGTAAGCAATCGAGCTCTCCTTCCACGAAATCCGAAATGACTCTAGTTTTGTTTTCTTCCAGTTGCGCTTCATTTTTCTGGCTGCTCTCTTAAGGGCCTGAGTGTGCTCGTTGTACCACGGCGTTGGACTATTTTCTTTCATCTTTAAGCGCAACAGAGCAACTGTGTCTAAAGTGCTGGAAAAGAGAGAGTTGAAAGTTTCTGTTGCAATATCAAGTTCTTCTAAGCTATCCGGGATGCTGAGATGATGAAACTGATTAGGAAGATTATTGATAAAGCAGTCTTTAGTGGCAGCAGTCTTTGGTGCCCTGGTGGCCTGTATACAGTAGCCAGCAGAATTCTCAAATGTGATTTATCGTTTACACTATATATTTTTACATTAAGCACCAACACTTCGAAAGAAGTATATTTAAAACTAGATTTCTTAGTGGTTTTGAAAATATTACTATAAATTACAGCAACTCCTACCCCTTTGCGTTTTGGATGAGGTTCATGTTTATAACAGTAATCTTGTGGGGTTGACTCATTTAAAGTAATGTAATCGATTGGTTTTAGCCAGGTTTCTGTCAAACACAGCACATCTAGGTTATAATCTGAAATCATATCATTAACTATGAGCGATTTTTAAGTAAGGGATCGAATATTCAGCAACCCAAGCTTTTTCATTTGCTCATCTGTATTATATCTGTTTTTTATCTGTTGAACATCAATTACATTTTTAACCTTAGATGGGTTTGGACGTTTTTTGGATTTCCAAATTCGGGAACAGACACAGTGTCTCTATATGGTGATATCTAGGTGAAAGAGGGATTGGATATGTGATGGGATTTATCTGACCTTGGTGATGCGAGGCCGCTAGCAGACGGTCGGTTTAGCCAGTTTGTCTGCTTCCTGACCTGGGCCCCAGATTGTCATGTTTTAGCTCTAAGACTATGAGCCAAATTACAAGAGAGAAGAGCAGCACCATCCCAGGAGGGATGAATACCATCTCTTTGAATAGATGATTGGATGGATGAATGGATGAATGGATGGATGGATATGCTCTGAGTTAACTTTAGTTTAATTCTATTAAAATCTTCAGCTCATTTTTTCAAAGTAGCTCATGATATGATTGGCTCGTGCTCATGCTGGTTTGAGCGATGCGATCAGCTGAGTGTTTTTTGCAGTCCATACCACATAAATCCAGACAAACACTCGAGCTCATCTATTATACAGGTCAGGACGGCCGTTGTGCTTTGAGAGTTTATGTAAATATATGCATCTGTGGTCAGACGCTGATATTTATCACACTGCACAATATCACATATTTATCACACTGCAGACACAACCTTCGAATAGACAAGGAAACAGTAAGCAAAGCGTAGAAAAGGGGCAAAAGTTGGAGATCAGTCCTCGGTGTGTCTCATAGGGCAGAGGCAATTTTCAGCTCTACTGAACCAATTCCACAACGACTGAAGTCCGAAAGGCTGACAAAACTTATTCATAACGCCGAACTCCTCCATTCTGTAATTCAACATAAGGCTTCAGCCGGCTCAAATTTGGACCAGAGATCAGAGAACTCCATTAGTACGCAGCGGTGGGATATGAATGCAGTATTGGAATAATTCTGAGTGGAAATGAGGGCAGTTTGTCATTATAAAACAAACAGCCGGTCGCTGAAGAGCCCAATAAACAAACGCTGAATGACTTGAATGCATTCCATTACACCTGATTAGTCAAGCAGGTCCGAGCTTTTAGGACTCAGGACACCAAAAGTGGAATATCACACCTGTGCCGAATGAAACGAGCCCTGCAAACAACCTGAAGAGGAGAGCGTTTAAAAGTAGATAAAGGCCAGAAGAAAGGATGTCTCTTATGTCTGGTTCAGATTACACGATTTTAGCCCGATTTTGTCACGATCCGTTTGACGCAGGGTGTCGTGGGGATTCGTAAACGACAACGGGCGTCGGGATGCAAGATTCAATCGTTTCATCTCGTACAGTGTGTCATAGTGGACGACAACCGACAAGCGTCTGCGATGCTTCACGACAACAGAATAAAAAGACTAGCATGTTTAATTTTTTTCCGGTCCTCCACAACGGTTCCGTCAAGAGTAATTGATTGTGTTTGTTTGTGTGTGTGTGTGTGTGTGTGTGAGTGAGTGAGTGAGCGAGAGTGTGAGTGTGTGTGTGCAGGAGTGAGTGAGCGAGTGAGTGAGTGAGCGAGAGTGAGAGTGTGTGTGTGCAGGAGTGAGTGAGCGAGTGAGTGTGTGTGCGCATGTGTGTGTGAGTGAGTTAGAGTGTGAGTGAGTGCCTGTAGCCTATATATGTGTGCGAGTGAATGTGCGTGTGAGAAGGGACGCGATTTTTAAAAAACACAAATAAAATGTCAAAAGCACATAAAAATGTAACTACTTTTTTCCCCAAGGGGGGAATTTATTTATACACAAATATGTATAAATAAGTCATTAAAAATTACAACAAACACATTTGCACCAACCATGCACAACATATTTTGATTGTTAACTTTAGAGTTACTTATAAGAGAGTTATTAATATGATGCACACTGGTGCTGCCTGTGTACAGCATCCCTAAACTGTAGTCTTAATTAAGATGCATTAGAAGGCAGCTAACTGCATAGACAGCAAGGGAGTTCACTAGGCTTTGGAACAGAGCCAATATGTACACATGACTGTGTAAAGTCCTGGAGTGCAGATGGCCTGTAGAGTGAAGTGACGTGTCGTGTTGCGGTTAGCATTGTTGCCGTTTTCCTCTTCTAAAAACACAGATTGCTGGACATGGAGCGTTTTTATAGGGATTAGCTTGGCTTAGTGCCGTGGCTAACACTATGATTAGGGCTTTCTGGCATTGGAGATAAGTGAATTCTCTCTGGTTATTCAGAGGCTGTTCAGGGGAAAAGCAGCAAATAACGCAACGTTTTAATAGAGAAAAACAGAGTGAACTGTGGCTCTGTAAGACTGATAACCTCTTCCCTCTAATCACCATTACCGGACTCGTATCTATTCACATTCACAGAGAGAGAGAGAGAGAGAGAGAGACAGACAGACAAGCATTAGGTTAATTTCCCCCCATGGCGCACATATGGGAACCGTTCCTTTGCTCTAATCCTGATTTTTAATACAAAGAGGAAAGGCACGACTGAGCCAGAAGCGGGAGATTAAACTGACAGTACCAATTTGTCGTTTTTCTGATATTTTCAGTCTAAAGGATCAAACAGCTGTAAGGTTACACAGAACCAACTCTTGGATTCATACAACCTGTTGTGTGCAGTCATCCATGACGCACCGATGTCCCTTCTTCTATTTTAAAGACCATTAAGATTTGTTTGCCCTCTGACAATTGAAAAAAGATGTCTCCTCACTTCACTGCAAAAAAGAAAATAAAAATTATAATATAACATGATATAATGTTATATAATACCAAGTATACTATCATAAAAATAATTTTAAGGAACAATTCTGCATTTATATACCTGCTTTGTACTGTAATTATTAATTAGAGACAGTAAAATAACAGAAATGAGAATTATATATCTCTTAATGGCCCTAAAACAGGATAAATGTTCTTCTTAATACACATATTTTCTAATTATATTGGTTTGAAATGTAACGTGGACATATTTTCATGAGATTCATTATTTTAAGTTATAGAACTTCGAATTCAGGTGCTGTTTAGAACGCAGAAACTTAATGCAAAACACATAACCATAAACATATAACGTTAATCTTCAAACAACCATATAAGTCAATTCGAGAAATGGTTGTTGACAGACAGGCCTGAAGTAAACGCACTCACAGTGTAATTGAATGCTGGAGATGGATCAGACAGAAGTTGAAAGCCCACGAATGCTTTCAAGTTCGAGCAGTGCTTAAAATTTCACTTTCACTTAATTTCATCCGTTTCATTATTCACATTAGTTGAAATCCCATCCCTCATATTTTAATTGACGTGATGAACTGGCACTCTAACAATATATTTCGATGTTTTACGAGTGTGTGATCATCGAAACTGCCCAAAAATAATTGGTTCCATGTTCAATTACACTAAGCCACCGAATATTAAATCACATTAAACTACACGGTTCAACGACTCCGCTGTTTCCATGGATACCAGCACGTTTCTTTGAAATATGACTAGAAAATTAGTTTCATTTTTTCAAATTGTGACTATGTGTGACATACACAGTTGGGACATATTAAAAAATATTACTGTAATATTTACCGCTGTTGAGCATTCAACTTTTTCAGGGAAACACTCCCCTCAGGTGAACTTCTGGTGTTGAAACATGCTGAACCTCACCACTTTTTCTGTTAACAAAGGCGACTGGCAGATGTCCTCAACGGATTTATATAGGTGGTTATTCGGTAATTTTACATTTTATAAATCAGCATTATTACTTTATTAACGTTTTGTGAGGTAAACTCAGTGCGGCGCTCAACTCATGCGCTTCCCGCCGTTTCTCATTGCAGACGCACGAGCGTGCGCGTCATTCTCTGAATTTCAGCGCGAAAATATTAAAATGGACTCTTTTCACAGATATATTATACATATAATTTTTAAATGTAGGTACATTTATAACACTACACTTTGTATTTAAATTACCTTTGTATTCAATTACAAAAAGTAGTGCTGTGAGTGTTTCTAATACAGCAAATGTGGGAGAGACGGTCAAATCTTTCTCTGTCTTCTGACTGCCGTTCTCAATATTTTTTTTAACTCTTTTTAAAAATTGTGAAAACATAGTTTTGGTGTTTTTCTTTTGCTATGTGAGCAAATGGCAACACACAAAAAAAATCTCATTCATCATATGATGACTTCTGAGAAACCCGGATAAGTAGGCTAGAGAAATAAAACTAGTACAGAAACATTATTTCAGCACTTCAAAATTCAATTGAATGAATCAAATATTAATTAAAATGAAAAAGACTATAAAAATTACATTTCAGCAAATTATTAATAGTGAACAATTACCAGGATTCTTATTATTCTCTTCTTATGTCTGATGGTTTTCTTGACATTTATGATACTGTAATGGAATCATGCAATCATTCCGAATCATTTAAATATAACATTTGTAATAATAACATTTTAACATCTTTTGATACCATCACTTTACCATTGGACACTGTCACCGTACTGTTTGTAAGATAAATTTATGTAGGCCTAAATTACATAGTCTTTCTCATTTTGGAGTATCTTACAATGACATGAAGAGACTCAGATCCATGTTTTGTCACATAATTTGCAACATACTAAATGTCCTTTTTCTCCCATATAGGTGTTGGAAGCCATACGTATAGTGATCTGACCAGCTGTACCTGAGCACCATGGATACAATAAACTTCACCTTCTGGAACGTCTCTGAGGGCAACGAGACCATGGAGACAGTGGACGAGAGCCCGTATAAGACAGTGGAGGTGGTGTTCATTGTACTGGTGGCCGGCTCACTAAGCCTAGTGACCGTTATCGGGAACATCTTGGTCATGCTTTCCATCAAGGTAAACAGAAGCTTGCAGACTGTCAACAATTACTTCTTGTTTAGCCTGGCCTGTGCTGACCTAATCATTGGCCTTTGCTCTATGAACTTGTACACAGTCTACATTGTGATCGGATACTGGCCGCTTGGCCCGGTTGTGTGCGACTTGTGGTTGGCGCTGGACTACGTGGTTAGCAATGCCTCGGTCATGAACCTGCTGATTATTAGCTTCGATCGCTACTTTTGTGTCACCAAGCCGCTCAGTTATCCAGTGAAGAGGACGACCAAAATGGCCGGCATGATGATTGCGGCGGCATGGGTTTTGTCCTTCATTCTCTGGGCTCCGGCAATCCTATTCTGGCAGTTTATTGTTGGTGGGCGCACAGTGCCAGAGAAGGAGTGCTATATTCAGTTCTTCTCCAACGCCGCGGTCACTTTCGGCACAGCTATAGCTGCTTTCTACCTGCCTGTGATCATCATGATGGTGCTGTACTGGCAGATTTCCCGTGCTAGCAAGAGCCGCGTCAAGAAGGACAACCGCAAGCCATCGGGTGCCAACCTTGACGTGGCCTCTTCCAATCAGATCCGTGAAAACACAACCAACAAACCCACCAACAACAACCTAACAGCTGAAGAAACAGATCGAGGACAGACCCAGCTAACAGATGACGCCGCCAACCAACATGATGCCAAACTCCAGAATGGCAAAGCGACATCAACAGCGAGTGGAGAAGCGGAAGATGGCGGACGGGGAAACGAGGAGAAAGAAAGCTCAAATGACTCCACTTCTGGAAGTGGCGGCGTAAACAATCAAAAAGAGGAGGTGGTGGCGCCATCAATAGCCGATGAAAGCCAAGCGCCTGCTAGGCATCGCGCCAAAGCTGGCGGATCCAAGCTGACCTGCATCAAGATCAACACCAAATCGCCAAAAGGAGACTGCTACGCGTCTTCGAACGCGACTGTAGAGATCGTTCCTGCGACCGAAAGGCAGAATCATGTGGCCAGGAAAATTGTGAAAATGACCAAGCAGCCGCCAAAGAAGAAAAAGGCACCGTCTTCTCGGGAAAAGAAGGTTACGCGCACCATTATGGCCATATTGGTGGCGTTTGTTGCAACTTGGACGCCTTACAACGTCATGGTCCTGATCAACACCTTCTGCTCCAGCTGCATTCCCAACACCGTGTGGACCATCGGATACTGGCTCTGCTACATCAACAGCACGATCAACCCCGCCTGCTACGCCCTCTGCAACATCACCTTCAAAAAGACCTTCAAACACCTGCTGCTCTGCCAGTACAAGAACATACGCTCCACCCGATGAGCAGAAACAGTGTGTGTGCATGCGTTATATTTTACATGTGCGTGTTCTGGTGACAAAGGTATATGTGGGGATGTGTTTGTATGTGCGAAGAGGTCATAAGGAAGTAAAACCAGTTCAGATCGTCAGCAATTAGGGTGAATTTAGGTTAATTGGGACAATTTTTCCCATTGAAATGATTGGGAAAAGTGTGCAAATCAACCTGAATTCAATCACCCCTATAAAACGGAGACCCATCAACTTTTTTTGTTGCTTTAAGATACAAATCAGACTGCATTTAACATATTTTACCATGTTTAAATCAGATTTGCAGTCAGAAAATCCAGTCCTCAGATTGTGTCTACAGGTGTGTGTTTGCATTCATTGTTTTTTTTAATATATATATATATATATGGTCTGTTGTAGCACTTTACACACATAGATGTGATGCATGTCACAAAAGGAGGAAAAGATGAGCTAAAATATTTGATTTATAAACAAAAATGATAAAAGAACAACAAAAAAAACGAGCATATAAATGGTCAGATTGGAGTCTGTCCTATTCAATAATTCACAAATAAGGGGACAACAGGGCTGACTGAAGATCCAAACCAAACGCGTTTGAGCTTCAGTATTAAATCACACCTGTATATACGTGTATATAATCATGTACTGTATCAGTGTCGTGTGTGTGTGGTTGCATGCTGGATGATGATGTGTGCGCTCAACATTAAAATCCACTTAAATTAGTCAACATGAAGCCCGTTTACTTGTGTAATCAGGAATATTCAGCTTGATTTAACGTAGTTACGTACTTGATTTCATCCAGATCATTAACCCTCATATTTCCCTCCCGAGTCAAAATGTTTTTTTGTTGTGAAAGCTTATTTAATTTAATTTTTATATTTTTTAAATGCAATTTTTTATTTTATTTACCTTTAAATGACTAGATTTGATCAATAAATAATAAATAAATAGTAATTTAAGCACATTCCTCACATTGTTTCAACTTAAATTCAAAATAACTCACAATTTCATGCATTATCCTTTTAATTCAACTCAAAATATCTTACATTGGGTGTCTTTGCCGACCTCTTGTGGAAAAATAATAATATAACATGATATTTCAGGACTCTTGCCACTAGATGTTCTTATGTCTAGTAAATGAGCTTTCTCTGGGTCCTAAAGTCAGTTTTTCTTCAGTTTGCATTCAGATACACATGTATTGTAGATGCAAAATCATTTTTTTTGGTAACGTTTAA
>CM060619.1:1447989-1472989 GCA_030578275.1 Meda fulgida
ACTAACAGGTGAGACGTTTGCTGTGTGTGTGTGTGTGTTTACCTGTTTACAGCCTCCGCGCATCCATCTGTGACAGTGGCACCCTCTCCCAAACCCCCACAATCCTCTCTGCTGACGCTCTTATCACCTCAAACAGACCCAGGCGACGACGCCCCTCTGTGTGTGTGTGTGTGTGTTTATGGTCTATCTGTAGGGAATTTCTAGGGAGTTTCTAATCACCTCTGTTCTGTTTATTGGCACACTGAAAAGGGCACAAATACACATTACCTGCAGATATTGTACTCACACACAGTCTCTCTCTCGCACACACACACTCTCAGACTCACTCACTCACACACACCGTCAGCGACTCCAGTGGGTCAGTTGTTGACACACATTAAGAGTGCTGAGGTATTGACTGAGAAATGTTTGAGCTGATATTGAGATGTATAGTCAGTCTGTGATCTCGGTCTGTTTGAGACTGTAACTGGTGTTTCCCGGGTGAGTTCTTCATCACACACACACACACACACACACACACACACACACACACACACACACACACACACACACACACACACACACACACACACACACACTAACCCTAAACCTACCCATCACAGGAACATTCTGCATTTTTACATTTTTAATAAAACATTGTTTATGTTTTTTAAGCTATTTGAATTGTGAGGACTTTTGATATGTCCACATAAACCACCTATAAGTTGTAATACCAGTGTACTACACATGTCATTATACACATTTGTGTCCTCATAAATCACATAAACCCACACACACACTCACACACACACACTCACGCACACACACACACGCGCACACACACGTCTGGCGTCAGTGGCCTTAAACACTGATACACTGTCAAACCATCACATTTATGACACTTTAATGGATTGTTTAGAATCTTCTGGACTCGAGCTCAATAGAGAAAGACCTTTACTGATCAATACTTCAGTGCAACCTTTAAAACACAGACGTCTACAATCTATTCTATACTCTACTCTTCTATACTCTACTCTTCTATACTCTACTATTCTATACTCTACTATTCTATACTCTACTATTCTATACTCTACTATTCTATACTCTACTATTCTATACTCTATTCTATACTCTATTCTATACTCTATTCTATACTCTATTCTATACTCTATTCTATACTCTATTCTATACTCTATTCTATACTCTATTCTATACTCTATTCTATACTCTATTCTATACTCTATTCTATACTCTATTCTATACTCTATTCTATACTCTATTCTATACTCTATTCTATACTCTAACAATGTTGTGACAACGTGTCTGTCATGACATCATATTGCTGCATGTTTGATTCAAAGTTACGTCCATCGTGACATCAGATTATGGATAAATATGATACATTTGTGATTTTTAATCATTTTTAAGGCAAGACCCTACAGGCAAAGCCATTATTTTTCATGCAACAAAATAAAATAAAATAAACAAACACTTAAATATTGGATTTATTGCACATTGTTCAGTCAGAAATCTCCATTTCAGCAGCTTTACATACACCAAACTTTAGAGTTTAATTTTAATTATTTTATGTTCTATATTCACCTGATTTATATCAGTTATTCTAGTTTTTATTTTAGTTATATTAATATTTTGAATTAGCTTTGAATTTAATATTTTTAAATTAGTTTTAATGGTTAGTTTAATTTGTCATTTACTTAAGTGCTTTTGTCTTTTTATTATTAATATACATTTTAAATATTGCTATTTAGGCTTAATTTATTTTATTTTATCTCAGCTTTAGTTTATGTTTATTTCCAGGTAATAATTTAAGTGCTTCAACTTAGACATATTTCAGTTTATTGCCAAGGCAACATCATTTGGTATTATATATTTCAACTAATATTTATATTTTAATTTGTTACAGCTTTATTTCAATATTAAAAAGAAATGTTTTTATTAGATTTAATTAACAATAATAACCTTGATTTATATAACATTTTATTCCTTAAAACATAATTTTTTATAGCTGTTTTCTGATTTGTGGAGTGATAAAAAGAGAAAATTCCCCTGTAAACTTTTGAGCCTGACTTTTATCTAATGACTTCATCTAATGTTCTAATGCTCCGATATCTGTTCTGAAAATGTATGCAAATTAATGCATATTTAATTAGACACAGCCTCATTTGCATACAAAAGCATAACATTGCAGAAATCTTGTAATACAAAACAATTGTCTAACTGTGTGCTGTGATGAATTAAGTAGGGAAGTATAGTGACACTTTTTACCATATTCCCCTGAGATGTTTCTTAATGTAAATTATTTGTATTTTTTTGCAGTCCAAATCAAATCAGTAGAAATTGCTTCTGGTTCATTTAAGTTGAGCACGTTGTGTAGCATATCTTTGCGTGTGTGTGTGTGTGTGTTCTTGTACCCTGTGTCTTGGTCTTGGGTTTGCCGCAGGGTTTGGTGGCGCTAACGGAGTTTGGACAGTTAGCATCCATCAGCGCTCGCTTTAGCACACCGGTGCGCGTCTTCATTCCCGAGCTCGAATCACACTCCCCCCACGCCTGGAAATCATACTTACACTCTCCTGCACAAGACAACAAACAAAACCTCATTTGGGTGAGTTCACGTGCAACATCAATATATGCAACATGTCAGAAACTGCGGTAACACTTTACAATAAAGTTCATTACGTTAACTACATTAGTTAGCATGAACTAATAACACTTATACACAGGGTTCTGAAGTCTCACGCATTGGCCGTGAGACACACGCAATCCAACCAGTTCACACGCTCACACGCCACACCGTGTATTTCTCACACTGAAAAGGCAATGCCAACCAAGTTGTCCAGCAAGTAGGACTTTTTTCTTACCGCGGTTGAGAAACAAGAAATTCCCGCGGTATTGCGGTAAACCACTATTAGCACCATCCGGCTCACCTGCTCCCCCCGCCCGCGCGCAATACATCCCTCGTACACACATTTTTTTACTTGAATAAATGCATAGATCCGACAACTAACCCAATGTACTTTATGGTTCAGTGGCAGAACTTTTGCCAAGCGTGTCAGAGGTTCTGGTTCTAATCCGCACTAATAGTATAGTTCCCCCCTCATCAAAACCCATTGTTTTGTTTATCCGAGTGGTTGTATATCAAGCAGGGACACGTTTTTTTGTGCATTATGTTTTGTGATTTCACCGTAACGAATAGAGAGTCTCTCCGCAGGGGATTGAAGCGCGTCCGAGTGAAGATGCGCGAGTCACAACAGAACACTGTATCCGCGGCAACGAGCACTTTGGTCACTTGATTAAAAAAAGAACACATTTCAGATCGCCTCTTACTTAAACGATTATTTATCTGCCGACCTGCTTCTGTCGGCTGCAGCTCAACCACGTGGGAGAATCGTGTTAAATAAGCACGTGCAATTAAAAACTGAGGTCCTGCTTTTGGGGCTTTCTCATGAGTCACGCGCCTGTATTTTAATGCTTTAGCAAAATACGATTCAAATTATAGGCTACAAGAGACATTACACAGGTACTCTCGCATACAGGCCTAATAGTCAATACGAATGGAATTACCGGTATGTGTCATGAAACATTGCGCTCCCCAACTCGCGAAAGGTCGGATTTGCTCCATCTTTTGATGATGATGAGTTTTGTTTAGAAAACCTTAAATCCATGTTAGACACAATGTCACTAGACTCAATCCAAGTCATTAGAATCAATGAATCCATGTAATTATACAAAACATGCAAATGTGCAGGCACTTTCTTTTTTTTTCTTTTTTGCGTTCGTTACTAGGCAACATAGATGCGCGAACACACACGGAAGTTTACGGCACATTCTCGGCCACCGTACGGTCGTTACTAGGCAACCAACAACATGGCCTGAACACACGTCGTGATGGAGAAGGTACGTTGGAAGAAAGGAACATTCTCATTGGAACACTTCATTTATAGCCCATCGTATACATTATTATTGATGCAGTCAAAAACTCTACAACTACTTTGCAACCAGGCCAGAAGCTTTGGCTCAGTTTGGCTAGCTCACGTTATCTGAAACCAAGGGAAATGTTAGTGTGTATGGGAACGAATGAAGATGTATTTATTCATTTTATTTTAAATTATATACTAATATGTCCATTTGTTCACAATGTCCCACCACACAATCAATCATTATACCATTTTGACTAGACGCATTCAAAATGCAAAAAGATTTGTTTTTCCAAACTGTTTGGAGCAATTTGTTATATTTTTGTAATATTTGTATATTTGTAATTTTGAAATATAACATTAAAGAGTATATTTGATGTGATGAATTGCTCTGTCAGATTTACCAATTGTTATAATTTCAGTTTGTGCTGGTTAATTATGAACAATGGGTAAAATTGGGGGGCGGGGCTCCATTAGGGCTCCTCCCCTAAATGCATGTGATCTCACTCCAAGCTTTTGATAAAACTTGATTAACAGCATTTATTAATCTTTCTTAATGTTAATTTCAACATTTTCAAATACTGAATTAAAATCTAATGCACTGTGAACTAACATGAACAAACAATGAGTTATTATTAACTAACATTAACAAAGATTAATAAATACTGTAACAAATGTATTGCTCATTGTTAGTTCATGTTAGTCAATACATTAACTAATGAACCTTACAGTAAAGTGTTACCGAAACTGCATTATAAAATACACTGTAAATGCAGAACCATAACAAACGTGCATGCAATCAACATGAAATCTACATTTATTGTCTCAATTCATGTTCCTGGTGTTATTGTGCATGATCCATCGGTGCATGTCATTCTGAAGGAATGCATTTTTGTGCAAGTCTTATTTTTCAACCATTTGTCTTTCAGAGAAACTTTTCAGCACGCAATAACTCCCAAAGTTTAAAACCACATTTTTCGGTGTAGAATATCCTGTTTCACTTGGAAACACATCCGATTATGGAAGTAAAATGGGTTGCAAACTTCACAAAGGGAAAGAAAACACAACCCAGACTATATTAAACAGAGGTTCAGTTACAGCGCGGCTTGTTTTGCGAGAGGAATTATTGGTCCATCGAAACGCAATTTTATACGATGAACAATTTAGGTGCTGTGTTGGGCCGGCACTTGATGCCTAATGTAAAATCTGGATCCTGAAGAAAAACCAATTGCGAGGTTCTGATCTATGCTCTCGTTCCTTTATTTGATCTCTCGTCTCATTTCATCTTACATTCTTTCAGTCCATGTGTTGGAGCGATTTCTCTCGGCCTCTGGCAGAATGGACGAGGGTTAAACTGCTTCAATCAAGCACAAAATGGTCTCTAATGACATATTTAAAGGCAGAGAGAGTGTAATTGCATGCGGCAGGCCTCCGGCTGAATGTCCGCTGTCCCGAATCAAGACCCTCAAAAACGAGGCCAGTGGGAAACCGCTCTTATAACACTAAACTACACTGACACGACTGCTGAACTACACAGAAATACACAGAGGATTCGTCACTCAGCGTTTACTGTGATCATGTTTTATTAAGTCTGTGATTTCTGATGTTCCTTCAGAGCGAGACTGTGTTACACGATCCCAGAGAGACTTCTTAGAGAAAACACCCCACTGTTCCTGTGTTTGTTGATAGTTTATGTGTATACCTACAAATCCTGAGGGAAGGTGGCATATGCTCTCTCTCTCACACATACGCACCCACTCACTCACTCACACACTCTCACACATGCACGCATACACGCACATACACACACACACTCTCACACACGCACACAGACACACACTCACTCACTCACACATGCACGCATACACGCACATACACACACACTCTCACACACGCACACAGACACACACTCACTCACTCACACACACACTCTCACACATGCACGCATACACGCACATACACACACACACTCTCACACACGCACAGAGACACACACTCACTCACTCACCAAAACTCTCACTCACACACATACACACACACACACGCACGCACACACACACACACACACTCAAACTCTCACTCACGCGCGCGCACGCACGCACACACACTCACTCACCAAAACTCTCACTCACACTCACTCAAACTCTCTCTCACACACACACACACAGATATATTCTGCCAGGTTGTTTCTAGGTCTCACTGTCATTTCTGAGGACAGAATTCTGCGAGATTCTCCATCTTGTTACTCCACAACACAGGCTTATTTACCCTGAGCCCTGTCTGTGTGTGTGTGTGTGTGTGCGTGTGTATGTCACCAGTGTTTGTGTGGCTTCTCACCTCCAAACTGCTTTTTCCAGTTGCATGGGATCTTGCAGCGCTGGGTTTTGATGGTCTGCTTGCAGTCGGTGCCGGTGCGCGTGCCCTCTCTGGTGCCCAGGCCGCAGTCACCCTCGTTAGCCACACACACACTCCACTGCCACTCGCCACAGTCAGATTTACGCTCTTTCTTACCTGTCAGAGTGAGAGCGCACACACAGTTTCATACTGCACTTTCAGCTGAGTTTTCCCTTTTTCCCCCCAGGTCTGGTATATCATAAGTTGGCTGGTTTTTGTGACTTTCGTTTTGATTGAAAATAATAATAATTAGCCTAATTTATGTTCTTACTTTTATATATATGATTTTTTTTTTTTGCCTGATTATTGCACATAATACATTTGTTCACATGTTCTGCTGCTTCTCGATGGTCTTATGGTGCGTTCAAGTCATAGATCGTATTTACAAGTTGAACAAACATGAACGCCACCACAATGTCGTAAATATCCGTAAATATCCGCAATAATCTCGGGATTTTCTCTGGAATCTCCCGATCTTTACGAGTTGTCATCATGTAACTGAGAAACATGGTGGAATACCACAATACTTAAAAGGTATTTAGTAGGGCTGTCAGTTAATTGCGTTATTAACGGCATTAACGCAAACCCATTTTAACGGCGTCATTTTTTTTATTGTGAGATTAACGTTCTTTTTGGCCTAGCAAACTTTGTAGTTTTTTTCACATGCTTTTGCAACAGGATGCGGCATGCGCTATGAAACCCCTTCATTTCAATGGCTAGCTCTGCGTGAGGACGATTTGTTGCTTTGTTAACCAAAGCGCAAGCGCAGTGGCGCGCACGCCGCGGTCAAAGTTCGAAATAGTTCAACTTTTGCCGCTGCGTTCTGTGACGATTACCCGCGTCCTGTCTGAAAGTAAAACTACAACACCACACCGGATCTAGCTAGACCGAAAACAACAGGCACGCACACTCGTTTGGGCTTGCGAGCCGGCCAAAGAGTAGTAGGCTGGGTTAACGTTACTTTTTGAGTGGATGACGAGTGCGAGACGCTTTTCCACTTTTCCATGTTGATAAAAGGATTAAAATAAAAAAAAAGGGACAAAAAGAAACCAAGAGATATTTAAAATAGGTAAAAATGTGCGATAAATTGCGATTAAATATTTTAATCGTTTGACAGCACTAGTATTTAGCAGTGATATTGTCAGGCTTTTCTATTTAAGGTGCAGTAAGCTAATTGCCTGCACAGAATAGGATGGCATCAATGTAATATGTAACGATAAAGTTGGCAGTGGCTTCATAAATTAATTAAAAATATAAAAAAACAAAGTACACCTGATACACATTTCTTTGTTCTTCATTTTCTAGAGCGAGAGTTTAAAAACCTTAATGTATTTTTGTTTAATTATTATTATTATTATCATTATTTTTTTATTGCAAATTAACCAAACAGTAGCTTATACAAGGTAAGAAATCAATGACACACATACAGAAGAGTGAAAAACAAAAACGAGAACAAAGAGATGGGTGTATGCAGGTACATTGGTAAGTAATGAGATATTTTAGTGATATAGATAGAGGCAATTTAAGACAATCATAGTAATTGTGATAAAGTTGTAGTGGAAGTAGTAAACATATTAATAATAATAACAATAATAGTAGTGTAATTATTTAAGAGAAAGCACTCCCATCTTACTCCGACGAAAGTTATGTGATTTAAAAAAAAAATTCCACCTTTTTTTTGTGGACCCCAGGAAGACTATCTCGTCTCACTTTGGTGACAGCTAATGGAGACCCTTTTAACAATAAACAATAACAATAAACCCACAACGAAAGTGACTTGAACGCACATGCCGTCGTAAACACGACTTCCCACCTCGTACGTACGAACTTCCCAGGAGGGCTTGAACGCACCATTATTCACTCTCCCAGTATTTTAAATGGTAACAATTGCTTAAGGGTGGCCTAATGTTCCTCTTCTAATTCCCTAGACTTTTAAAAACAGTGAAGGGTCGTAACGTTAATGGCACAGAGCAGTATGGGGTGATATAGAGCAGTGTGGGGTAATGATCTGTTACCTTGTTTCTCTGTTTTTGCACCGTCTGCCAGTGTCGTTGTGACAGTCAGGAGGGCGAGTAAAGCCACACAGACCCACTGCTGCTGCATTCTGGGGGAGAAATAAATGCATATTACAGGTGCAGTGAGTGATTTTTAGCGGCATCTAGTGGTGAGGTTGTGAATCGCACCCAACAGAAGTTACGGTGGCCGACGGGAAGTGATGTCGTCGTCTGAGACAGCAGAGAGTAGCCAGTTAAACAATGAGGTTCTTTACAAAGATAAACTAAGAAATTATGTTTACTTAATTATGCAGTAAAACCATATGTTATTGCGATTATTATTGTTACTTGTTTATCATTGTGTCAGTGTTTTATTCGCTTCTTTGCACGAAGAACAACACATTGACGAAACGTGTTTGTCCGTTCAGGGCCACCGTAGAAACATGTGGATGTAAGATGGACCTGTGGTGTGTGTAGAGAGAAACTGCTCATTCTAAGGTAATAAAAACATAACGGTTCATTATGTAAGATCTTTATACACGGCTGAAAACAGTTATGTATATTATATTTCATATCTGTCAACAGATCCTCCTAAATATTACACAATGCACCTTTAAAGGTATGGCTCATAATACAAAAAAACCCCCCACACAAATCTGTACCTGTAAGTGCTTCATTATCATACATCAAAAGACTATCCTCTTTCTCTCAGTCTTTCTCTCTCTGTCTCCCAGGAGGGAAAGTAAAGGTGGATTGAATAATTAGAAAGCAATTTTATCCCAAACGCTCGACTGCACTTCAGTTACAGTAGCAGTGCAGCCCATCGGCGACATCACCTCCATTTCAATTACTTATGAGCCTCTCTCTCTCTTTTCTCTTCCTGTTTCTGGTTGGCTGATTTCCTGCTGTGCCCATAAGCATTGGCTTGCTGGGCTTTTTTCCCGAGTTCTGCCTCATGTACAAGTTGCTCAGTCATTTTCGCTCATCAGTGGCAAGTTGCATAAACTTCTTAGACTAGTCTTAAAAGTTTCTTAGACTAGTCTTAAAAGTTAGCCATCTAACATTTTAAAGTCAGTTGCATCAAAAGTCAGTCTCGTTTTAATCCAAATGATCATAAATCATAAAAACTGATCACCTTTATTTTTTACTGCTAGTTGGTCAAACTAGGTCTTAAAACAGTCTTAACAAATTGGTTTATGCAACTGTTCCCCGGTGAATCTGTGATGCAACATTTATTTTTATGTGAAAGTATTTATACATCATGCAATATGTAATGTGTTGTAGTGCTTTTCATTTATGCAGATTTTAATTAAAAATATTGCAACTAATAAAACCAACCAGAATTATGGGAGTTACAAAAGAGATGCAAAAGTTAACCACCCGGATGCATTAAAGTAATGAGAATTTTGAAAGAAAATGTGCTGAATTGTCATGAAAATTGAAAAAAAAAAAAAGAGGCATGGTGATGTTTCTGCGAGATTCGTCCCATCATTCCTGTCTCTATCAGTGTGTTAATCACGGTGGACGTGTCCCTGCTGGCGCTCACACACACCTGAGCTGTTCCACATCAGTCAGACTGTGAAATCGTCAGCGCCACATAATAACCGTGATTTCAGTCAGATGGGCAAAAACCTGCCAATCAAAGACTCATGAGTCCTGACATATAAAGCGCTTCAGATCATTCAAACGTAATCTGTCCTCCAAACCCTGATTAGCAACTCTGCAAGTGAGTGTGATATTGGATGAGAGAGAGGATTAGCCTCGAGTGAAGTGACAGGAGCATTGAGATGTGAGGACTAGACAGCAGGGTTAGGTGCCTTGAGGAGGATAATTCAATACACGAACGTCCACTCAACTGATTTAGCAAACGAGATGTAGAATTGTAATTAGCATTTACAGTTAGGGAAGTAGAATTAAAACTGAATTTATTAAAAGAAACTGCTGTTTTAATAATACATTTCATTTCTTAGTATGAATTACGCAGGGAATAATTAACAGCGGGCTGTTGAATTATTAAAATAATGCATGTGTGTGCACTATATTTCTATAATTCAATGGCTCGCTGTCAATTATTCTGCCTATACTACGGTTTCCACAGCTCAAAACATTGTTCACATGATGTATTTCATGACATTTGTCAGGTTTTTGTCCTTAAAACACTCTTGTCTGTAGGACTCATTTCCTAGCATCTCATTCAAATGTCATTTTTGAGCTCGTAACAGAGGCATGAGCCACTGATCGCAGACTAATGCAGTTATTAGAGAGGGATATTAAAGGTGCTGTTTGTAACTTTTTCACACTACTAAAGCATAAAAATACCATAAAATGTTTGCATATATTGAGGAAACATGCTGAGTTCACATACTCGTTTCTCTGAAAAACGCTTCTACAGCCAGTTATTTTACTTTGAAATGTGCATTTCCAGACTGGAATGTTTGTTTTTGTTTTGGTCTTTGATACAGCATGTTGACAATTTTCATTGTCCAGTGCGCTCGTTCCTGTTGCGTGTGCTCAAACTGCAAACCCGTGTGAGCGCCGTCGACTCTGAGGAGGAGGCGGGAGAAACCACAGTGATATTTTGAATTTGGACTGCAGTACCTATTTCAACCACTATATGTATATAGTGATATGTGACTATAGTGACTTGATATTCTTAGCTTTAATTCTTTCCTGTCATTCTGTCATAATTTTCTGTCATTTTTACCTTCTTACACCTTTAAGGTGTGTGTGAATTACCTGAGTCTGAGTGTCTCTCAACAGTGTTCGGAAGCAGCGTCTCTACTAATAGTGAAACTGTACGTTTATCTGCTTCAAGAACAGCATCATCATTATTCGCTAGTGAGAAATGTCATGTAGCTTTTAGGTTGTAAAACTATTTTGCTGATAAAATCGTCACTGGTGACAACACGTTTCTGTGCGAATGTGTGTGGGTTTGAGTGGGAAAAAGAGAGAATGTGCTTTCCCTACATAATAAAACGTAATTTAATGGCAAAAACATGGAAACAATTTGTTGTTTTTATCCTATTGTTTACTATATTTATTTGCTTGGTCAGTGTCATTGTGGGTTTTGGTTCTTTTGATGTTGTAATCTATACAGACGTTTGAAATAACTGAAATCATCTTGTGAAGTGATGTGAAAATGTAATGCGGTCAAGACCTGCTGGAACTACTTTAGCCCTGAAAATAATTGCACATTTTAGAACGTTCATCAACCAATCAGATTCAAGCATTCAACAGCCCTGTAGTACAACCATAAACATGTCATCACTTACATAACATATGGGCAATAATCAATGCTTGCAATTCCAAAATCTGATACTCATAACGCCTGATATCCTGGGGACATGTTTATGGTTGTGTTGGACTAACGTCATTCCTCTTTTGTGTGACTGTTTAATTCCTCCAGTAAATTACTCTTCCAGTCGATCCGATTCAATTTCAACTCATGAATTGACTCAACTCTTCAAGTCAGAATTTTTCCCGATCCTGCTAGACAGACACCATGAATATCTTCACGTTTAACCTCTGGAGACCCTAAAGGAAGTCCACTAGTGTCACATGACAAATGACTCGTGCTTTCTTACACACCCCTACAGAATGAAGACCTGAGGGGGGGCGGCCGTGTATGTGTGTGTGTGTGTGTGTGCACTGAGGTAAAGCTGTTATCCCACTCTAACACTCCATTAGCTCATTGATCAGTGTAAACGCAAGAGGGAGAGAGTGACAACGTGATCCATCAGAGTGAAACGCACACACACACAGGCACGCACACACACACACGTTGGTGCAACAGCATTATAAGGACTCTCCATAGGCGTAATGGTTTTTATACTGTACAAACTGTATATTCAATCCCCTTACACTAACCCTACCCCTAACCCTACCCCTAAACCTACCCATCACACACACACACACACACTAACCCTATCCCTAAACCTACCCATCACAGGAGACATTCCGCATTTTTAATAAAACATTGTTTTTTAAGCTATTTGAATTGTGAGGACTTTTGAAATGTCCTCATAAACCACCTATAAGTTGTAATACCAGTGTACTACACATGTCATTACACAAATTTGTGTCCTCATAAACCAACCCCCACACACACACAAACACACACACACACACAAAACAACACTGTACTCGTTGTTCGCAATTGACAGATTTCTGTAAGCCTGGTGCATTGGCTCTTAAGGGCATGGTTCACTCAGAAAAGCAAACACTGTTATCATCTACTCACCTTTATGTCATACAAAACGTGTCATTTCTGTGCAACTTATTTTTCCATAGAATGAAAGTGGATGGTAACCAGCTCTACTAAAATTTGGGTCAGTTCCTCACATAATATGACTTACAGTATATATATATATATATATATATATATATATAGTGTAAATCTAATGGACTGCTCTTCTGCGTGACGGTGTGTTTTCCCGTGTGCCGTGATTGACAGGGTTTATCCACACTGAGTCTGGCTTTAAGAGGAAAAGCTTCATGCTTGATCCAGCGACTCTGACTCAGACACAAACTCAGATTTGTCGTGATCAGGGGGTGGAGCTTAGTGGAAAACCAACAAGACGTTCTAAAGAAAGCAGATAAAAGACGAATGAAAAACGATCTTTAGACTGAGAAAACAGAGAGTGGTCAGTCAACATTCACTATATTGTTAAACTGTACTTCTCAGAACATTCTGGCAAGTTTCCCTCAAAGTTGTAAACAAACGTTCTTCTAGTAACGTTAATAGAATGTTATTTGGTCTTTAATACTGTTCTCAAAATGTTAGCTCAACTTATACATCGTTAATGGTACTATTTATTTCTGAAAAGTTTTAGTTGGATGTTTGTCTAACATTTTTTAAATGTTAATACTTGTTTCAGAACCTTCAGAGTACATTCAAAAGTAACTTTCCCATAATGTTTGAAGAATTATAAAATGGAATGTTCTTTTAACATAACCAACATTCTGACATTCCAAAGAACATTCCGTTTTCATAACTTATTAAATTATTAATTTAACATAACTTAACTTTTTCATAATGTTTGAAGAAAAAAAAAAGTTCCCTTAACGTTTGTATAACAATTTTTTTTTAACATGAAAAAAAACCTGGACATTTAGAAAATTCAGAGAACATTCATAAATACTGTTTTCATAACTTAATGGGGACGTTAGCAAAACGTTTTTAAAATATTTTGTTAGCTGGGTCTGTACTCAAAGCAAACACACTGGTTATTACATTTATAAGCTATATTATATTACATAACTACATTGTTTTTTCTGCTGTTAACACAAGAAACTGTCAACAGGTCATCTTTTAGAGAATAAGAAAATTGACAGCGCATATCACAACATTGTGCGTCTGTGGATTTCTGCTTGCATTCAGCTGCTTTATTTAGTGACAATTATAAGTATAAGAAGCACAGACGTGCTGCGAGCAGCTGTGAGATTTACTGGGCTGAAATTCAGTTTGGTGTGTATCTATAAACATGATATAAATATTAAACAACCATCATTGTACGAGAAACAGACAGACAGGAGGTCAGTGAGAGCCACAGGGCAGCTGCTTTAACATGAATCACAACCAAATTCATAAAGATCTCATAATTTCATTGTTTGTGAATTACTAAAATGACAGTTTATTCTTCCTCAGACAACTGATATGATCCCATTACACCGCTCAGATGAGGCCTCAACTCAATAAACTAGATTTACTGAAGAAAATATGAGTGTGTTTGAGTGCAAAACTCGCCTTTATGATGCTAGCATGTTGGTGGTGATTACAAGGATGTTGCTTTGTGATTGCTAAAGTGTTCTAGTTGGTCGCTAGGGCATTGTTATGTGGTTGCTAAGGTGTTCTAGGCAGTCGGAAAGGATAATAATAATGGTGCATCTGATCACTTAGTAAAGTAACAGCACAGCTCTCCTCAACAAGACGATTTGAGGAATCATTCATGTCTGGAGAACACACACACTCACGGTTAAGAGTGTGTTCAAATCCCTGACCTGAATGCAGCACCACTAATGAATCTAGACGATATTCCCTTGTCTTGCTGTACTGTTAATACTACAGGTCAGAGCGTTACTGAGGCATCTGATCTTGGTAAACACAAGCTAGCAGACAGAAATCAAACAAGCAGATTCACGAGAGAGAAGCCCACGCAGAGCGACACTAAGCCTGAAGACTTACACACACTCAGACAGATGGAAGTGCCCCGGATAAAGCCGCCGGGTCTCCGATAAACCAGCCAGGCACCTGTAATCCCAAATCACTTTCTCACACACACACACACACCTCATAGCAAAACCCTCTCAAATGGAAAAAAATGGGATGTGTTGCAAATCGACTTTTTGACATTCGTGTCTTTCCATGAATTTCGCTCCAGAGAAAAGTTAAGCGCAGGGGAAGGAGTATTAGCGCAAACATCTTTCAGAATATTTCAGAAAGCACAGCGTCACCAAAGATGATCCGCCTCACCTCGATCAACCCCTGAAACACACACAGGGCATGTTACGCAGCATATATGAACAAGAACAATTGCAGAATTCCAGTATTTATAGCTATAGGACAGAAAGTGTTAAAGGAGTAGTTCACTTCAGAATTAAAATTTCATGATCATTTACTCACCCGCACGTCATCCAAGATGTTCATGTCTTTCTTTCTTCAGTCGAAAAGAAATTAAGGTTTTTGAGGAAAACACTCCAGGATTTTTCTCCATATAGTGACTTCGATGGGGTCCAACGGGTCGATGTAATTGCAGTTTCAGTGCAGCTTCAAAGACCTTTCAACGTGATTACGTAATGTGTGTCACATCACAGCTAGTGCAAGACTAGCATTTGTGGTTAAAAAGTACATAAATGTTTTTTTTTTTATAAAATGACAGAGGGTTTGGTAAGACTCTTATTCCCCGGCTGGATCGCGTCGAGACTTTGAAGCTGCACTGAAACTCACATCTGGACCTTCGACCCGTTGGACCCCATTGAACTCAATATATGGAGAAAAATCCTGGAATGTTTTCCTGAAAAACCTTAAATTCTTTTCGACTGAAGAAAGAAAGACATGAACATCTTGGATGACGTGGGGGAGAGTAAATTAACAGGAAACTACTCCTTTAAATAAACGTATTACATCTATACCAACAACATGTTCATCAGAACCAATACCCACTACATCTGCTCAGTCCTGCAAAAGATGATATCTATGAGTTTGGATTCAGGGCCCATCATAGCACAGAAACTGGGCTTACTTTAATACTTCAATACTAGTTTTACTTGATCTTAGTGCTGTGTTCGACACTATAGATCACTATACACTATAGATCATAGATCGAACACAAAATTACACTGGTTTTCAGGGACAAGGTTGTTTAGATCGCACCTATCAGACGGCTACCATTTTGTTTACTTAAATGGGGAATTATCCAATTGAACATCAGTAAATTATGGAGTGCAGCAAGGCTCTGTTTTAGGCCCTCTGCTATTTTCAATATACATGCTGCCACTCTGTAATATTATTAGAAAACATGGAATTAGTTTCCACTTTAATGACTAAAATGATACTCAGTTATGTATTGTGAAAAGCGCTATACAATAAATGTGAATTGAATATGCTGAGAGAACAATGTTGAATACTATAATTTAGAACAATGTCGCATAACGCATGCTGCTTCACATCATATATTTTAAAAACAACAGAAAGTACTTTTGTTTTTCATCTACTGACGCCAACACAGTAACACTTAAATAACATCCTTTAGCAGCGAAATCTTTCCCATCTCCGTATCTCAGATCACGATTCTCAGACGTTACATATTGGATTGTCTTGTGAGTTTTTCTCGGGCTGATGACAGATGGTGTATTTGGAAGCAGGTGCGTGAACAAAGCAATTACATCCAAAATAGAGCAACGGCTTCATCATTAACACCCCCACCCACATCCCCTCACCTCTTCATCCTTAAAACACAGACTCCTTCAGGGCATTTTAAAGTTTTATCCTGGTTATGTAAAATGATTCATGCCCATCCCTGTGATGTTTATCAGTTAATAGAGAACAAAGCGAGAAGTAAACTTGCAATTTAGTCGAACTGAGAGAACACACACCTGCACTAGATACGTTTTTACACCTGTTTTAGGTCAAAATAACACTTGGCTGATCAGTGTTTACTTTAGTGTTTCATGTGCTTCACTGAACAACCATTTACTACACATTTATGTCACAATATTTGATGTATTTATCATTATTTTGCACTGCTTTGGTGCTGCTATTGTTTTAAACAGCTGGCATGATGATCCAGTGGTGTTGATGGCACAGCGCCCTCTGCAGGCGTAATAAATCCCCAAAGGCAGCAGAAAGAATCGCCTGTCCATTTTTAACATACTTTATATCCATAGCAACGCTGAAGGCAAGGGTTTTAAGACTAAACCCTGAGGCCTCTCAGACAGTTTTCTTAAATCATGCAGAAACAGTGGGCCTAAAACTGACGTTCATTACAAACCCCACAATCTATGAAGAAAAAAAATTCAGATGAAAAATGCAGTCCTTATCAATGTTTATTGAGCTTGTCAGGCTGTTTCCAACACACACACACACAGGTTTCCATGTTTTATGAGGATTTCTCATAGACTTAATTTTTATACTGTCCAAAAGAATGTCATGAGGTCAAATTTAACTGGTATTACTATCCTTGAGGGGAGATTTGGTACCCATAACGTAGTGAATACCAGACACACACACACACACCTTCAGATGTCAGAGCTCACCTTACCAGTATTTTTATGTTTGACTGCACTCAGAAACATTGTAAGAGAAATTTGTTTGAGAAATATTTGCATGTACTGTGTAATATATATATATATATATATATTTTTTTTTTTTTTTTTATAAATGTATAAATATTTTATATATAAATAATTTTTTCTTAAACATATATATGCGTGTGTGTATTTATAATTATGCACATTACACACACATATATTATGTAAACACAAACTTTTATTTTGGATGCGATTAATCGTTGCCCAGCCCTAATATATATATATATATATATATATATACAAATAAAAACAACATTACCAAGGTGCATGTCCAAAAACCAAGGTAGTATTTTCATTTTGTAAGTTTTATATCCTGCTACTGTTTGGGATGGTGGACTCTCACAGTCAGCTATATATTAACGGAGGAGTTGCGTTATTTTTGGTCAGCACTTAGAGAAAGTGTAGAAGAAAGCGAGCGACATAAAGGGAGAGAAAGAGTGGGTGGGCTCTTTAAAGAACATCCCTCTCTGTGGGGCAGCGGGCTTTGAACGCGCACACAAACACACTCGCAGTGAAGCCGAGGTCATTGTTTCTATCCCACAGCAGGTTCTTCTAACTTCAGCTGCATGTCAGAAGTCTAAAAACGGAGAGATTGAGAGAGAGGTGTTCAGAGAAAGCAGGCGTAACCGTGGGAGGCTCTGATGACCCGAACTCCCGGCCACCGCGATTCATCTCGTGTGCTTAACAGGCTCCTGTGCCCAGTTGCATAAAGCACCTTAAGTTTTTCCCTTAAAGGTGCTGTAGGACATCTGGGAAAATGCTAACTTTAGCCTGATAGCATAAAAGCGTACGCCGTCCAATGCCACGTGTCCTGAAGGCATGAGCGTGCACAGACCAGAGACAACGTTACTGCAATACATCATGTGTCATTCACCAGTGAGATAATCAGGGCTGGGCAAAACAATAGATTTTTCGATTTATCGTTTTTTAAAATGCGGCCGATTCAAAATCGATTCTCAAAGACCACGAATCAATTTTTATTTATGTTTGTTTTATCTTAAACATAAAATAACCTGATCCTGTTTGATCAAGGCATGCAACCGTTCTGACTTTTTAGCATCAATTTTATTATCTTGCATTAAAATCCTGGCTATTTATTTGAAATATAGAGTTGTACCTAAAATAAAAAGAGTTTAATATACAGATTTGTGGCTCTTAATTGTTTTTTTTTTATTAATTAACTACTTGTATTAACTTATGTTCAATGTTCTTTTTTTTTATAAATAAATATAGGATTTGAATCAAATCTATATTCATTGAGTCGAATCAAGAATCGAATTGAGAGCTTGCGAATCGAAATCGAATGGGAACTTCTGCATGGATCCCCAGCCCTAGAGGCACTGAGCTTTATTTACAGACCTGCGTTTGTTTGTGAACGACGAGACTCGTGTTTTGTAGGTGGACGTGTCCCTGATCGTCCTTCCTAAAACCCTTCTCTTCCTCGGCTGACAAATTCCGGCGTCTGTTTGGGGAGATATCAGCCAAGACAGCTCGACTTTAATCCCGATTTTATAATCTTTCAGATTAGTGATACCATCCGTCTCACCACTTTTTAAAACCAAGACCGCTCATTAATAGACATGTGAAAGCCTGTTTTAAAGGGACCCAAACATGTTCGTTCGAATGTTCTGTCATCATTTCCTCGTGTCCTTCCAAACCTGACTTTCATTCTTCTGTCGAAGAAATGGAGAATATTTACAGTGAAGCAAAATGAGAGTAGTCCACATGACTCATGCACTACATTCACACATTTTTCACAATCACTTTGTGGAATCAGAAGTCATTATTTGGTCAAATCAATGCTAATGCTCTGGTCCTTTTATCTTGTAGGACTTCAAAAGATTTGGAATATGGATAGAACAAGGTTTTCAATCTTTTATATGCCACAGATCCCCATATATGATCCTCCTCAAGCGAGGGACCCGCATCCTAAAGTTTAAAGGTGCAGTGTGTAATATTTCTGTGGATCTATTGACAGAAATGCAATATAAGATCCATAACTATGTGTTTAGTGGTGTATAAAAACCTTAATGAACCGTTCAATTTGTATTAGCTTAGAATGAGTCATTTATATCTACATAGGCGCGGGAATCCCCTTCTATGAAGGTCGCCATATTGTGACGTCATGTTTCTAGTGTACCCGACAGCGAACACACAGCGCTACAGAGCGCGTTTCGTCACTACCTTGAAAGAGAAGCCGCAGAAAGCTAGAAGCCAGATAGACACCGTGAGTAGTGACTTTCCCTTGTCAGTGGTGTAAAATATGTAGTTGGATTGTTTCATGTAACTTAGTTATTCTCCCTCGCTGTGTTATGGCTTTGCTATGTGGGGCTAAATGTGCTGGTTGCGTTCGTGAGACAGCCGAGTACTCTTTTCATTGACCGTAATACAGTAAGTTACAGGAATCACCAACCCGTCGATCGCGATAAGTCGATCTTGGAAGCATTTTAAGTCGTTAGCGAAGAGTTTTCAAAATCAGAGAAAAAAGCCTATTGTGTGTAGTAAATGGTGTCTAAGGGATGCGGAGGCGCGCGCGCTGTTACAATCATGTCATTTTTGCCGCGCGCACCTTTGGGCTCATGCGGACGCGTCGAGTTTAAACAAGGCTTTATGCTTTAACCTGCTCAGCCACAGTAACAGCCCATATTAGCCAGCTAAACTTTTACTACCCTGTTAGAAAAAAATATAGTTGCATTGTTTCATGTGGTTCTTCTCCCTCGCTGTATTATGGGTTTGCTATGTGGGGAGAAATGTGCTGGTTACGTTTGTGAGACAATCAGCTGATTACTATTATTATATTATATAGTAAGACCCTCACCTGACTATGGCTTTGTAAACTTTATCCATGATGTGGTTTATAATGGACTGTGGTACAGAAACAGTGACAACGTTACACACTCTTGGCTTACTCTGGCTATTCTCTGCTGTCTCAGTCGACGATATGTTTGTCCCGTTTTAGCCACCGTAGCTTCTTCGAGAGGGAGGGGTGAGCAGTGGGCGGAGCCAATAGTGCAACTCGCAACCGAACTGCTAGATGTCGCTAAAAATCACACACTGCACCTTTAAAAGGGGAAAAAATTATATTATAAATGTGTGAGACATAATTGGGAAAATATTTAGTTTTTTTAATTAATTATTATATTATTTATCATTTATTTATTCTAATATAACTTTTTTAAATTAAATGTATTTATTTTAATGTAATTTATCATTTATTTAAACGTTTTTGATTATTTGTTTTAATATTTATTTTAATGTTTTTTATTTTTTTATTTATTAATTTAAAAAATTTGTTACCACTGTTCTTCTCCTCTTTTTCCTATGGTTTTCAATCTTTTATATTCCACAGATCCCCATTTTTGATTATCCTCATGCGACGGACCCCATCCTCAAGTTTAAAGGGTGAAAAAATAATATAATAAATGTGTGAGATATAATTGGGAAAAAATTTATTTTCTATAAAATAAAATAAAAATATTTTTATTTATTCTAATTTGACTTTTTAAAATAATTAAATATATTTATTTAAATATAATTTTTTTATTTGTTTTAATCAATTTTTTAAAAATTTTATATTACTTTATTTTAATGTTTTTTATCATTTAATAACTTTTTTATTTTTACCACTGTTTTTCTCCTTAGACTTGGATCCCTGGACCCCAGTTTTGAATACAAGTCCTACCAATGATTTTTATTGTAATTGAATAATCTTTCTGCAGCTTGACATCCCCTTTGAACTGGAGCAGAGCAACTCCACACGTGTTTGTGTCCAGCACACACACGAGGGCGAGGAAATGATGACAGAAACTCGGCCGACCTCTTCCTTTATCCACAATCGATCAATCATAACATGTTTACGTGCTCCAGGTATTGATGATATAAAAGCCCATTAGATCAGCACACAAACTGATTGGGTATAATCCATAATTTCCCTGGAGTGTTGGCCGGACCCTTATCTCATGTACTCGGGCTCTTTAATTGGGTGTCTGACGCTGACAGGCGTAATGACTCGAGGGCCTCGGAGAGGTTTGTGCGAAAAGAAAGAGACAATAAAAAATAAACGTGGGCCGTAACATTAGAGCATCGTCTCTATTATTATCTGTGTTCACTACAGGCTCTTAAGATTAGATGTGCATTACGCTCCCACCCGTCGAGCTCTAAAGCCCAGAGTGAGTGTGTGTGAGTGTGTGTGAGTCAGCCGGGACAGAACACCCCTATTAAACACTTATTCTGGCCCACTGCGTCGGCCATTAGTGTACGGAAACCTATTAGCGCCAAGATTACAGACGCCGCAAACAACGCTCTGCACACCCCCGTATGGACACCATCATAATGATCTCATGGACACCACACACAGTGTGATTTATGTTTTAATATTATTTCTGTTATTTATTTAAATCCATTTTATTTATTTATATTTTTATACATTATTTTAATAATTTTTCATCATTCCTTTATTTTTATCCATTTCATTTTTATTTTTTTTATTTTTCAACATTCCTTTATTTTTATTAATTTTATTTTTTTATTTTATTATTCATTTATTTAAATCTAAATGTTTTCATTATTTACATATAATTTTTATTATTTATTTATTTGTCTGTTTTAATATATCTTTTATGTTTATTTATTTGAATCATTTATTTTGTTTAATATAATTTATAAATGTTTACATAAAATGTAGAATATAAGTTGCATGGACTATTTTTTATTCTAATGTAATTGTCCTTTTGGAGCTTGATGGTTACTCACACCAGTGTTAGCAATTATTATTTATATTTAAAAATTTATAGTTTTAGTTAAATTTTTAGTAATTTTGTTTTGTGCTTTTGTCATTTTATTAGTTTTTTGCTTGTGTATTATAAATACTGCCATTTAAGTTTAATTTAATTTTTTTATTTCAGTTTTAGTTTTTATTTCCAGTAAATAATTTAAAAGGTTTTTCAGCTAACATGTATATATTCTTTTATTTCAGCTTTTTTTTCCAGCCAACAGAAATATTTTATAATAAAATAACTTTATTTTTAATGAAACGATAATAACCCTGACTCACTCATTATCAGCAGCTTTCA
The DNA here is from genome assembly GCA_030578275.1 of Meda fulgida. Taxonomy (NCBI): domain Eukaryota; kingdom Metazoa; phylum Chordata; class Actinopteri; order Cypriniformes; family Leuciscidae; genus Meda; species Meda fulgida. The sequence continues at coordinate 1,470,172 of CM060619.1, forward strand.
TGGAACAGATTGTTTCGACTAACTAGAAGCACCATCAACCTTTAAAATGAATCAAACATTGAATTCTGAGCGTCGAATGTTGGCTTGAGATCTGGAATACAATCCTGAGACACTTAAGGTCAATTTTGTTCTCAAACACCCGCAAAACACACACCCAACATCTCACCTAAACAAATGAAAGTTTTTCCAAGTCTGACGTTTCACGGAGAAAATAAAAACATTCTTTGTTATTGACTCGCGCCGCAAATCAATAGCGGTTTCTCTTGGTCTCGTGGGCTTTCATTACGTTCCTGAAACGGCCTCTCCGTCTCCATCACTGTGATTAACAACATCACATCATCTTTAATAATTCAATTTGGAACAAACTTTCCATCTCCCTCTCCAGCTGTTAACAGCCACACACACACACACACACACTATCGATCTGACGCAGCCCATAGTGTGTTATTATTAGTAAGTGCTGTTTGTCTCTGAGCTGATAGTGAAACACTGTTAAAACTCTTTTCATGGGTCATTTTTTAAGGGCTTCACTAACTCTCTTTTAAACCCATAAAAATTATTCTCTTTAAAATTGACCTATTATACTTTTTTCCCATCTTCATCTTTCTTTAGTGTGTAATGTTGCTGTTTGAGGATGAAAACGTCCCTCCAGCGGGAGTTCTTCTCTACATCAGTGTTTCTGAACTCCTGAAACGCCTCCATTGTAGTCTCGAGTTTCTTCGGGAACGAACACATCACAATATTCCTCATTATAATAATTAATAAGCAGAATAAAGGGGCGGGGCCTGGTTGAGTGAGTTAGTAGTGTGTTAAACTGGTGGTTATGGTAAGGGGCGGGACATTTCCCAAACACACTCGAAGCGCTCGACCAATCAGAGCACAGTGTGCTTTTCAGAAGGAGGGGCTTCATAGAGACAGGAAGTAAACAGAGCGTTACTGACAGACTGGGAAGAGAGGAGCTGCAACAATGGAGAATATGAGGAAATAATCAACATTCAGGCAGGAAAACCTGTTCTAGTAGAGAAACATCAACATCAGGGCTTTGTAAAAGGACCCCTTTAAATTATTTTTTACTCTCATCAATTGTTTCTCATAGACAGCACGGAGATTATCATGTCTCAAGATTAATGTTTATATTAATGTTTCAAACAGTGATACTTCTTGCTTACTTTTGGATCATTTTCTCCTGGTATCTAAAATTGATGCGTGTTCATCAACAGCCATTGAGTCACTCAATCTGTCAATCACTCCACATACCTCACTGCTTCTTTTCTTTCAGTCTCGGGTGACTTCATACTGAGAGACAATCATCTCACTTCATTAGACAAACACAAACAACCCAGCACTCCCGCAGGGATTGGGAAGGAGTCGCAGACAAACAGAAAAACAGAGAGAGAGAGAGACGAATGCAGTGCAACCCCACATCTGATCATGTCCAGAGATCAATAATCACCCGCTCCGAATGCTTACGACAGGGTGGGCCAATCGCATGGTGCATGCTGGGAAAAGCAGTTTCACGGATTAACTGATCATTATTTTCTGTCATTCTATCGCAAACAGCCAATCAGAGGCTTGCAGAGCCAGAATCAGACTATTAAAACACATCATGACTTTCACAATAACAGAAAAATGGACGGTTGGGTCTAAATATGGCCTTTGCTTACTAAGATAAACTCAAAAACGCTTATTTAAAAGTTCGCTTACAAGAACGATAACTATATTAGCATCCAGACCAATGAACATTTGTTTATTATAAGAGCGCTGCAGTTTCGTCGTCTGCTGCTTTAAATGCTCGATTCTGATTGGCTGTCAGTGTTTTATTGTTAATCATATAGGGGAAAAAACTTTCTGAATGTGATTCCAACGTTGTTGTTTGTCTGTGTCGTTATAGTTGTGATGTGGACTTCCCTATTCTCATAGAATTATAATTATTAACACTTAATAGTTATAGTTATCATCATAGTAGTTGGTGTGAACATGTCTAAACTTTTTCTACAATTTTACAACAGTTATGGGATTTCCCTAACTGGGGTTGATGAAAAGCTAATAACTAATTAAATCACAAAAATGCAGAATCACAATGCATAGATCAAATGGAGTCCAAATGCCCAAAATAAATTATTACTTTATATAAAAAAAGAAATTAACACTTTTATTCAGCAAGGACACATTAAATTGATCAAAAGCAACTGTAAAGACTTTTTATAATGTAAGATTTATATTTCTTTTGAATCCTGATTTAAATATGAAGCAGCACGACAGTTTTCAACACTGATAATAATCATAAATGTTTCTTGAGCATCAGATCATCATATCCTGATTTCTGAAGGATCATGTGACACTGAAGACTGGAGTAATGATGCTGAAATACAGCTTTGATCACAGGAATACATTACACTTTACTAGATATTTTTACATTATAATAACATTTCACTGTTTTTACTGTATTTTTGATCTAATAAAAGCAGCCTCATTGAGCATAAAAATACTTCTTTCAAAATACTCAAAAATACTTTATACTCAAAACTAAGAATAAGACTTGTGTAACGGTGCTTGTTTCGTAACACAGCCAGTTACATCATCATTTGGTCAATCAAGTCAATGGAATCAGAAAGCGGTCCATATATTCCCCACCCGAGCACCAGGATCACCGAGTGTGTGTGTGTGTGTGTGTTTCCATGGAACACCCTTCTGAGAATCTGAACTCTCTCTCTGTGTGTGTGTGTGTGTTCCTAACACAAGCAGGGCTGTTATTCTCCACCGGCCTCCTGCACCTTAGCTACCCAACGTATGAGAAAACGGCCTCAAGCTGTTCGAA
>CM060619.1:1477989-1487989 GCA_030578275.1 Meda fulgida
TTTTTAGTTTGAGTATCATATTTTATACATGACGCATTTATGCCGCATTAAGTATGATATAGTGAGAATATTCAATTTTATTCAGAGGATCAAAGTGAGCAAAAATATTTTATATGGACGAAAAGTAATGAAATGTAATCAATGAGATTTTAATAACAGATTATTAAATAAAATACATAAGTATTAGTCATCATCACTCTATACCTGCCAATATGACTTATTATAAAGTTAGGTTTGATCAAAGCTCTGTAGTTTTAAAACATATGATTCAATGCAATACAATGATGATTGACAGATGAACAAATAAACCTTGCTCAAAATCCTGAGGATCATATTTGATACAGATTTTAAATTACGTATGGATAATTAATTATATATTAAACCTGCTTCAGTCCAGTAAGTGTTTATCTTGAAATATTACGTACAATATCAAAGTTATTCTTACGTTCACTTGATAAAATATCACGTTTGTTCAATTACACTAAAGACTTTTACTTGCTAAAAAAAGTCTAAACTGTCAATCAGAGACAAAAGGATGGAGGAGATTGTGTGTGCGACAGGTTTGATCAATTTAGAGGCTTTTAGTGAATAAGTGTAGCTTTATAGCGTTAAATGTTTGTGCCCAGAAGCAACAAACCTTTTAATCTAAACAAAACCCATAGGCCAGAAACATATTGTCTCCGCAAGCACACAGATGTTCCTGTTTAGCCAACATCATGAGAACGCAGAGCTAGCTAATTAGACTCCGGCTGCAAAGGTTAAAACTCCAAAAGTGTCTTCATCCGCCAAGAAATCCCCTAACCTCGATAGAAGGATCGCAGGAGGAAGCTCTAAACAAAACATCTGTAATCAAGTCATCAGGCCAGCTGGAAAATACATCTGTGATCCCACCAAGAGAAAACACAAACACACACACACACACACTCTCTATCTTCAATATGAAATAGACAGAGACGCTCTCAACACCTGCAGTTTCAAGTCTCTTCTTCCTCCTCTCATTTTCTGTTCATGAATATTACTCAATGCATCTCTCTCTCTCTCTACCCCTCTCTACCCCTCTCTCTCTCTCTCTCTCTCTCTCTCTCTCTCTCTCTCTCTACCCCTCTCTCTCTACCCCTCTCTCTCTACCCCTCTCTCTCTACCCCTCTCTCTCTCTCTCTCTACCCCTCTCTCTCTCTCTCTCTCTACCCCTCTCTCTCTCTCTCTACCCCTCTCTCTCTACCTCTCTCTCTCTCTCTCTCTCTCTCTACCTCTCTCTCTACCTCTCTCTCTCTCTCTCTCTCTCTCTCTCTCTCTCTCTCTCTCTCTCTCTCTCTCTCTCTCTCTCTCTCTCTCTCTCTCTCTCTCTCTCTCTCTCTCTCTCTCTCTCTCTCTCTCTCTCTCTCTCTCTCTCTCTCTCTCTCTCTCTCTCTCTCTCTCTCTCTCTCTCTCTCTCTCTCTCTCTCTCTCTCTCTCTCTCTCTCTCTCTCTCTCTCTCTCTCTCTCTCTCTCTCTCTCTCTCTCTCTCTCTGAGCGTCTGATGAAACGAAATGAAATCTTGAATTGACGCCGCTGAATACTACAGCAACACTAACTCTATATAACTCTGCTAACTCTAGGCACACTTTCACATTTATCAACACAAACATCGATGATGACGCACGTCTGTTTCTGGTGATATTAGCATCATCTGTCTATTAGGCTTTTGATATTGTGGTATGAGATGCTCATCTTTTAAACATCTTATTTAAAGTGCATTTGTCCCAAGTTTTTAGAAATGCAGTCTTTATTCTTTAGATTTATCTATCTATCTATCCATCTGTCCATCTATCTGTACATCCGTCCGTCTATCTGTCTATCCGTCCGTCTATCTGTCCATCTATTCGTCTGTCTATCTGTCTATCCATCCGTCCATCTATCCGTCCATCTGTCTGTCTGTCTGTCTGTCTATCTATCTGTCCATCTGTCTGTCTATCTATCTATCCATCTATCTGTCCATCTATCTATCTGTCTGTCTGACTGACTGACTATCTATCTATCCATTTATCCATCTATCCATCTGTCTGTCTGTCTGTCTATCCATCTGTCCATCAATCTATCCATCTTTCCATCTATCCATCTGTCCATCCATATATCCATCTTTCCATCTGTCCATCTATCCATCTGTCCATCTGTCCATCTGTCCATCTATCCATCCATCTATCCATCTGTCCATCTATCCATCTGTCCATCTATCCATCTGTCCATCTATCCATCTGTCCATCTATCCATCTGTCCATCTATCCATCTGTCCATCTATCCATCCGTCCATCTGTCCATCTATCCATCTATCTATCCATCTGTCCATCTATCCATCTGTCCATCTATCCATCTGTCCATCTGTCCATCTATCTATCCATCTGTCCATCTGTCCATCTATCCATCTGTCCATCTGTCCATCTATCCATCTGTCCATCTGTCCATCTATCTATCTATCTATCCGTCTGTCCATCTATCCGTCTGTCCATCTATCCATCTGTCCATCTGTCCATCTATCTATCTATCTATCCGTCTGTCCATCTATCCGTCTGTCCATCTATCCGTCTGTCCATCTATCTATCCGTCTGTCCATCTATCCGTCTGTCCATCTATCCGTCTGTCCATCTATCCGTCTGTCCATCTATCTATCCATCTGTCCATCCATCTATCCATCCATCTGTCCATCTATCTGTCCATCTATCCATCTGTCTGTCCGTCTATCCATCTGTCCATCTATCCATCTATCTGTCCATCTGTCTGTCAGTCTGTCTATCTATCTATCCATCTGTCCATCTATCTATCCATCTGTCCATCTATCCGTCCATCTGTCCATCTAGCCGTCCATCTATCCGTCTGTCCATCTATCCGTCTGTCCATCTATCCGTCTGTCCATCTATCCGTCTGTCCATCTATCCGTCTGTCCATCTGTCCGTCTGTCCATCTGTCCATCTGTCTATCTGTCCATCAATCTATCCATCTGTCCATCTATCTATCTGTCCATCTATCCATCTGTCCATCTATCCATCTGTCCATCTATCTGTCCATCTGTCCATCTATCTGTCCATCTGTCCATCTATCTGTCCATCTGTCCATCTATCTGTCCATCTGTCCATCTATCCATCTATCCATCTATCTATCCGTCTGTCCATCTATCCGTCTGTCCATCTGTCCGTCTGTCCGTCTGTCCATCTGTCCATCTATCCGTCTCTCTGTCCATCCATCTATCCATCTGTCCATCTATCCATCTGTCCATCTATCCACCTGTCTGTCTGTCCGTCCGTCTATCTATCAATCTGTCCATCTATCCGTCTGTCCATCTATCCGTCTGTCCATCTATCTATCCGTCTGTCCATCTGTCAATCTGTCCATCTATCCGTCTGTCCATCTATCCGTCTGTCCATCCATCCGTCTGTCCATCCATCCGTCTGTCCATCCATCTATCCATCTGTCCATCCATCCGTCTGTCCATCCATCTATCCATCTGTCCATCTATCCATCTGTCCATCTATCCGTCTGTCCATCTATCCGTCTGTCCATCTATCCGTCTGTCCATCTATCCGTCTGTCCATCTATCCGTCTGTCTGTCCGTCTATCTATCCATCCATCTGTCCATCTATCCATCCATCTATCCGTCTGTCCATCTATCCGTCTGTCCATCTATCCGTCTATCCGTCTATCCATCTATCCGTCTGTCCATCTATCTGTCTGTCCGTCTATCTATCTATCCATCTGTCCATCTATCCATCTATCCATATCCATCTGTCCATCTATCCATATCCATCTGTCCATCTGTCCATATCCATCTATCCATCTGTCCATCTGTCCATCTATCTATCTATCTATCTGTCTGTCCGTCTATCTATCTATCCATCTGTCCATCTATCCATCTGTCAGACAGATCTATCTGTCCATCTATCCATCTGTCCATCTATCCATCTATCTGTCCATCTGTCCATCTAACCATCTGTCCATCTATCTATCCATCTGTCCATCTGTCTATCCAGCTATCTGTCTGTCCGTCTATCTATCTATCCATCTGTCCATCTATCCATCTATCTATCCGTCTGTCCATCTATCTATCCATCTATCCATCTGTCCATCTATCCATCTGTCCATCTATCCATCTATCCATCTGTCCATCTATCCATCTGTCCATCTATCTATCCATCTATCTATCTGTCTGTCTGTCTGTCTGTCTATCTATCTATCCATCTGTCCATCTATCTATCTGTCTGTCTGTCTGTCTGTCTGTCTGTCTATCTATCTATCCATCTGTCCATCTATCTGTCTGTCTATCCATCTATCCATCTGTCCATCTGTTCATCTATCTGTCTGTCTGTCCATCTATCTATCCATCTATCCATCTGTCCATCTATCTATCTGTCCATCTATCTATCTATCTATCCATCTATCAGACAGACAGATCTATCTGTCTGTCTATCTATCTATCCATCTATCCATCTGTCCATCTATCTATCTATCCATATATCAGACAGACAGATCTATCTGTCCGTCTATCTATCTGTCAGTTTATCAGATAGATAGAATGACTTTGTCAAGACAACATAATCTGACTAAATCTGCTAATTTAATTAGTCTAGCTGTAGATTATGCATCAATACAGAATGTGTGTAAACGCTTATTATAATGTTACGTCAAATGTGAACAAACCCTATCAGAAATTAAAGTTTGAACTGTTTTGTAAAAATTAATCTACTGTCTTTCTTTCTCGCATGTATTTCTAAGTGTTTTTCTTTTTGAGTTCAACATCTTATTAATGTAGCGTTTCAGAGCTCAGAAAACATGAGCTAATAGTTTTGCATAATTCAAAACAATGGTTGTAACGATAAATTGCTTCATTTTTTTCCCTGTCTAAGGTCATTTGCTTTTCATTGTAAACATGAATCCGCTACCTGGATCATCACACTGAGGTGCGTTCATACGCCGTGCCGTTCTTACAAAGAGGAAACAACTCCGCAATCACACACACACACACCACTTGATTCTCTTGTTGTTAAAAGTAACTTGGATGATGAAAGGAAGAGTAAAACCTTCACAATGACATTTCATCCAAAAATCATTCTCCAAACTTTGAATCTTCATTCAGCCAAAAACAATCTGCAGGCCGTCAAGCATGAATGTGATGCCAGATTTGGAATAATTGGAACATTGGAAAGAAAAGAGAGAGTGTGAGTGTGTGTGTGTGTGTGTATGTGATTGAAAACCCCTCCAAGCGGTTCAAATATTAAAACCACAAGGCGGCTGTTGCTTTGCATATTTCACTGCATGTGCTCAAAAATCTGCTGTTTTCCACTGATCCAGAAAAAACGAGTCAAACTGAGAGTTTAATACGCTATATAGACACACACACACACACACACACCTTAAAGGACCGTCCCATAAACAGCATCACTGACATGCTGTTGATTTTCACAGACAATAATTTTGAATGTATAAACAAGCACAGTAGTGTCCTGACAATAGAAGTGAATGGGAAAAGTTGAGGGATAAGATCCAGAAATATGAAGCTGGTATTTTTGTTCAAGCACTTCCATGAATTATTCAATATAAACTTGTCTAAATCCTCCTTTTGAGGTGGGACTTCTGTTCTGTTCTAGTGGATGAACTTCTGCTGATGTTTGATCCATGTAAACAGTGTTACAATATTTTAACACGTGGTTTTACTTTCAAAGCTTTAAGGTAAAATTCCCTTCTTCCAAAGTGTTTGTTAATTACTGACTTGACTTTAAAATTCCCCGTGGGTAAATTGTTGCTTGAGTTTCAACATGATTACACACAAAGAATCAACGATCTGCATTAATATAAAAAAAACACGAAAACACACACGAAAAAAAAACTGAACTGAACATTCACTGAACTGATTCATTCAGTAACGAATCACCGCCACACGTTGACAAAATAAAAAAATAATTTAATGTCTAAATTGAAATTGTTTATTGAACTATTTTATAAAATTAATATAACATAACATTCACAATTGTTTAGCTATTCGGGCAAACCAGCACTTATGCTTGTGATACCGCTGAATCATTTCATTTGATATAAGACAAAACTCATATCTTGAATGAATAAATAGACGCTTGCTTTTAAAGCTCTTGCGTCCAATAAAACGCATTGGTGTTTTGGCACAAATTCATGTCAAATTAGACAGAATTCAACTTGAACAGGTCATGAAATCATGAACAAAACGACACAAAGCAGAAGAACATGCAACCCAGACGACATTAAACACAGGCTTTACTGTACGATTCTGCTGAAGTCACTGCTATTTACCGCAGAAACTGTCCAGCTAGTGTGTTGACATGAGGAGAGAGATGCTAATGTCGCATTACTGAGCGGAGCAGCGCGTTTCCCCTGATCTCAGTATGAAATGTTATTAAACAGAGCTGGATTACACAGCGGACGAGGGTAATCTCTAATCTAACCTCAGCGCTGCCCACATAATCCTGCATAATCTACCGGGATTACAGACAATAAAAAATGAAATCTCTTTAAACACTACTTTAAACTTTGAGCACACTTCTCAGAGCTCGTTATGAATCGCATGCATTATTAATAAGAATATATTAGCTCTTATAAATTTAAATACTTAGATGCACACGGATTGTGCATTAATTTCCATGGCAACCCACAGCCTGACATTCGAACTCAATAAAATGATCTTTCCTCCCAAATGAGTTCCTTAATGAGGAGGAGGATTTCATTTAATCCGGTTATATATCAGCAAAGTCAACATAAAGTTGCTCTTATTTCATTAAAGCCGTAAGAATATTATTGCTAGAAAATGTTCTAGTCTCTCTAATATCAGATTACTTTTAAAAACACAAATGGATGTGAAAAGCTAAACTTAGAGATTGGGTTCATTTCTAACCCCTTTTGTCAAATGCATTGATTTAGAAATGTGCATGTGCTTTTAAATGCAATGCAATCAAACGCAATGACATTCTGGTGCTGCTGTATCGAGCAATACATCTACAAACATGCATTATCATTTACCCGTGTGAGAGATGACTGTTTTTTAGCCTTCTTTTATTACGTTCATGCTGCATGTAATATTTAATCATGACGATCTGTAAAATCAAAAGTCATGGATTCAACAAGAGGCTGATGAGGAAAAGCTGCACCATGAACTCAATAAAGTGAAACGTTCACTAGCCACAGACCAACACGAGGCAGACCATTAACCCACACATACATCACTGCTGTCGCAATCTATACAGCCACGTATCGAACCAGACGTCGGATCCGATCAATGAGAGCTTGCTGGACAAGGCTTTCCATTTACACACCTCTACGCTTCCTCATCCGCTCATGTATTATGGAGGGAAAGCGCAGGGATGATTTGCTTCCTGTCAAATCTATTAAGACGAGTAAAGACACATTACTCATGACAGCCCGAGGAGGATATTAACTAACACTTCTTACTCACTTTCTAATCTCCTGAATAATAAAACCATGTTACATCATGTGGGAAACTGGATTATAAACACTCATTCTATAATCACTGCGTCGTCTAAACCGCTACATATTTGCTCAAAAATAATCGGTGTCATATGATGTTTCTCTACCCAGTACCAACAAATATTGGAAAACAAAACTACAAACTGTTTAAGGTGTCAAAAAAGTGTCAATAATAGAGTAAATCCAACAAAACTGTCAAGAAATTGGTCATTTTTCACACCAAAATCAGCCTCTCTCTCTCTGTGTATATATATATCATACACACAGAATATGGTATATTTTTATATTTGCAATAATTATATATATATATATACACATACACACAGAGTATATGGATATAATATATTATTATTTAATAATATTACTTATAATTACCATACAGAATATTGTATATTTAAGTGTATTTAATTATTGTATATTGTATAATATACAGTATATATATGCTTTTCAGAAAGCAGCATTCAATATTTATAATAATGTATATATATATATATTTTAAATGGTTTGGTAAATTTAAATGATGGTGGGGGGGGGGGCTTAATTTATGTATTAAGACTTATGAATAAATAATGTATGAATAATATACTTTTTTTTAATGGACATTATAGTTTCTTATTTTCTTTATATGTTTTTTCTTTGTAGGGGTGAAACATGATCCAGCATTTCTAAAAGAGATTCAACCATTACCTTAAATGACTTCTGGAGAGGAGTAAATAGGTTTGGGGAGTTTTTAAATCACTCGGTTTAAGATGAGAGATAAATTTGATCTACAGAGAGAATGAGTCTGGTCTACGGAGAGAAATATGAGACATTTGTGTAACTTTAATAAAGTTCTGCTCAGCGCTGCACGCTGTAATTGCTAGATGAGGCATTCCTGCTTTGCATCCCAGCGGATCGTGTCTAGATCAACCCACGGACGTCTGGTTACCTGAGCAACGAATCTCTGCCGTCCCTCCACTCAACACACACACACACACACACACACACTCTTGGAACTCTCTGTTCTTCTGTGCAGATTTGCTGCTGGTTGAACAGAAAAGGTTAACACGCCCCTCAAAATGCATTCTGGGAGCTTTCCTTGACTCCAGCAGGCAATTTCAGTGAAACACTGTGTTCCACTTGACTCTGAAAGTCCAAATTTCCATTAAAAAAAGTTTTTAAAGATTTTAATGTTTTTGAAAGAAGTCTCTTCTGCTCATTTATTTGATCAAAATTACAGCAAAAACTGTGAAATGTTATTATAATTTAAAACAGTTGTTTTCTATGTGAATATCTAGTAGTGTAATCACTAGATATTTTAGATATCACTAGAATTTTCAGCATCATTACTCCAGTCTTCAGTGTCACATGATCCTTCAGAAATCAGTATAAGATGATGATTTTATGCTCAAGAAACATTATGATTATTATTATTAAAACAGTTGTGCTGCTTCATATTTTTGTGGAAACTTTTTCTGGATATTTTTATGAATAGAAAGTTCCAAACAACAGCATTTATTTGAAATATAATCTTTTGTAACATTATAAACTTTACAGTCACTTTTGATACATTTTAATGCATCCTTGCTGATTAAAAGTATTCATTTCTAATTTATAACCCTAAACTTTTGAATGGTGGTGAATATTAAAATGCAATTTATTTCTGTGCACTTTTATTGATCATGTGGCTTGTTAAAGAGAGCTGTGTTATTATTTTGAAGAGCAATTCGCTTCAGAGAAAGTGATTTTTGCAGTTGTTTGGTGCACAGAAATCGCTTAGAGCAGCTTTAGGTATAATTGCACGTGTACGTGTTTGTGCATGTGTGTGTTTGTGTCTGATTTGATGTTGAAATTCATCACTCTGTACCTGATTGTGTGCGCGGGTCCCGTCTGCAGAACAACAGCTGACTACTGGAGATCTGGAACCCAATCTCCATGCGCTCCCTGGGATCCTGTTCATTTCTCCATCCTGCCGGCACAGAACACGCTTTTCTCTCTATTGCCTGGGAAGAAAAAAAACAATTTAATACATTTTTAGGTACGAATTAATCTCCTGAACACAACCTGCAAAAGTGTTGAGCGCTTCGGCTCAAGTGCACTGCTGTCATTGTTTTCTGAATTGATTCTGAATGAATGAGATTGTGGAGCTTTATATGCTGGTGAACACCGGCCGTGTCATGGTCTGGTCCTCCATCCCTGAAGCCGAATTCATATTCTACACCAGAGGAAAACTGTATTGCTCAAGTTGCATGTTTGACATGTTCCTGGTCTTATTTGGAGCATTCAGTTGCTGGTGGATTTCTTTGCTGTCTAGGAGAAACAACTGAGGGATTACAAAGATTTTTCTGAGGATTTCTTTTCCTCACAGCAAACAAAAATATCTTCTAAGAATGTTTGCTAATGTTACGTTATGAAACAATATTTCTGAATGTTCTCTGAACGTCCAGTTTTATGTTTTAAAAACATTTTTACTTGGTCATGTGAACGTTCCATTTTATCATTCTTCAAACATCATGGAATGTTACTTTTGAATGTTCTCTAA
>CM060619.1:1492989-1582989 GCA_030578275.1 Meda fulgida
GCTAGTTTAGAGGGAGGAGTTGTTTGCTAGGATTTCTACTGAAATGAAAGTGAATGAAATGAAAAGGTTGGGTCTATATGGAGAAGTAAAGCAGGTTTCATAATATCTCCAACAGGAGAAAAAAGTAAATCTATTGGGTAATATTTATCAGTCGGGTGTCTCTACTGAGGATAAATCTATTGGGTAATAATTATCAGTTGGGTTCTCTACTGAGGATTATTTAGTCATGTCAGACGCTTTGTCCTTCCTGGAGGAGGACTTGACATGCCTCGTCTGTTGTGATGTCTTCACTGATCCGGTAACTCTGAAATGTAGCCACAGTTTGTGCTCTGAATGCCTCCAGCGTTTCTGGACGACTAAAGAAGTGCCGCAGTGTCCGGTCTGCCGTAAGAAATGCTCACGCGACGAGCCCACCAAGAGCCTGGCATTCAGAGCGCTCTGTGAATCCTTCAAGACGAGAAAGCCCACAGCTGTTTCAGGAGACGTTTGTCCGCTACATAAAGAGACACTCAAACTCTTCTGCTTTGATGACAAGCAGCCCATCTGTGTGGTCTGCTACACTTCAAAGAAGCATGAAAATCACAAGTGTTCTCCTGTCGAAGAGGCTGCTGGGAATTTAAAGGTAGAAGTTTGGAATCTTATTCTGGTTTCTTCAAACTTGTTGTTTAAGTGTTTATCCTGTGATTCCAGGAGATTATAAAAGAACAAATGGGCAGATTTGAGGTGACTCTCGCTGACTTCAAGAAAGCCCATGAGAGCTGTGTGGAAGAGGCTGAGCTCATTAAGGTATGCGGTTAGTGTTTCAATCAGTACAATAATGTTAAAGTTCCCCTGTCGTCAATCATTTAATCCCTTAAAACTCATATTTGATCACCAGAATGACATATTTAAACGTTTTTCATTCTTTCATGCCTTAAAGGCACACTATGCAGGATTTCTGTTTTTGTCAAAACAGCGACCCCTAGAGTCGCTGTGGAGTACTTGCATTTAACGTTGCTGTTGTAAATACCGTCTCTGCACTCACGGCCTGATAACCATTTCGGGCAATGATTTCAAACCGTGTTTTTGAGACTGTCTTTGGTTCACTGCAGTTTTAAGCAGAAAATACTCAGCAATGCTGTCGACTTGTGAATTTACACATGGTTTGAAGAATATTAACAACACCACATAGACATATAAACAACATTAAAAGCTGGATTCTCAGGGGGACTTTAACAGAAAGGATTAAATCTTCTTAAACCATTTCAGGAACACATCAGTGTGGAAGAAAGCAAGATCAAGAAGGAATTTGAGAAGCTCTATCGGTTTCTTAGAGAGGAGGAAGAGAAACGGATCGGAGCGTTGCGTAAAGAAATGCAAAATCGAGATGAGAAACTCAAGGCCAGAATGGAGGATCTGTCCGCACAGATGTCAGATCTGTCCGAGAGGACGGCAACTCTCTGGCAGCACTTGGAAGCTGAAAACATCACTTTTCTCCAGGTACAGATCAGATAAGCACGACACCAGGGACTAAAGTCAATCACAAACGTGTCTAATAATCAATGTTCATGATGTTTGCACAAACACGACTGAGCACTAACTGATTTTCTATTTCTCATTCAGAATTACAATGATGCATTGAAAAAGTGAGTCTTTTTGCAATTAGCTTTTTGATACAGCTAAAATCCCATACCAAACTATCTTAAATTACAAATTACACTTTTTTACAATTACAGTTAAAAATTACACATCTAACTGCTTACACAGACTCAAACACCCATCAGCACCAAACGTGAGCCCTGAAATGGAGGAATTTCGACACCATCCCATTCAGACGATTATCTTTACCACCTGGGCCAGAATGCAAAACCTTGTGGATCAGCGTAAGTAATAACGTCTCCTTATAGACATAATTTACTTTAACAAATGTTGTTCCAAATCGTATACTTGATTTCCATGGAATAAAAATGGAAAATTTATATAGTTTATGGTGACCAGAGGCTTGAATAGTGATAAAACTGCACATTTTAGAGTGGCCTTTTATTGTGGACAGCCTAAGCCACACCTGTGCAATAATTATGCTGTCTAATCAGCATATTGAAACGCCACACCTGTGAGGGGGATGGATTATCTCGGCAAAGGAGAAGTGCTCACTAACACATATTTAGACGGATTTTTGAACAATATTTGAGAGAAATAGGCCTTTTGTGTAGATAGAAAAAGTATTAGATCTTTGAGTTCAGCTCATGAAAAATGGGGGCAAAAACAAAAGTGTTGCGTTTATAATTTTGTTCAGTGTGTGTGTCTTGTACTGGAGTTTGTTATGTATTCAGAGTAGCATGACAGAAGGAAGCAGAAGGCGAAACCTTTTTTAGACCGTTTGTTTGAATTACATGCTAAAACCGCCGTTGGAATATCTTGATTGTTTTCTGAGGAATTTAATACACAGGGTTCAATGCTAAGGATTTTATTTCTACTGCAAATTTTTACGTGCTCTGCCAAAATTTTCTCTGGCCCCACCTCAAAAAACGAATAAAATAAAATAGGCCTAGTTAGTGTTTTTGTTTAGTAGAACCTTACCTTAAAAATAAATAAGAGTATGACACTAAAAACTACGAGTTTAACTTTTATAGATTTCAAATATTGTTAAAGACAAGTAAAGTGTCAGTAAAGAAAAAATAATTAAATTATGAGCAATAGCACAAAAAAATAGAACAAACATACAAATGAAATAAAGGGTTTTTCAAGGTCTAACAGTAATTTTCAGGTACAGAAATTGAATAATCAAATGTAAAACAACACTGCATAAATTAAATATACTGTAGATTAATCCTTATTGAAGTTACAAAGTTATTCAGTCAAGAGCAGTGTTTTTTTTTCTTTGTCCTTTGTTGATTGATTAAAAATTAAAAACAGACAGGCGCAGGAATATTAGGCTGATGTCACTTTAAAAACTGCGCGGATCCAATATACTGTTACACATGCGTTGCCTTTCTCGAAAGTGCACAAGTATTGAATCGAGTTCTGTTTCGCATCTTCTTGACTTGATTATTTACAAATTAGAATATCGTGCAAAAGTTTGTGTATTTCAGTAATTCAAATTGAAAGGTGAAACTAATATATTTAGTATATATAACTATATACATATACTTTTCAGAGGGCCGACATTTCTGTATTTAAAATCCCTTTTTTTATTGATTTCATGTAATATTCTAATTTTCTGAGATTTTGAATTTGGGGTTTTCAAATTCTTTTGCGCGATATTCTAATTTTTCGAGTTTCACCGGTATATTGGCCATTAAAACATTTACAAATGATAAGAAATTGGTTCAATTGTGAGAGTGACAGTTCTGTCTACTGTCCCAAGCATCGATAAAACGTGGCCACGGACCATCGGGCAGTCCTTATTGTCGAGCCCTGATACCAAAAAAATGTGTAATGCCACGCGTCAGCTGAAGCCGTCTTCCTTTTCCTAGTATGAATAGCATGAATACCATGAAAGTACAGTTGGACCAAGCCTCTGGTCACCATCCACTTTTATTGTGTGGACCAGAAAAAATAACAACACAAACACATATTCCAACATTGGTATTAGCATTTCTACACTGGTACTGACCGCTGTAGTTTACGCTCTTCTGTGTTTACAGCTCCTGTGACTCTTGACCCAGACACAGCCTCAGATAAACTGATGGTGTCACAGGATTGCACCAGCGTTCAGTACATGCTAAATAAAATTAAAGTGTCTGATCTCCCACAAAGGCTGTATGTGGGAGTGTTGGGCTCACAGGGCTTCAGCTCGGGTCTGCACTGCTGGGACGTGGAGGTGAGAGACAATGACCACTGGACACTGGGAGTGGTGGGGGAAACAGTGAACCGCAAAAAACTTTACAAAATGGATCCAAAGAGTCATTTTTGGTGTTATCGATATGTGGATTGGAAATACAAGAAAGGTAATAAACCTGCCAAAGATATTGATGACAATGAGAGGCCGAATATCATCCGACTGCAGCTGGACTTTAACAAAGGACAACTGAGATTCATTGATCCCTTCAGAAACCGAACCTTGTGCTCCTTCAAGGGTGGATTTCCAGAGAGGGTGTTCCCATATTTCTGCACTGGAGATTTGATCATGCCACTTAAAGTTTTTCCGGCATATCAACAACAACAGTGAACCACAACTAACATGATTTTTTTATTTTTTTTATTACACATGTTGTGTTTTATGCATTTGCCATATTTCTTTAAAACAAAGGCCATTTGCTTTTATAATCTATCAAATGCTATGACCTTCATGCATTCCCAAGTGTGCAAGTATCCTAATCATTTTTAGTTATGTATGTCAAGCCTTGAGATTATTTAATCATGCAATGTTTTAGTACATAGGTGATGCATTAATAATTAGTAGACATGCACTGATGTATTAGCCGGCGATATTTATCGGCTGATCTGCGTAATGCCTATAGCACGAAAATGCTAATTTTACAAACCAATAGTTTATTAATTAACTGTGTGAAGACTAACTGTGTAGTAGCTTAATTAATACTTAATATATAAAGCAACTGCACTGGAATTACGCATCAATCCATTCAATAAAAATTATTTGATTCTGCAACAATACACTAGATAGTGTACCTTACTGCATCTGTTTTTGAACGTTGCAAATTTAAAACACGATTAAAACCGTATTCTATAATAACAAGACTTAAAATAAGTGAGCAAATGACAAAAATCGGGTATTTGAATCAGCTAACAGCTAGTTCTTTGTTAAAATCAGTATGACCAAAAAATCCTATTGGAGCATCCCTAATAATTAGTCAGTGCAAGTGACGTAACTGTCGTCAAAAACGATATTTGTCTGTTTATAAAATTTCATCTTTGAAAACTAAGTTTGTCTAACTTAACTGTGCTAAGCTAAGCTAAGGATAATTAATGTTGCGCGTGACGAACAGATTGCGCCAGAAAACCTCGAGTAGACATTCAAAATGAAATTCGCACACTTTATAATCTCTATCTTATTTTTGATATTTCATAACTTTCCGAAACTACATGATATAATTAATTTGTCGTCAGGTAAAGTGACTCACCTCAGAAAACTGAGAAAAGGCGCCATTCGACTCTAGACGTCCGCGCATGCGCACTGCACTAACCGTTCCCTCGCACTACGCATGCGCAATCTCAGATAAACTATATATATATATATATATATATATATATATATATATATATATATATATATATATATATAATTTATATCGCTTATCTGTATATATAATTTATTTCGCTTATCTTATATATAGCCAATCAGGTAGAAAAGGCTGAAAATCTGTGCCAAGGAAGCTCTTATAAACTTTTGCCATTCGATTTATGGATAAACCTGTCGCAAATTTTGTATTTCCAGCCCACATAATAAGGATAAAAAGTAATGCCGTTTTCTTTTTTCAAATATTTATGACTTTTAATTACTGTATGTCTACCAAGTGTCATCATAAAATACAGTTTGTGCAAACTGGTTATCGTTTTAAAATGAAAACAAAAATATTTTGCTTTTTTAATATACATATATATCAGTACACTCTTGGCTGACACACACACACTCACACAACATATGATGAATATCAACACACACATCAATCATATCAATAGGAATACACACTTAACAGGAACAAATGTGCTTGAACTTCCCTTTCTCTAGTTTCTCATGATGTAAACACAGCATTCAGGCACTATTTACACAACAGAAACATGTTGAGGCAACTTTCACAATCCATGCAGCAGCGGCGATTACCAGAAGTGTGCATTCTCAAAGTGTGCGTCAGTTCTCAAAGGTTAACACAAGGGCACGCGAGGGAAGCTGCTCTGGACGACTGAGACGTGGCCAAAGAGTTTATCAACATGCACTGTGTTTTCTCAGGGATTGTTGGTGAGCTAGATTTTAAAAAGACAAATAATGAACCACATTTAAAAACAGAAGGTGTTAAAAATGTCATATTCTAACATGAACGCAAAAACACGACAACGTCATCCTAATAAAAATGTAAATCTGAAGAAAACAAATATTTATATCACCCCAATATCAAAAGAAAAAAGGGAAATTATATTGTACCTGAAGAAAATGAAGCATATTTTTAGGAGCGCATTTTAACAACCAATGCATCAGTAATTGACATGTCCTGTCAAGCAATTTTTACACTATTTCATGATTTTTTGCGGTTTAATTTTCTTCAAGCAAAATATCACTTCTTTTTTTCTTTTAATCTCAGAGGTGAAACTGACCAGAATTGTTTCTTATAGGGATAGTTTACCATAAAATGAAAATGACATCATTAGCTCACCCTGGTGTTGTTCAAGTGCCAAATGCCCTTCTTTCTCTTTCCGACCTAAAAAATGTCCCGTTCTCGCTCGTCTACACAATTTTTAAAAAAGCTGCAAAAGTATCACAGAATGGTCCCATATTACACGTGTCATTTATATCCCACATTTTCTATGAATATACAATAGGGTTTGGTAAAAAAAAAAACAGATCGAAGTTAAGATAAATTAATCTTGATTTCTCACAACTTGTGTTTTTCTGTGCGAGTCTGAGTGAACTGCGGCGCAAATAGAGTCTCAGTAGAGGACATTTTCTTTAAATAATACATTGAATCTCGTTGTTTTTTTACCAA
Organism: Meda fulgida; assembly: GCA_030578275.1. Classification (NCBI taxonomy): domain Eukaryota; kingdom Metazoa; phylum Chordata; class Actinopteri; order Cypriniformes; family Leuciscidae; genus Meda; species Meda fulgida. The sequence continues at coordinate 1,499,631 of CM060619.1, forward strand.
ACCCTGTCGTAAACCCCCAGAACACTTACGACACGACACCTTCCTGTGATATTTTCACATCTTTTTTTAAAGCTTGATGCTGGTCGCTATTCACTTCCATTATATGGAAGAACAAGAGCGGGACATTTTTTTACATTTCTCCTTTCCTGGTCCAAAAAAGAAAGAAGGACAAACAGCATTTTAACACCAGAGTGAGTAAATTACTTAATTTTAATATTAAAGTGAACTAACCCTGTGAGATTCTCCCTAAAATCCATCAGACACTTTCATAACATCACAGAAAATATCATAAAAATGTCTCCGTTGCACAATATCCCAGTGTCTTTTCTATTGGTCCAATTAGAGCATAAATCCCATGCATCTTCTCTGTGCGGAAAAGAGAGAGCAGGTAAATAACACACATGATATCTCACGAATGTTAAATGATTTGAAGTGTTTCATTTACAAAAGCGAATTAATTTGGTCCTTGTTTGTGCTCTATTTCGGTGGAGCACAACTCCTCGTCCTCGGGCGTAAGGAGACGATCGTGCTTTAGTGTCCTGAGTGGAAGAGGTTCGTGTGTGTCGTGTCACAGATTCACTCGCAGGCCAGTTTGCTGTCGAAACTGGACAGGCCGATAGCAAACGCCTGCAGGGCACACATGGGGTAGTTGAAGTCCAGAGTAAAGATGTCCTCCGCCACACGGCCAAACTGCATCACGATGTAATCCGCTGAAAACACACCAACACACGATCACAACAGCGCAGACAAACCTTCCTGGAAAGTCCATTATATGAAGAGACGGCTTATTATCGTTCCCTGTTAAAGTCCCCCTGTCGTCAATCATTTTATCCCTTAAAGATGAACTGAACTGAAATGTGAAAAAAGGTGATATAACAGATGTATTATTCTTATACTAACAAGAGCAATTTTTGTGTTGCTTGAAAAAAGCTATATTGATATTTTTAGCTTATATTTTTAATTCAAATTTTTAGTGTAATTTACTTTTAATTGTCATAAACAACACGTTATCAACGTCGATTTTTTTCAGTTCAGTTCATCTTTAAACTCATCTTTGATCAGCAACATGACATATTTAAATGCCTTACAATAGCTTGAATGTAACTCATGCCTCATTTAGTATGCGCGGTTCTATAAATATGCAAATGAGCCCCGCCTCCACTCACTCCCTCACTCAGAGATCCACTGGTTGACGATCACACGTTGATCTGATTGGTTACAAGGTCGTTTGTGACGTCAGAAACACCAGCAATTTCACCGTGTTTTTGAGACTGTCTTTGGTTCACTGCAGTTTTAAGGAGAAAATACTCAGCAATGCTGTCGACTTATGAACTTACACATGGTTTGTCTTATTAAAAACGCCACACGGACATATAAACAACATTAAAAGCTGGATTTTCACCACAGGGGGACTTAAAAGGGGAAATGAAGCAAGTTTACATGATTTACAAGATGGATTTCCACTATAATCAATAATTATATAAGAAACATGATAAATGTAAACATATAAAAGAAAATAAGGAAAGCCCGTTATATCTTTCACAGCCAGGGCGCCGCCATTGTGCAGTATTCTAACATGTGACGTCACGGGGTTAATAAAACCTGGCTGAATATAGGAATATCCCGACATCAAACTGTCTACACCACGGCGTTTTAACCGCGGACAACTAACATTAGGTACAGTGATTATTAGCTAACAGCTGTAAGCATGAACTAGTGTTTAGCTAACTTACTGAAGTTTATTAGTACCAGACAAAAAGACGACGTCTAACGTTATATGTTATATACAGCAGATGGACTCCGACACGGTGGGCATCGCAGTGCAACAGCCACACTGACACCAGGTAACGTTAGCGTTGCAACTTGCCGTCCCGCTCTTCGCCCCAAACCACCACCGGCTGTTCGACATAACGACGTACTGCTCGGTTCCCACGCCGTATCGGCTCAAATGCATATTAAAACATGCTAACTTACATGGTGTTGACAAGAGACAGAGATATAATGGCAGACATCGCAAACAATGTTTCCTTGTGCAGTGTGTAAACAAACGTTAGACGTCGTCTTTTTGTCTGGTACTAATAAACTTCAGTAAGTTAGCTAAACACTAGTTCATGCTTACAGTTCATGTTTACATTTATCATGTTTCTTATATAATTATTGATTATAGTGGAAATCCATCTTGTAAATCATGTAAACTTGATTGACTGCTTCATTTCCCCTTTAACAGATTAGTTATGGACTCATGTAACTCACGGTCATTGTCGTGGACGATCTGAAAGTTCTTGACGGACGCCTGAGTGACTCTGCCGTGGAAGTTTAACACGTATGACTGAGTGTCGTCGTTCCACACCGGCGCTTTATTATGCAGCTCTATCAGATTGTCCAATGAATGATTCTGCCATTTACTCAGCAGAGACTCCTGCTCCTGAAACACACACACACACACACACATTCATGCATCACTCGCAGTCTGCGCTCATAATGACCACCTGATTGACAGCTGTCGGCAGAAACACTCACACAAGGGGGCCGAACCGGGACACGTTCGAAATTCATGTTCATGCCAGGAATGATCACAGTCATCTTCCGTGGCCCTTTGAAGCCCAGAACATTAGTCTCCTAAAAACACACACACACACACACACACACACACACACACACACACACACACACACACACACACACACACACACACAGGGTTCGTATAGATACTGTAAAATGAAATTTCAGGACTTTCAATGACTCATAAAGCACTACTTTTCAAGGACCACAATCAGAGATGTCACTTATCGAACAATATTTTTTGTATTTTTTAAGGAAACTCAAATTACAGATATAAGGTATCCAAAATAAAACGTAATGTAATAATATATTAAATACAAAGTTTATAATGGCTGTTTTTGTTCAATAAATAATATTTTATATTATAATGTTGACGTACTTCATATCAAGAAAAGTTATGAGGTGTTAATTGTGCGTTGAAAAGATTGTATTTGTGTTTTTTCAAAAATATTAAATTTCATATATATTATATTTAAATAAATCAAGCACTTTTCAAGTACCTCTTCGTAAATATGTCTGTTGTTTCAAAGGTTTTCCCAGGACTTAAATGTCAAAAAGTCAAATTCAAGTGCTTTAAGAACAGCACACAACAATAAAAGTGTCCAGACAGTGTGAACACACACACTCACACACACACTCACGTAGCAGATGGCGGCGAGCTCCTGTCGTGTGTTGGTTTCCTCCAGCAGCGCTCCGGGGCTTTTCGAAGGGTTCGTGCCGTTATCGTACACGGTAAACTTCGTCCCCATCAGATTAGACCTGCGCACGCGTGAAGAGTGTATTTTAACTACAGCATTTGGATGATTGAGGACAAACGTTTCTTATTTGGGCCATACAATGTCTAGCTCAGGGGTTTTCAATCTTTTAGATGCCATGGATCATCCTCGTGCGTTTTAAAGACATGTATAAAGACCACATTTATACTGGGATTTTGTTCCCCCATGCATTATAGCAGTGTACTGTTAGCTGTGTTATTTACTTACGTTAATCAGATTTTTAGTATTTATTTATTTTAATCAGATTTCTATAATTAATTAATTTATTTTAATCTTATTTTGACTATTTATTGATTGATTTTTTTTACACTGTAGACGGTTTTCTCTAAACTTTTCCTGTCTAATTTTATTATTTAAATCATTTTTATAATTTACTTATATTTTAAATTTACCCATTTTTATTATTTATTTAGGTCTATTTAAGTATTTTAATACAATTTACATTTACTTACTTATTTTAATTATTTATTGAATTATTTTAAACTAATATATTTTATTTTTACATTGTTTTTCAATCTAACATATTTTTACTTGTTTATTTAATCATTTTAATCTAATGTTTATTATTCATTTATTTTAGTAAATAAATATATATTTATATAAATATATAATTTACAAATTTTCCTTAAACTTTTCCCATCTAAAATCTGATTGATTCGTTTATTTCTTTATTATTCAATTTTTCAATAGTTCATTTATTAATCTAAATCTTATTAATAGTGGAAATTGTTTTCTGCGGTAACAAATGCTGATCAATTGAACAGAAACCGGGTGATCCGGTCGTAGGTTCACAGTGCTAATATGATTCGCTCCCTCAAACCGCATTGGGATGGATGTCACTTGTGATCACATAATGTGACGAGTTCATACCAGAAGCAAAAGGTTGTCACCTCAGTTTCCCTATGAAGCTCTCGCCCTCACGGGACAGGTCTGTGGCGTCTACAGAGATCAGGTAGTTTGATGTCTTGCTCTTTTTCCTCTTGCGTCCAGCCAATAAAAACACCTGATGAAAGAGAGACTGTTTACTGTTCAATAGATCAGCATTTGTAACCGCAGAAAATTATTTCCACTACTAATAAGAATTAGATTAATAAATAAACTATAAAAAAATGTGATTACAATAAAAAAATAAAATATAAAAAATTTGATTAAAATAAATTAATAATACAATTTAATTGAAATGATTAAATGAACAAATAAAATAAAACAAATTACTGAAAAAATGTTAAAATAACAAATAATAATAATAAATATATTTTTAAACAATGCAATAAATGTCAAAATACAAAAAACATATTAAAATTAAAAAATTGAAATAAAAATAAATTATAAAATGGATTAAAAATAATTAAGAAAATAAAAAATGATTTGTAAATTGAAATGATTAAATGAACAAATAAAATAAAAAAATTGAAAAAATAATGTTAAAATGACAAATAATAATATATATTTTATAAACAATGCAATAAATGTCAAAATACAAAAATAAATATTGAAAAAAAAAAAAAAAATTGAAATAAAAATAAATTATAAAATGGATTAAAAATAATTAAGTAAATAATAAAAAATGTGATTGAAAAAAATGTTAAAATAACATAAATGATAATATATATTTTATAAACAATGCAATAAATGTCAAAATCCACAAAAAAATATTGAAATTAAAAAATAATAAATAAAAATAAAAATAAATTATAAAATGGATTAAAAATGATTAAGTAAATAATAAAAAATGATTCGTAAATAAATAAGAACAAATAAGAAATAAAAAGTAAGTAAATACAAAAATCGGAGTGTGTGAAGTGTGTGAACGTGACAGTGTTCAGATCGCCACCTTCTTGCCGTCTTCTCTCTCCAGGTGCATGAAGTATGTTGGGTAGAGTCCGCGGTCCATGCCCTTCTTATCCCGGGAGATGCGGCACTTGAGCGGGACTCCCCGCGGAGCCGGGCGGAGCACGAACTCCTCCAGATTATCCACCTCGACGGAGGAGCCCTCAGCCGATGGAGAGCTCACCGGGATACACTCCTGACGCCCGGGGCAGAAACACACTTAACACACTTGGAACCTATTTCAAGGTTTCGTTCTCGAGCACCAAACACTGTTGTTGTGTTTGCACAAGTTCAGGCCGTTTCTCATACATATATCATAGACAACAGACAACACTATAAAAACACATTAACCACTGAAATATTATAATAAACACATCTTATTTTTATTCATATAATTAATCATTACAGGGACAAAGCTGTGCTTTTCATTTGTCTCAGAGAAAATGCTCTTTAAAGTCACAGAGGAAAGTTCACAAACTCACCCAAATACCCATATCCCAAAATAATATTTAATGGACTCCACAATGCAGTCTATAAAAAATTAAGCAAAAAAATTGAGACAAAGACAAAGCAATATTGATACTATACACCTTTATTAAGGCGTTTTGTTTGTTTATTTATTTTTAATCTAATTATTAGAGTATATATATTTTAAACACATTTTTAGTATTTGTTTACTTTATATTATTCTCAATTATATTACTTTTATTTATTTTTTATTACATTTTATTTATTTTAATCAAATATTTATTTATTTTTTAATAAAAGTTCTATAATGTATTATTTTAATCACATGTTCTCATGTTTTTCAACCTACTGTTTTATTATTTATTTATTAGTTTTAATTGACGTATTAATTAATTAATTATTTAGTTTAATCCAAATTATTTATTTATCTTAATGTAATTACTAGTATTTATATATATATAATCTAATTTAATTTGTTTTATTTTATTCTATTTTTATTACTTATTTTAATACCATTTAAAATTGTATTTGTTTTAATCTAATTATTTTAAATAAAAGTTTTATTATGTGTTTATTTTAATCGTATCTTATATTGTAATATAACTTCTTATTTGTAAATGAACAAGTTATTAGAAATATAACAGAAAGAGTTTGCTGATACTACAGTTTCTCATGGAAGAATACTATACCAAATGAGATTTTGCTTGGTGTGTCTGTGTGTGTGTGTGTGTGTGTGTCTGTGTGTGTGTGTGTGTGTGTGTGTGTGTGTGTGTGTGTGTGTGTGTGTGCGGCTCTCACCGTGGTGGATTTGGTGCTGGAGGCCGACGCAGGTCTCGTGCTCTCTGTGTTCGGGGAAAGCGATCGGCTTCGCTCTTCGGCTTCATCGTCCTCATCCTCGCTGGCCTCATCGTAGTTCATACTGCCAGACAGTCCTGAGAGGAACAGAGTTTGAAGAGCTCGAGATGAGAAACAACAGTCGAAGATCTGCCATTTACACACAATCTCCTGAGACACACACACACACTTCACCATCCTGCACTGTGAGTGTGTGTGCTATTCTTGACATTTAAAAAAATTACATCACAGTAATGAACAAGCACAGTGTCATTAACGTGGTAATTGTAAAATACTGTGAATAATTCTAGTTCATTTCTGTTCATTAAAAGAAAGCTGAAAATATAAATGTTAGTTGAAAAACTTAAACTAAACGAAAATTAGAAATTTTCTAATTAGAAAATTAGAAACTGAAACAAGTTTAATTGAAGCACTAAAATGAATAACTGGAAAAAAAACTGAAACTGAAAAAATTATAAAAATAAATTAAACAAATAGCTATATAAAAAAATGACAAAAGCACAATTTTAATAACAAAATACAATTAAAACTCAAACGAAAAATATACAAATATTAATAAAAAATATTAATAACATAATTATATTAATAATATAAAATAATACTGATTCTAGATACCTTATTATGAATTGTTTAGATAAATACTTAATTGTTTTTTTACTCTTTAAAAAAAAAAAAACATTTTTACATTTCAATCTGGACTAAAACATGCCTGACAAGGCCTCTAAAAGTGTTCTGCTTCTTCATATCTGTGTTCTTTTGTATGGAACCCCTAAAGGGACATGGTTTAAAAACAGTATATAAATAATATCAATCTTTTTTTCTTTTTTTTTTTTAAATGTAAAAGTTTTTTGTGTGCACCAAAGCGTTTTTTCCTATGGCAAGCATATATTTTTGAATAGTTTTCAATGGGAGCGCTGCATATTTAAACACCAGCACCATGACAAGGCTTTATTTTACTCTTGTGTCAACGACTTTTGTGTAAAACTCATCACTGTCACTTTTTACCCAGCTGTCCCATCACAGTGGAGGAGGGGCGAGTCAAATACCACACCGACTAATCACAGTGGAGGAGGAGTGGGTCAAATACCACACCGACCAATCACAGTGGAGGAGAGGCGAGTCAAATACCACACCGACTAATCACAGTGGAGGAGGAGCAGGTAAAATACCACACCGACTAATCACAGTGGAGGAGGAGCGGGTCAAATACCACACCGACCAATCACAGTGGAGGAGGGGCGAGTCAAATACCACACCGACCAATCACAGTGGAGGAGGGGCGAGTCAAATACCACACCGACTAATCACAGTGGAGGAGGAGCGGGTCAAATACCACACCGACCAATCACAGTGGAGGAGGGGCGGGACAAATACCACACCGACCAATCACAGTTGAGGAGGGGCGGGACAAATACCACACCGGCCAATCACAGTGGAGGAGGGGCGGGACAAATACCACACCGGCCAATCACAGTGGAGGAGGGGCGGGACAAATACCACACTGACCAATCACAGTGGAGGAGGAGCGGGTCAAATCCCACACCGACCAATCACAGTGGATGAGGGGCGGGACAAATACCACACCGTCCAATCACAGTGGAGGAGGGGCGGGACAAATACCACACCGTCCAATCACAGTGGAGGGGCGGATCAAATACCACACCGACCAATCACAGTGGAGGAGGAGCGGGTCAAATACCACACCGACCAATCACAGTGGAGGAGGGGCGGGACAAATACCACACCGACCAATCACAGTGGAGGGGGGGGCGGGACAAATACCACACCGACCAATCACAGTGGAGGAGGGGCGGGACAAATACCACACCGACCAATCACAGTGGAGGGGGGGCGGGACAAATACCACACCGACCAATCACAGTGGAGGAGGAGCGGGACAAATACCACACCGACCAATCACAGTGGAGGAGGAGCGGGTCAAATACCACACCGACCAATCACAGTGGAGGAGGGGCGGGACAAATACCACACCGACCAATCACAGTGGAGGAGGGGCGGGACAAATACCACACCGACCAATCACAGTGGAGGAGGAGCGGGTCAAATACCACACCGACCAATCACAGTGGAGGAGGGGCGGGACAAATACCACACCGACCAATCACAGTGGAGGAGGGGCGGGACAAATACCACACCGACCAATCACAGTGGAGGAGGGGCGGGACAAATACAACACCTACCAATCACAGTGGAGGAGGGGCGGGACAAATACCACACCATCCAATCACAGTGGAGGAGGGGCGGGACAAATACCACACCGACCAATCACAGTGGAGGAGGGGCGGGACAAATACCACACCGACCAATCACAGTGGAGGAGGAGCGGATCAAATACCACACCGACCAATCGTCCCTGTTCTCTATGTGGTTCAGCAAACTCTTCATCCAAAACAAGGGCCAGAGCAAGTACTTTACATTGTGTCGACATCAGAAACAAGCTGTCCATGAAATCAGAAACTAGTAACACTTCCTCATGATTCTGTATCATACGTCTCAAGCAAGTGTGCCGTACACGTACTGAAAAGGGAAGCAAAAGCATTTAGATCGCCGCCTGATATCCAAGTAAGCGTGTGTGTGTGTTTTACCCAAGCAGCAACATTACGGTCTCTCTCTTGAAACCAACACGAAAGTGCCTAAAAAAACTGCAATTCATCGACTGGCCACTAGAGACCGGCTCCAAAAGAGAGTCAATCTCATAAACCCCCATGTTAAAAAGCCCAACTTTACAGCAGAATTTGTTTTTATTCAGCCTGGTGCAAAAAGTGGTTGTAGTCTATATAGCTAATTTTGCCCTTCATGACAACAATTTTTATAACTCATCCGTTTAAAAGATATTAAGCCTTAAAGTTCTGCATAGTTAAGGGCGTGGCCACTTGAGTGACAGGTGGATTGCCGCTGATGTCACCACTAGCCGTTTGTCTGCTGTCTGTTAGCGTCACGTGACCTCAGCTAATCTGCCTCGCTGCCCATTATCTCTGTTATAGGTCTCTCTTCAGAACCTACAGGTGATGTCACGGGCACTACTACGCCCGTATTTATGGTCTTACCACGTCTCTGCAGCAGTGTGTGTATGTCAGTCTTGGGTTCCAGCAGTGTGTCGGTGTCGGCGTCGGTCTCTGGCTCTTCTGCGGTGGGCGGCGAGGACTGTTGTGTCTGACTGACGGACAAAACCTGGATCTTACTTCCCAGATCCGGAGCCTCGGACCCCAGCAGCGCCGCGGGCCCGTCGATGCCTGACGGACACACACACACACATGAAATCACTCACACATACGACTGCACAGCCAGACACTAAATGCAAATCAAAGCACGAGATTTTTTCAGATCTATTTGGCAGGTTCAAGCCTGTCATTTAATTTTCAGACTCCAAAAAACATTCCCAGAGAGAGTGAAGGACAAACAGCAGATATGAGTCCTGAGAAACAGATAAGAGAAGCAAAAACTATAAACAAATGAAATTGAAGCAAAACAGAGGAGGGGAAGACAGGAGTGAATGAGGCTGCGTCTACATTAATCCAGATTAAGTTATGCTCATTTTGGCCTTCGCACGAGACAAAAAAAATGTGTCCCTGGGAAAACTGAGGTTTTTGAAGATACTCTGCGTGTGGATATATTTGAAAATGTCGCTTTCGTGTCGTAGCTGAGACACAAGTCCCCCCGATAATTAGAAATGTCCAAATTGTCCGCCTAATATTTAATATTCTTGACTCACCAGTGCTCGTTAATCTCTGAATCATTGAGATGGATCAAATCAATCAAATCAAAGAAGGCGGGGCTTATTGTTCACTGAAGACGAGTGCAATTCCAACGTGATGAAAGTAGCTAAACTTTAAAAGTCCCCCCTGTGGTAAAAATCAAGTTTTTAATGTTGTTTATATGTCTATGTATATGCTTTAAGACGAATCATGTGTAAGTTCATAAGTCGACAGCATTGCTGAGTATTTTCTGCTTAAAACTGCAGTGAACCAAAGACAGTCTCAAAAACACGGTGTGAAATCGCTGGTGTTTCTGATGTCACAAACGACTTTGTAACCAATCAGATCAACGTGTGCTCGTCAACCAGTGGATCTCTGAGTGAGTGAGTGAGTGAGTGGAGGCGGGGCTCATTTGCATATTTATAGAACCACGAATACTAAATGAGGCAAGGGTGTCGAGTTACATTCAAATATATTCATATTATATTTAAATATGTCATTTTGGTGATCAAAGATGAGTTTTAAGGGATAAAATAATTTACTACAGGGGGACTTTAAATAACCAACAGTAATATCCACTGATGTAAAATACTTAACTTTTTAAATCAAATTTTGCCATTTTGAATTGAAAATATGCCATCATTTACACGATTTATGTAATTTATAAGTGAATATGCCGAGACAAGAAACGTTTTGCGTTTTCTACATACAGTGTTAGACACAAATAAGATTGAATGTAAATGATTGTGCCTGAAGAATAGCGTGAGAACTCATGTCTGGTCTTTCCGTATCACATGTATACAGTCAAACCAAATATTATTCAGGCCCCAAATATAATTTTTGATATTATACTAGTGTGTGCAGGACACTATAGTTCAGTTATGTAAGTGAGGAGAGTAAAATAAAGTAAACTGTGACACATTATACCCAAATATTCTTCATACAGTGACTATCAGTAAAAATTATCAAATTTGGGATCAATAATTCCTCAGACACTTTGAGCTGATCATGTTTTCTTCAGTGTTTTTCTGAAACTGCTAATGCTCTTTTTACACACAGACTGAACAACATGAAGCATTGCTTGGTCACTGGTGGAGCTAAACTGGTATTCTCTAATTGTGTAGTTAAATTTACCAGCTGACAGATATTCATCATAATTCATGTGTGAGTCTAACAGAGTTCTTGTCATATTTTATTACCATTTTCTAAACTATAGCGAATAAACTGTGATAATGTGAGAAATGTTGAAGGTGTCTGAATAAATGTTGATTTGACTGTATATACGATGTGTGCACGAGAAACTTCTGGAAAACCATTGTAAGCGCTGTAGCCTCATAAAAAGCACAGTGAGGAGTGTCGTGGTTGAGCTCTCAGAGGTCGCGTTTGATGACCTCACCATCTAGGATGATGTCACTGCCCGTGCTGACGTGTGGCTCGACGAGAAGCGCTTGTTCTTCACTGCGACGGGGTCGTGAGCGCCGAGGACGTCCCTCAGGGTTCGGCTGGACCATCAGCGGCTCCTGGCGTTTCCGTCGCTGCTTCTGCTCCAACAGCGCCCTCTGTGGACACACAGACACACACTTTAGTCTCTTCAGCATATAAAGCGATCGTGTCTCTTCAGAAAATTTGGACTAAACAACTCAATTAATTTTACGATTTCTTTATGAACTTTTTGAAGCGTCAAAGTTGAAGTTGCGTAACCTGTCAATGGAGGGAGAGAAATTTTTTATCAGATTTCAATAAAATATCTTCATTCGTGTTTCAAAGATGAACGAAAATCTTACAGGTTTGGAATGAGTGATGAAACCCTTTGACATGCACTAACAATGAACAATACTTCTCCAGTATTTATTCATGTGTGTGTATGTGTTCATTTTATAAAAAAAAAAAAAGGAAATGAGTAGATGTACGGTGACCTAACATGAACAAACAATGAATACTGTATCTTTGATTAACATTAACAAAGATTAATTAATGCTGTAAAATAAATATTGCCCATTTTTAGTTTATGTAAGTTAATGCATTAACTAAAGTTAACAAATGAGAGCTTAAGTTACCGAAATGTACATCATTCCCACAATTCCTTCTAATAAAACTTAAACTAAAATGAAAACTGACAATGTAAAAAATAAAATCTAATTCAAAATATTAATAAATACTATAATAGTATATAAATAATACACAGGGTTCCCACACCTTGGTTAACTTCAAATTCAAAGACATTTCAAGGACTTTCCAGGTCCAATAACCTCAAATTCAAGGATGTGTAGGATCTTCATGTGGGGACACGTTTCAAGTGAGAGCAAGGTTACATCGTGTTCCCTTGTAAGATACTTGTTACAGTTTTGCACATGTGAACGTCATGGCAACAAACTACTCACGTCCCATAACTAATGTAAATCAAGCAAGCTAGTATGCATAGGCCACAAAGTGTTGGCGAAATAACACATTAGCGGACCAGAGGAAATAATATGGAATGTTTTACAGAAAAGTTCTTGCACAAAAAAATTCAAGCACTTTCAAGGACCTGTATCTATGTATGTGTATTTTCAAAAACTTTCCAGGGCCTTGTAATCTTTTTTTCAGATTCACAAACCTTCAAGGATTTCAAGGACCCGTGGGAACCCTGAATACAGTTCTTTTTTAATATATGATCATTTTAAGCTACAATATTCTTGATTTTTTTATATAATTAAAAATATAATATAAAATATAATAGGACGAGTGTTCAAATGTTTGACAGAGTTTAATCCAAAGATAATCTGAGATAAAAACATTGAGAGCACAGGAAGTAAACTGTAACACAGACAAGGACAGAACACACAATCTCCTAAAAGAAAACACTCACAGAAAGATGAAGAAGTTGACGAGCGCTCGCTAGAATCATCCTTGCGACAGCAGAAGCGAAGAGTGTGTGAAAGAGATGGGATGAGATGAGAGCACATGCCGACAGGAAGAGAATGAGTTTGAGAGCTCGTATTTGGAGCTCACGCTGAGGGCGGCACAGGAAACCACAGAAACTGTTTTACGGCAGAAAAGCTCTCAAATACAAACCATAATACTGTAGCGTCTCTCATGGAGTACTCGGGAACTACTGAAGTGAGGTTTTTTGTCTATTTTTGGCTTTATTATGATAAGACAGTATAGATGGACAGGAAGTGAGGTGGGAGAGAGAGAAGGGGACGGGATCGGGAAAGGTCCGCGAGCTGAGACTCAAACTCAAGTGTTATTATAATTTATTGTTTTGATGTGTCACTTTGTTTGGATGCATTTTTGTGTTTTATTTTTTTTTATGTGTGTGTTTTTGTTTTAACGTATTTTATAATGTATTATTGTGTTTTGCCGTGTGTTTTGTGTATTATATTCAGAAAAAAATGAATCCAGAAACGGGAAAAACGGAATTTGGAAAAAATTTTAAACGGAATTTAGGAAAAAATAAAATATAGTACATTTCATAGTACCCTATTAAATGTGTTTTGACACATTATTATGTATTATTGTGTTTTGATGCATTTTATTGTGTATTAATGTCTTTTGGCATAAGTAATTGTGTATTATTGTGTTTTGACGCATGCTATTGTATATTAATGTGTTTTGGCATGTGTACTTGTGTATTGTGTTTTGATGTGTAGTTTATTGTGTTTTGACACACATTATTGTGTATTATTGTGCTTTGATGTGTTTTATTGTGTTTTGACGCATGCTATTGTGTATTAATGTCTTCTGGCATGTGTAATTGTGTATTATTGTGTTTTGATGTGTGGTTTATTGTGTTTTGACACACATTATTTTGTATTATTGTGTTTTTATAATGCAAAACATTTGTGTTTTGAAGTGTGTATTTGTGTTTTGAAGTGTAGTTTATTGTGTTTTGACACACATTATTGTGTATTATTGTGCTTTGATGTGTTTTATTGTGTTTTGACGCAGGCTATTGTATATTAATGTCTTCTGGCATGTGTAATTGTGTATTATTGTGTTTTGATGTGTGGTTTATTGTGTTTTGACACACATTATTTTGTATTATTGTGCTTTGATGTGTTTTATTGTGTTTTGACGCATGCTATTGTGTATTAATGTCTTCTGGCATGTGTAATTGTGTATTATTGTGTTTTGATGTGTGGTTTATTGTGTTTTGACACACATTATTTTGTATTATTGTGCTTTGATGTGTTTTATTGTGTTTTGACGCAGGCTATTGTATATTAATGTGTTCTGGCATGTGTAATTGTGTATTATTGTGTTTTGATGTGTGGTTTATTGTGATTTGACACACATTATTTTGTATTATTGTGTTTTTATAATGCAAAACATTTGTGTTTTGAAGTGTGTATTTGTGTTTTGAAGTGTGTATTGCTGTTTTAATTGTGTGTAAATGTGTCTCACCTGTTTCTCCAGTTTCTGCTGTCTGAGGTTCAGACTGTCGTCCTCCACCGTACTGAAACACAATAAAACAACATTGCGAACCCATTTAAAAAACACCTATATAATTTCATACACACTTATATCCTCTCAATCAGTAGATAAGCTCACTATATAATCACCAAAGGCTGAATCTAATGCTAAAATACACAATTTGACATGTTGAAAGATGGCTATGTGCGTCCAGACAATAACTTGAGTGTGAGTGTTGGCATCATTCGTGTATCAGTCATTGTGTTGCTAGGCAACCGAGAGACACCCAAACAAAAGAAAATCAATTTCTCACAAACATCCTCACATCTATACATCTAAAAAATACACACACACACACACAGACACGCAAAGACTAGAGAAACATTTCAAAGCTGTGTTGAAAAGAAATATGAAACTAGTATTTTTTTTTATATATATATATATATATATATATATATATATATATAAATTGAGTTATCATTTTGTGTAAAATAATTTATTTGTGGTTGAATTTATTGTCAAATTAAAAAAATATGCTTAATTTATTTATTCTATAGAAATTATTTCATCCATCCGCATTAGATCCGGTCACTAAAGACCCGAATATGTAATAATGTTTGGCGAAATATTCATGAAGGGTTAACTTGAGGCAGGAAAGCAGCCACATAGCAACGACCTAGCGACCACCTTAGCAACTGCATAGCAACATGCTTAAACTAATCAGAACACTGCAGAAACTGCACTGCAAAATGCACAGCCAACTTCCTACAACACACTACCGGGTCCATTAGTAAAAGTAGTGTGTGACTATAGTGTGTGTGTTGTACCTGGTCGTGGCGGTGGACGCGAATCTGGAGGAACTGGAGGGTCTTTGTATCCATGACGATCACAGACGTACAGAGGAGAGAAACACAAGAGAAAGGAGAAAGAGTCCGTGAGGATCAGCGATGAAGATGAGCAGTCTGAACACACACCTGAATGAATGTTTCATGCTCACGGTGTGACCGAGGTAAGACGACACACAAGCGTTCTGACGAGACACCTGTGTAACCATGGTTACCACCATCGACATGACAACTTGTGGTGACACACACATAAACACACACACACACACATAAACACACACACATTCTAACAGATGCTCGCCAGAACAGGAGAAAGAAAGAACAGGAGGAAGAAAGAAAGGTCAGGTGTAGTGTTGTGTGTGAGTGATGAGTGGAAACTTCAGATCTCAGAGGAGCAGAAACACCATCAACAAAACCCACACCATGATCTCCATCCATCCATCCATCTTTCTATCTATATCATCCATCTTTCTATCTATGTATCTATCTATCTATCTATCTATCTATATCATCCATCTTTCTATCTATATCATCCATCTATCTTTCTATATCATCCATCTATCTATCTATATCATCCATCTATTTATCTATCTATATCATCCATCTATCTATCTATATCATCCATCTATCTTATCTATATCATCCATCTATTTATCTATCTATATCATCCATCTATCCATCTATCTATCTATATCATCCATCTATCTATCTATATCATCCATCTATCTTATCTATATCATCCATCTATTTATCTATCTATATCATCCATCTATCCATCTATCTATCTATATCATCCATCTATCTATCTATATCATCCATCTATTTATCTATCTATATCATCCATCTATCCATCTATCTATGTATATCATCCATCTATTTATCTATCTATATCATCCATCTATTTATCCATCTATCTATATCATCCATCTATTTATCTATCTATATCATCCATCTATCAATCTATATCATCCATCTATTTATCCATCTATCTATATCATCCATCTATTTATCTATCTATCTATATCATCCATCTATCTTTCTATCTATATCATCCATCTTTCTATCTATATCATCCATCTATTTATCCATCTATCTATATCATCCATCTATTTATCTATCTATATCATCCATCTATCTATCTATCTATCTATCTATCTATATCATCCATCTATTTATCCATCTATCTATATCATCCATCTATTTATCTATCTATCTATATCATCCATCTATCTATCTATATTATCCATCTATCTATATCATCCATCTCTCTTTCTATCAATATCATCCATCCATTTATCCCTTTGTTTGTCCATCTATCTGGACCAAATATAATATTTTTGAATCAATCACTGCAAAAGTTCCCCTCAGTGTTTATGGTGGCTGATCGACTGCATCTGTTCATCCATGCATCGACTGATACTCTATTCTTCATTATACAGTAAATGTCAATATGTTGCATCATTCAGGAAACTAAACACATCTTAATGACTGCAAACACACCTCACAAACACACAACAGAGCAACTGTCCTCATGTGAATCCAGAGCACACACACCTCAACACACACACATACACACACACAAACTGAGAAACTTGCCCGTGTCTTTTAAACAGTAAACCTCCGTTCCCTCTTATGTGTGTGTGTGTGTGTGTGTGTGTGTACCTGTACGACCAGCGGCTGTAAGCGGGCTGAGAAGAGCTCTTCACCGTCTCCATGTCGAGTGTGAGTGTGAGTGTGAGAGTGTGTGTCTGTGTTTCGCGGTCTCTACCTCGTGCAGGTCATGTGGGAACACACACACACACGCATGAGGGCCACAGGTGAGCCCTCTGGGATGATGTTGGTCACTACGGCAACAACACCCCACACACGCCCTTTGAAAAGTCGGTGTGTGGGGGAACCGAGAGGCCACTGAAGTGTGAAAGCCACCGGTTTAAAACTACACGACACACACGACTGCACGTGTGTCATTAATGCATGTTTCACAGCGAACAGAGAACGTTCTCTCAGAGTTATGAACAAATGTTCTTCCAGTATCGTTAATAGAGCGTTCATTCAAACTTATCTGCTCTTTAATTATGTTCTTAAAGCACAAACATATTATTTATACATCATTCATGGAACTGATTTCGTCAAAGTTCCGTTTCGGAATGTTCAGAGAACACTTAAAAGTAACATTTCCATAAAGTAAGCAAAATTATAAAATGGAATGTTTTTTTTATGTTTGTACAAAAAAAACATTTTCTAATATAAAAATAATATACGTTTAGATATAACGTTTAGAAATCAAATTTTCGTAACTTAATGGGAATGAAACCAAAAATGATGTGGTTGTGACTGGATTCAAGCGTCTGATCAAACTGTAATGTGAATGTGTTCATGTAAACAAGATGTTTCTGCAGCTTAATGGTCTTTTTGAACTAAGAAGGAAGTTTTGAGGAAGTTCTGAAAGAAAAGTTTAGTCTTTTAACACTATGAACCCTTTGAATAGGTAGAGAAATCAATCTCCAAAACACAGGCTTGTTGAGTAAATCATTTTTGATTTACATAGCAACCGTCTTCTATGTAAATTATTATAACTGTAAACCCAAACCGCAATCATCTCATCAGTAGCGTGTCATTCTCACGGCTCTGATAATGATGCCAATCTCAGGCTGTACTTCTTCCACATTCATCTAATGGCCACCGGAACAGACCATAATTGCAGAATAATGACTCTCAGGTACATTCAACAGGTCTGTGAGTGGATGGACTATTTTCTGGTTTTGTGAATAAACTCCTTGAAAACGCTTGCTCCGATATGTGAATCAAGGCCAGCTGCATTCATAAAGATCTGGGAGACACACTTGCAAACACAAACACACACACACACACACACATGCCAACATGCATGCGAATACAGAACAAACATAATGCATTATGTGTTTGAGCTGTTGCTTATAATAAACCACAAGAGATCACGATTCTGAATAGACAACTAAACTAAATAACATGTAATTTACTAGAGGTTCTGACAAAATGTCAATTGCTGCAGAATATGTAAAAAATGTTTTATTTTTTTTATCAGTTTGAATGTATGATTCAACGACTCACTCATAAAGACTTGTTTCATTACTGGATGAATCAAATCTCTTGAATTGATAATTCAATGACTCACTCATAAACAATAATAATAATAATTCATTACATTCGTTTATATAACGCTTTTCTCTGCACTCAAAGCGCTTTACATAAAGACTTCACTTGTTTCATTACTGGATGAATCTAATCTCTTGAATTAATGATTCAATGACTCACTCATAAAGACTTTGCTTGTTTCATTACTGGATGAATCAGCGTTTTTGAAAGAATCTCTTGAATGAATGATTCAATGACAAATACATTTTTAACAGTCCCTCATCTCCACTTCTACTGGTTTAACGATGTAATCGATACATCTGATTTATTCTCTTTTGATCGCTGTTTATTTCTGAACTATAATATGCATGCATATACAGTATATATATATATATATACAGTATATATATATATATATATATATATAAATATAAATATATACATATAATATGTGTGTGTAAGTTTATATACACACACACACAGACAGACCCGCGCAAACACACATATAATATATACATATAATATATAAATAGAGTATATATATATATAAAATATATATACACATACACATATTGTATATAAACACAAACTTTTATGTTAGATGTGATTAATTGCGATTAATCGATTTGACAGCCCTATTTAAAATGAAGTAATTTATATCTATACAATTTTTTACATTGTGAAATTAAATAAAATATTGTGTAGATTTTATTAGATTAAGTAATCACAGCTCATGGAAACATATTCAACTATATATAAGGAAACATTTCTATAGGTGAATCAGTCAATTCACCTAAAATGGAAGAAAAAAAATCAGGAGCCTATATATCGAATACAAGAAAATGAAGCCTACTTCTGTAATGTGATATTATTTTCATAACAATTAAGCGATTTTCACCCTCAAATTCTAGTTATTTTGTATTATGATGTCATATTTGGACACAGTGGTTTTCTATTTTATTTAAATCAGTGCAAATGTAAGCAAGCACAACAAATACATACTTCGCAATTAAAAAAAAAACAAATCATTATTTTGGCATTGCAGTAATTAGAAGGCGGTTAAAGGAGCAGTATGTAGGATTGTGGCCAAACCTGGTACTGCAATCACTGACTTGAGGTTGCCAGATAAGTTGCAGGATTCAGCAGAAACGTTCAAATGGCAAGTGACGACGAGACGTACACAGTACGTTTTTTTTCTGTTAATTATGTTTATGCTTCATGAGAGACATTTGATAAGTAATTATGTATTTTAAAAATGTCCTAATTGTCATTAGTTAAATATAACCGTAAAGATTTATGCTCGTATATGACAGTATAATTTTTTTATAATGTCAATATCCTAGCCATACTACTGTTGTCAGTGATATAAGTATTTGAAATGAACATGATTTCTTAATGTCTAGTGACATATCAGGGCCTTTTTATGATTAATTGAAATAAATTCTCTTACATACAGCTCCTTTAATTGTCTTGAAAATAATGTTACAATGTCAAAAATCTTAATGATGGGACTATAAAAAAATTATAATGTAAAAAGTCGAGCTCCAGCTATATTATGATGTCATTTCAATATAGAAATGACGTACATATTACATATCATGACTATATCAGAATAGTGAAACCACTGGATATTTGTAACGGTCGGTAACACACTCGAGCGACTAATGAATTATACCCATTCAGTCACTGTGAGATTGATCAAATTCCAAAATATAAATTAATCAATGAGGCGTTTTCTGTGATTTACAGACGAGTAGCTAAACATCATATTTCAGACTGTAATGTTCATCAGTATTCCCTGCTATCATGATCCAGCTAACGTTAACTGCTTCTCAACAGTTACAGCCCTGACCGCATTCATTCACACTCTCCTGCGTTATTCTCTTTCTCTTCTGTTCATAATCCAGCAGTTTAATTCAGAAAATGTGTGTTTTGTTCTAAATCCGTGTGTGTTGTTGTGTATTTTTAGCTTGATGGCTGATGTTACAGCGCGCGTTCGCGAAACGCAACAGGATCCCACCGACAGAAAACACACCAAAGTTACGAAAGACACGATAAATCACACATGCACGCGCACACCGAGGTCCCAAAACGGCCGTCACTTTTGGATCATTTCTAAGAAATATTCCCTTCGGTGTCTTACCTGCTGTAGTAACTCATGTTTATCCACCGTTGCTATGGACTCCTCCGCAACTGTCGCGTCGCGTCCCCGTGCGGCATGTGCGCAAAACCCGCAGCGGCCGCGGCGAGCACGCGCCTGCGCATGCGCACATGGTTACAATCAAGCTCATCCTCAAGGGGGCGCGTGATGGCTCAGAAAATTCAATAACAACTCAGCACGGTTGTTTATTAGAGATATTTGTACACTAAAAAATATGATTTTTCCAATCTATACATTAAAATGCGAGATATCTCACATCCGCATATGAATCTCTATTAACTTTTCATCACAAACAACTGTGATTGGTAACCGTGGTGCTGTCACGTGGGATGCATTACATTTTTCAGCGATTTTCGAGATGGTCCAATCACAGTAGTTTGTGATGAATCTGCACAACAATTTACACTGCGATAGCTCGTTCGAGTCGACAAAGACCTTTTTTTATGATGCTAGCGTCCAATTTTACATTCATACATGAATTTTAATGACAGCTGCCTTGGCTGGTCTTAAAGGGATAGTTCACCCAAAATTGAAAATTATTTCATTAATTACCCACATGTCCCACCAAACCATTAGGATCTTTTTGATGACATATAGGCTAAGTTGGACTAAACCGCTCATTTCATATGGATTATTATTTTACGATCTCTTTATCAACCTTTTGAAGTGTCAAATTGGTAGTTGCGTAGAGGTCAACGAAGGGACAGACATCTCAGATTTCATAAAAAAGAGCTTCATTTGTGTTTCGAAGATGAACAAAAATATTACGTTCTTGGAACGACATGAGGGTGACTAATTAATGACAGAAATGTCATTTTTGGGTGATAAATACCTTTAAGTTAGTAACGGTCTGCTTCTGGTCTAGTGCTGGTCTTGTGTACCAAGTTGACTAAGGTCGTTTTACTGATTATGTTAATTGAATTAGTCATGAGGAAAGATCCTGTAGCATTTGAGTGCAGGTACAGGCACTTGAACTAAATCATGATTATTAGTGTGAATGAGTTGAACAAATAGTTTTTGGGTCCACTGTGTGTGCCGATTTATAAGACCATTATATACTTTAAATTAATTTAGATCCTAATATCTCTACTAGATGGCAGTATAGTCACTGCTAATTGTCAAGTATTTCTACCGAAGTCAAACTACACTTGCTCTCATCTGGTATAATGTTTGTTACAAAGTTCTATTAGCTCCTATGTGATGGTTTTGAATCTTATTAAACATTTGATGACACATCTCACCACTCAACATCTGCTTTTAATGTCTGTCCTTTTACTTATCATGATGCACTTGCAGTCCAGAAAACAGCTTTGTTGAATATATATATATATATATATATATATATATATATATATATATATATATATATATAAAAGCACCTGCATACACATATTGCTTGAAAAATAGCCTATAATAGTTGCTTACTGGGGGTCTTTGGCGTAGGTGTTTTCTAAAAATAAATCGGGTCAGGAGTTTCTGGAGATCTACAACCAAGAGAACATGAGAGAAGACATCAAGGTGGACGAGGTTATGCTGAGGAAAACACAGCTGCTCATCTGACCGCTGCATGTACATACAAGAGATTATTTATACAGATCATCTCAAAAACCATCCAGCCTCTGCAAACAAACACAGACTGACACTGAACAGGAAACGCGTCAACGAACGTGAAAACAAAACCTTTGGGAACGTTATGATGCTTCCATTGCACATTTTCAGAACAAAAATAGTTTTGTTGAAAACTTTGATGAATCAACTTTGACAGAAAAAAAAACAAATATTTTCTTCTTACATATACTTCATGTGCTATGCCTAGACATTTAGACAAACATTTTTTTCCATTATTTTAACTCTTCAAAATAATTTATTGGTTTATTGATTTATTGGTCAAGTGTACTCACTCACACAATTTGTTGTAGCATTGAACACAAGATACACATTTTATAATATATGCATGCAGATACACACACTTTACACAATAAAAAAGTTTATGTACATGCTGTTATTTGTATGCATGGGTAAAATAGGACAGTGTGGGTGTTTTTTGGTCCAATTATATATAAAAACGAAGTATTGCAGATGGGGGTTAAATTGGTGGCATAAATAAATATGAAATTAACCAATTTAAATCTCTTTTTTTCTAAGTTATACAAGATTCAACAACTTTTTGAGGTCAGTTTAATCTAATTTGTGAAATGACTCTCACAGATAATTTGATTGTACTTAATTTAAGACAGCAACTAAACTTAAGTTTTTAAGTAGCTGGAAATTAGGTTTTTGCCCAGCAAAATACAAAATCTTCATTGTAGCTGCACATTTCAATAGGAAATCCATCAAAACATTGCATGAGTTCCTTCATTCACATGCCTGTCGTCTCAGACGTCTGATCTGTTGGCTCTCTGATTCTGCCCACTGTTGATCGAGGGCAGTGAGGATTGATATGCTGGAAATAAAGCAGAGAATTTCACAGCCCGAATGTCAGAAAGGTTTTAAATCACTGTGGGTGGACGAGCATGAAGTCTCCGCTGCTCTGTGGAAAAATACAGGGACAGCATATCAGTGTTGTTTGTGCATCAGGTGCAGTTTGGAGAATGACCGGCACATGACGGATGCATGTGAGGGAGGGAGGGAGGGAGAGAGAGAGAGAGGGAGAGAGAGAGAGAGAGAGAGAGAGAGAGAGAGAGAGAGAGAGAGAGAGAGAGAGAGAGAGAGAGAGAGAGAGAGAGAGAGAGGGAGAGAGAGAGAGAGAGAGAGAGAGAGAGAGAGAGAGAGAGAGAGAGAGAGAGAGAGAGAGGGAGAGAGAGAGAGAGAGGGAGAGAGAGAGAGAGAGAGAGAGAGAGGGAGAGAGAGAGAGAGAGAGAGAGAGAGAGAGAGAGAGAAAGAGGGAGGGAGGGAGAGAGAGAGAGAGGGAGAGAGGGAGGGGGAGAGAGAGAGAGAGAGAGAGATCAACTCATTCATTTTTTGTTTTAATTCCTTTTTAATACAATTTTATGAACATACTTTATCGTAAACATATTTATCACAAAAAAAATTGAAATAACACCTTAAACATGAAAGTATTATGCAATAATTGAAGACATTTCTCCTTATATAGAACGTTTTTGGAAAGTTTTTTTTTTAATTGAGCCAAGAACCCAAGAGTTCTATATAGAACCACATAGAACCTTTTTTTCATGAGTGTGAGGTTTGATTAAGTGATTTAGGGATAATGCTGTCTTTAAGATACATTTTTGTATGACAAGTTTTCTCAAATTATATATTTAAATATGCAAATAAGGCATTATCTAATTAAATATGCATGCTCTCATTTGCATACATTTCCATAACAGAAATCTGAAGATACCAAAATACCTAGTTAAATTAAACTATACCAAAAGTTAAAATGTCCAGAAAACTTTATTTCTGAATGTTTTCTAAAAAAAATACTTTAGAAACATTTTTTTTATTGGTTATGAAAAAGTTTCAATATTACTTTTGAATGTTCTCTAAACGTTCTAAACCAAATGACATTTAAAAAAAAAAAAAAAAACGTTATGAATGTTGAATTTAAAGCATTCAGGAAAAAAACATGAATGAATGATGTATAAATAATGTTGTTGTGCTAATGTTTTGAGAAGACCAGATCATTCTATTCTATTAGCGTTAGGAAGAATTCTTCTTTGCCAGAACATTCTGAGAACATTAGTCGCTCATGGAATATGATGGATGGACTATATGGAGTCCAGAGCTGATACTCCAGCTGCATGTATTTTCCTGCTCCATGTTTTATTAGGACAGAATAACAAGTGCAGAAACATCTGTACGCGTGAGGAGATGCCCTGTCCCGCTCACGGGTGGGTGTTGTTGACACAGATGGATGTAAAACATGGATGTTCTTTAGCACAACATAAAGACAATCACAGACAAACCATGTTCACTGAACATAATTCATTAATGAATCTGTGCTGCCTCCACTAACAAAAAGATATAACTATTTTTATGTATAATTATAACCCACTTCCAAGCCAAGAAAAATACTTTCCAAAAAGTTTTGCTATTAAGTTATGAAAACGTTATTTTTGAATCTTCCCATCCAGTTTTGTAAATGTCCTTGGTTATACAGTATATCCCTTATATAACATTAAGGGAACATTCCATTGCATCATTACTTTTGAATGTTCACTGAACGTTCTGAAACATTTCAAACGTTAGATGGACATCAAACTAAACGAGAGAATCTTGTTCTGAGAACATTATCTGCTAGTTGGGTTACTATCAAACAAATCAATAATTCATAAACTACACTCAGAAGTTGTAACAGTGAATTAAAGGTGGAATTTTTGCAGTAGAAAAACTGAAATTGTATTTTCTTGTAAAACATATTCCAGTCATCTTTATTTACGACTTTAAAAAATCTTTTTTTTTTTTTTTTTAGGGGGGGGGTGAAATGCTGATGCACATGTGATAAGTTTGAACATTCTTTGCCCAGAAATCATGTGTGTGTTTGTGATAGTTTCGTATCAGAGCTGGTTTATCTCATGGCAGGTGAGACGCAATATGTTTGTGCACATGTCCTCCAGGGTTTTTGAGTTTGCCATCACGTTTTAATCAGATAAGTAGTTTGTTTTCCAATGCATCAGATCATTTGGTATTTAAAGCTGCTGTCTGCAACATTTTTTGATCAAATTCAGTGAAATCGACACTATAATCCGACAGAACAACATAAATAAAGTGGTTTTAGAAAAAAAAAACGAGCTTCTAACTCCACCTGGAGCGTGTTATTTGTTTTGCAAAAATCCACCGCTCCTGGTTCATTGTGTCCAATCAGCGCAGGGGGGTGTGAGATCTGACGGCCAATCACAGGCCATGCACACCATAGACATAATAAATACATAGACGCCCTATTGGCCGCTTTGGAGCGTTGCTGCGATACGTCAACGTGTCCGCCATTTTGCGGAGGGCAAGACTGCGCTGTGAACAAATGCAAGTAAACGGGTGAGCTGCGGTTTTCCTGGATAAAAACAATAATAACGTTTACATTTATCAGCCGATTTCAGTGGTTTGCACGTGGTGTACGTTACTATTACTAATTATATAATTACCAAATACAACCAGAAAAAAATGTTCAGTCTTTTGTTTGTGAAAGGTAATTCCCCGAGACCTGTTTTCAATTGTGTGGCGACTTGTACAGCCCCAAGCAGCGCACGACACAGGCATTTTTCTCAATTCCCATAATGAGAGGTATGGGCAAGTTGCCCTCCTTGATATGGCGGCGCCGTTGACGTACGCTCCAGCAGCCAATAGGATGTCTATGTATTTATTATGTCTATGATGCACACGCCACCCCTCGCGCACGTTACAATCACATGCACACGCCTGAAGTTCGCGCAGTAACGAAGAGTGATGGCAGAAAAGATTCCAGTTCCTCAGTTAACCTCTAGAGCTAGGAGGTCAAAAACAACACAGGAAAAGAGAACACCTGCTGAAAAGAAAGAAGTAAAGAAAGAAAGCGACGGTAATAAAACCAGGATCAACATCGGATCGGCATTTGAAAGGTGGAGAGATTTACGTGATTTAATTGGGTTCAAGCTGGATGCAGAGCTTGCTACATTTCTTCTCGACAGGTGATTGTGCTTTATCAGCCAGTTACTTTATTTCTTCGTGTTATGTTAGTAATCTAAGTATGTTTGCCCAAATGTGTAGCTAACGTTAGCACTTGTTGTGAAGGTTCGTGGTGCACACACTGACGAGCACGAACTCGGTGGGGGGGTATTCGTTGATAGTGGGGGAGGGGCATGAGAGTTGTAAACATTCAAAATTGTGCCTAAGTCCACTCAATCTGCCAAACTTGCTGACTGCAGCTTTAAGGAGCATCTGAAAGTGTCTGTAATTGTCAGATTCTTCTGCTCCACTGATGTCTTTATAGTCATGATGGCGGTTACGTAACGTCTTATGTAACATGTTTAGGGCTCTTGTGTTTTGGTCTGATGGTCACAGACAGAAGCTTGTTAAGAGCCAGTGTGAGGAATCGCCATGTGAAGCTCGTCACGCTCTTCAAGAGCCCATGAAGTCGCTTCACTCCTGAACCAGAATCAGCAACACAAATAGTGACGGACAGCAGGGAAAACCAGGCAAATGCAGTAAAAATTATGTAATTTGCTTTTGAATTACACTGCAAAAAGTCAAAACTAAGCTAGAAAACATCAGAAAAACAATCTTGTTCTCACTTTTTGACCCGACTGGCAGATATTTGTTCTTATTTTAAGCTTACATTCACCTAATTTTGATTAATTTATTCAGTAAACAAGACTTACTATCTTGAGTAATTTTGCTTCTCCAGTAAATAAGATATTTGTGCTGGAAAACGAGACAGAAACACTGAGGAAGACCGTCACTTTTTGCAGTGCGTGAAAGAACTGAACATTAAAAAAAGTCCTTCTTTTTATCATTTTGCAAACATTATAGGAACGTTACTTTTGAATGTTTTCCGAAAACAAGTTCCATCATTTAAAAAACATTAGACAACTGTTCAATGTTTCATGAAAAAACGTTCGACGAACGATGTATAAATAATGTTTTTGTTCTACTGTTTTGAGAAAGTTATTAAAGGCCATGCAGATAACGTTGAACGAATGTCCTATTAATGTTATTGGAAGAACGCTTGTTCATAACTTTAAGAGAACATTCTCTGTTCGCTGGGAACTTGCTTGCAGGTTCTGCAAGGGCAAACACAAAAATCTAGTTTAAAGAATGTGTTTTGAATGGCTCTGTTTAATATCTAAATGGTAAGTTTGAATAAGAGATTGAATCTGCTTTTGCTGCTGTATGTTTGGATGACTGAATGTCCAGTAATAATTACTGGACAGTAAAAACAGGGCCTGAACAGCGGGGATGTTGCTGTTCACATTCCTGCAAACACACACATACTGATTCAATCAGGCATCCCATCAAAAACAAGATCACACTGCAAAACAATGAGGCTCTTCATCAGTATTTCTGACTTGTTTTCGAGCACAAATATCTAAACATTCTTAAATCCAGATACATTTACTGGAGAAGCAAGAAGTCTTGTTTACTGAAAAATGTATCAAAATTAAGTGAGTTTGTGCTGAAAACAAGAAAAAATATCTGCCAATAGAGTCAGATAAATAATCTTAATTCAAAGGGAAAACTAAATCCTAACTCTAATCTTAATTAGAGACAAAAAATAAGACTTAATATCTGATGTAATTTTGCTTCTCCATGCATCTTGATTTAAGAATGTTTAAATATTTGTGCTGGAAAACAAGACAGAAATACTGAAGAAGAGCATAATTTATTTTGCAGTGTACCGTTGCTGAAGTCTGTTTTAGAAGTGCCAGAGGACTGAACTTTACATAAGAACAGTTTCTTCAGTTTTAACCCTTTTTGACAGAAAATTTTGACTATTGAGACAGTAGGGATGGCATCAAAACACACCACAGGCCCGTTTAAACATGAGCACTACGGCTCAACATGTCTGGACGATGTATGCAAACCACCAGCTTCATCACAAAAATGTGATGTGAACATTATTTTCCTCATATTCTCCATTGTTGCGGCTCCCAGTCTGTCAGTAACGCTCTGTTTACTTCCTGTCTCAATGAAGCCCCTCCTCCTGAAAAGCACACTGTGCTCTGATTGGTCGGCTGGATCAGTGTGTTGTGATGGGTTGAGTGCTTCGAGTGTGTTTGGGAAATGTCCCGCCCCTTACCATAACCGCCAGTTTAACACACTACTAACTAACTCAACCAGGCCCCGCCCCTTTATTCTGCATATTAATTATTATAATGAGGAATATTGTGGCGTGTTCGTTCCCGAAGAAACTCAATGGAGGCGTTTCAGGAGTTCAGAAACACTGAAATAGAGAAGAAATCCCGCTGGAGGGACGTTTAATGCTCAAACAGCAACATTACACACTAAAGAAAGATGGGAAAAAAGCAGAATAGGTGCTCTTTAAATAAAATCACTGTATTCCAAAGTGAAAATGACTCACACCATCAGGTCTATTATAATAATAAAAAAACTTTTCAATTAACAACTGTAAAAATGCTTTTCTCAACCCCTGCTGATTTCAAGTGCAAGTATCTAAAGGGTAAATGATTTGTCTAGTGTTTGTTTTAGTGAATAATGTCAGGACCCCAGTTGCAGATTGATCTCATTATATAAGAGAGCCTTTACAAAATCACCCGCCAAACTTTGACCTCATTTTCTGTAAGAACTGAGTAAAAATGTGCAGAATAACGGGTGTTGAGACGAAGCGGCGAGTGCATACCTGTGCAGTGAGATCAACACACACACATTCACACTCATGAGCTCACATAAAGCATGGCAGCGGTGTGTGATTGATGGTTCTTCACAGTAAAAGCAGCAGCATAAGAACAGAATGTGCTAGAACCTCGAACAGACTGATGGTTATTTTGTGGTCATTATACGCGTGAAACTTAAAACGCTTAGAGAGAGAAGGGTCATAAAGTCATCACTCTTCCAATAACCTAATGCGCTGCCTACCTAGAAAGCACTTTTATTGGCATTGATGGTTCCATGAGGAACCTTTAGCAACTTTCATTGCACAAAATGTTCTTTATTCTTATATGTTCCTCACATTAAGAAAACTATGTTTTTTTTGAAAGAATTGATCTCTGAAAGGGGAAAAAACCCTTTTTAGATTCTTTCCATTGCAGATATCCTTCACATATAGGCAATATGGGATGTTTTGCTAACATTTTTTCAAATAAAAACGTTTTAATGAACATTCCCAACTTTTAAATGTTTTAAAAATGTTTTATCTTGGTTATACAAATGTTATTCCATTTTGCAAACATTATGGGAATGATATCAGGTAAAATGGGCCGCTTCAGGTTTGGGGGTCCCAGCCCCTCTGGAATTTAGAGCCAATGACAGCAAAGGATTTCAAACTTGTCATAACTGTGCTTGACGAGTAACAGGTGATTTGATTGGTTTATGGTTGCTATGGTGGGCGGGGGAATAATTCTAATCAAGACTGCACCAGAAAGCTGCATGGTAAGTAGCCTGGCATACCAAATCTAACTAAACTATTATAAGGATGATAAATCTATAATAAAAAAAAAACATGCACATAAAAAAACGATGCACAATATCTGTCTTGATGGCATCAATCAGAAATAATGTTGTTGGTTTGGTATTTGAACATATTTTTTGAAAAAGTGATGTTTTTCTTGTTTTCTTTCACTGAGGTAAAATGGGCTACATTGTTTCAGCAAAAATAGGCTATCACCTGTGTCACTCACAAACACACATACACGTGTTTGAGTGTGTGTGTGTGTGTATGCACATAATGACCTCTTCAATCAGTTCACACCACAGAAAGAAACCCACGAATGAGGGGACCTTCCACCTCCACAGTAAGTGATATTTTATACTAGACCTACTTTCAAACTTAGGCTACATGACATGTTACACATCCATGCTCCCGCAAACATACGCATGCACATTCATGCACGCACGCACACACACACATACACACAATTTAGTCCCTAATCATATAAAATGTACACCCAATTATTATTCTATTTCTTGCAATAACATAGGCTCTTTTTGTTATTTTCTTTCTGTTCAGTCTGTGAGATCGGTCACATTCACTGACTTGATCTCCGTGCCGCATAGAGAGAGCGCCATCAGAAAGAGAGCGAAGCCACCATCATATAACCTAACAAGTGAGCAACAGTAAATATATTCAAACAAAAAAGTCATCCAGCAAGCAAGCCAGCAATACCCGGGCAGCAAGCAACCAAAAGGGAAAAAAGCAGGACAAGAGAAGCAAATCACCTTGCAAAGTCTGCAACAGCCACTATGGTGATCCAAATGACCCTAAGATACTGAGGAATGGGTCAAATGTGATACACACACACACACACACACACACACACACAGCACTGACATCAGTTCACTGATCTATGTTCCAAAACTGACTTTTTTAATTGCACATTTGAATGTGTGTTTGCACCCAAAAAAAATGTTTTTAAAATGAATGTTTGAATATGTTTGTTTAAAGCAGTTTAAATGTTATGTGGCTGTATAAGCAATTGTGTTTTAAAATTAAAATTGATGATAAATTACTATTTCCCTTTGCAGTTTGACTGGCCCATTGTACCTGAAACTTCTCATGCAAAAAAAGTTGGCACAGCTGATGTTTCAAGAACTGTAGGGCCTAAATAAATTGTATTTTATTACAGGATTTCAACACAAAATTATCAAAAACAGTCATTATTAATCATAAAAACACATGGAAAAGGCATATATGGTATTATATTATTGTCCCAAACGATTTACCAAAAAGTGGCCCAATTTACCTGATATCACCCTGACTTTAATACGTTCCTAAACAAGTCGTAGCATTTCAAAAACGTTACATGAACGTGCAACTAAAACGCTTCAGAGAAAACCTCCATGAATGTTGAAAAAATAACATTTTTGTGCTTGTTTCGAACATTATTAAAGACCAGATAATGTTGAAAAAACTTTCTATTAATGTTACCGGAAGAACATTTGCTCATAAGAAAGAACTTTTCCAGAACGTTTTCCATTGCGAAATACCAGAACTGATTATGTTCAGTCTAAATACTGTTTCTTCGAACATTTCCAGCATTTTATCACGTTAATAGAATGTTCGTTCAAAGTTATCTGGTCTTTAATAATGTTTTTAAAATGTTATTTATACATCGTTCATGGAAACGTTCTAGTTGGATGCGCATCTAATGTTTTTTAAATGTTACTACTTGTGTGTGAACATTCAAAAGTAACATTCCCATAATGTTTGTTCCCTCAATGATCACATAACCAAGAAAAAAAAAACCTTTTAAAACACATTTAAACATTTTAAACATTCAAAAACTTAATGGGATCGTTCTTTTTGTCAGCTGCACTATTTGTATAACACAAGCAGTTTCTGTCTGTGATCTTACAGAGGTTCGCTCAGACTTCCATTGATAAAAATGCATTATATTTTAGGAGATTTACTGAATCTATTCACAAGGCATGTCAGTCCGCTGCCTGTGCTCAAGATCGGTTTCTGCTGTCACTTAATGTAACTGACCTGCAGTCAGTTCCCGCGCTGTATGCTGACACGTACACGAATATGAAGACCTTTCTCATGGATGTCAACGTTCATGGAATAACACACTAGTTTTGCTGGGAAGTGTTTATATGCATTGAAACTTGCATTTACCAAAAAATGTGCATAGAGCACACTGCATTGAATACTGTATCCCATGATGCAATGCGCCTAACAGAGTCATGAAGGCGATCCATTTGCATGATTTAAATGCTGCCATATTTTGCAAATATGTTGCATCATCTCCTTTCAGAAGCGTCAGGATGAGCGTTCGACTTCGCTCAAGGACACACACATGTATTCACACGAGTGAAGCTGGCAGGGATATCTGTGAGTGAACAGATATGGAAAGTCATCTGAATTTGCTTGGCAGTGTGTAAATATCCTTCTGATAACAGACTAAAATAATAAGATCACTGCTCAACAATTAAAAAAAAGATTGCAAAAACCTTGTGATTTATGAATATGACTCCACTATTGCACTCCAGCGACTCAACATGGATAAATGCAGTGTAGAGTAACAGACTAAACAACAAAACCAAGTAGAAATCAACTAATAGCCCCTTTTCACAGTAAGGCATGATAAAAGGCTGGTATAAAATGAAGTCAACCGGAACCAGGAACACTTCCTATAACAACAGATGTGACATGATTCGTAAGAAGAATGCAGCTAATATTAGTCTCTGTTTATCCCGAGGTTTACCGTATCAGCCGGATCCGGGCCGGATGACAGCCATCGGCACAGGTCCTCAACAGAGACCACAAGAACCAGTCCGCCGTGAAAATAATCCATCTTCAAGCAGGACCTGGATGAATATTTGAATGCTACATGATCTGACACTGATAATCACACCGTGTTCATTCGATGTCCCATGAGAACTGAGCGGACTGAGTCCGGTTACCCAGAGTTTGGGTTCTTGCCATGGCTTGCTCAGTTGGGGACACTTAATATTCAGAAATATTATTGATCTGATGCACTGACGCTGAACTGAGCTGGATGGTGACATAATTTTTTGCAGAACTGCTTTATAGATGAAATTAATTGAATAATTGATGATCTTTACAACAGAACTGAATCAACACTGACCTGACTTCAGCTGAACAACAGCCGAATACATCATTTTACTGCTATCACTAAAGCTGCGTTGAAACTATCTGTGTTGTATAAAGGGCTATATAAATAAAGGTGACTTCACTAACGTTACTGGAAGAACGTTTGTTCATGAATTTTTCGAGAACCTTGTCAGAACGTTTTGAGCATTTTCCCTGTTAACTGGGACTGTAATGAAAAAAGAGGAGATAGTTATTTAAAAATAATACATAAATACAATATATAGGCACAATATGTAAAAAATACAATAAATAATTTAAAGGAAAGTTAAATAAAAAGCACTTTTACAAAGTAAAAGTAAAATAAATAAAATTAAATAATCCAAAAATAAAGCAAAACAAAACAATAAAATAAAACAAGTAATAAAAAATGTATAATAATAAAGTAAAATCAATACAATTAATAAAAAAAAAATACAACAAATAATATAATAAAATAAAATAAAATAAAGCAGTGACGAACAAAAACTCCCCAAACACCCTCGAGGAGCAACACGATCTGCACACTCCAAGATGATCTCTGGAAGAGACCCTCCTCTCCTCTCTCTCTCTCTCTCTCTCTCTCTCTCTCTCTCTCTCTCTCTCTCTCTCTCTCTCTCTCTCTCTCCTCTCTCTCTCTCTTGGTCTCTCTCTCTCTCCTCTCTCGGTCTCTCTCTCTCTCTCTCTCTCTCTCTCTCTCTCTCTCTCTCTCTCTCTCTCTCTCTCTCTCTCCCCCTCTCTCTCTCTCTCTCTCTCTCTCGTCTCTCTCCCCCTCTCTCTCTCTCTCTCCCTCTCACTCTCTCTCTCTCTCTCTCTGTGTGTGTGTGTGTTGTTGCTCCTGTAATTTGATGCTCGTGGAGGGTGTTGCCATCACATGGTGGGAAATTTCCACCGGCTCCTCCCAGTGAAACGGGTTTGATCTCGAGGAGCGACGCCAGTTCCTCTTCATCCTGCGAGATTTGCGCAGATTCCTTCAGGATCCAGGTGGGTTCGTACACACACAGACACTCATTTATTTCCAGAATGAAAGTTATGAAAGTTTTAATTCCAAGAACGAGCACTTTAAAGATTATATGAATGTTTTTTAAGTGTACAAATGGTTTCAAGACTCCTAAACGGCAAAAGTAACGTTTTGCGTGTTATATATCACTTACTGAACTTATCGAAGCTTGTTCTTTATGTATAGGCGCTTGCAAACATTGAAGCAATAGGTTGGAAACACTATAGATCGTATTTGAACGACATATTAACAAAAAAGCTGGGGTTTAAATGTGTGTTTTGAATATTTTGATGAACATTAGTGTGTTGGTTTCACGCACACAAAGCGGTTGTTTGGCGCGCGCAGAAGCTCGTGCATTCAGTCAATCAAACCTGCAGCATTATGGCAAGCCGTTTTAACATTTAATCCTTTAAAATTACTAGTATCTATTTTCATGCTACTAGTACTTATTTTTTTAGATACTAGTATCTATTCCGCAAGGTATTAGTGCTTATTTTATACCTTTCTAGTGCTACACAAAGCTTAGTGCTACACAAAAGTGATTAGCAACATACCGGTATCTATTTTTAAATATGATTTTATGACGTTTTGTCAGGAATAAACGTTGGTTGATGCATTTCCTTGTTTGTTTATTATTTGCAACGAGGAAGCCGCATCTAAACCATTATTTGTTTCCATAGGAATAAATTGTTCTGATTCCACCTATAATCTTTTATGCTGATGAGCATTTGAGCAGTTTTTTTATAGCAAGTCCATTGTCTTCTTTGCAAACTATGTTTAAACACTAAACTGGCAAGTAACAGAGTGAGAATGAGTGATCTGACTGACTCCATGTGTTGCAGTTGTATTGAGTTTTATGCTAATCCAGAACTTTCTGTAATGTGTGATCCGCCCACCAATACTGAACACATTCACACACATGCATTGCACTTCATTGGACCTTTAAAAATTCATGAGCACGACCATTAATTACTGCCATTGCATGCATTTTACACTTAAACGCGTAATGTAGATTCTGACTTATAAAGCTCTTCAGTTACATTGTAGGTTCATTGCTTTTGTTAGTTTGATTTTTTTTTTTTAAGTGCAAACATTTGATGCAAACCTTGTTTTAACAGAACAGAACACCACGGACCAGTTATGACTAATATAGATGTTTATTTGTTGTCATTATTTTGAAAGGTTTTGGATATTTTAGATTGAAACAACAGTTTATGATAATCAAAGCACTGACTTTGCAATCTACCCGTCATCCAAACTGTTAAGGATGATTAGGCCAGTTTGTTTGAGGCCCATCACAGTTAAAACTGATGAAAGTAAACATTCGCTTACACAATTTAAATATGCAAAGTCATTATTCTGTGAACTGTTGTAACCTGTTTGTCAGGTTTCAGTCAGAGACGAACAATAGCTATCAATCATTGCAGATAACGTACACAAAATGTAAAGCTGTGACATGGACGTGGTATCTTATATCGCATTTTGAACCTATATTTTCCAGAAAATATGTTGCACCTGACTGACACACACACACACACACACACACACAGATAAGTAGCATCAGATTCAATTCAGAGATCATGTAAAATACCACTTACAAACATTATAAACGTGTATTTTATTTCCCCTCACTCCACACTGAATTCTTTACATTTGAAGTATTCAGAACAGAAATTAAAAATATAAGTAAAAAACAAACATGAAACATTTGTTTAGGCTTGGTATTTAATATAAAAGCCAAGACTTAACGAATGTGTTTAAAGCAAGACTGAAACTACTGGCATTTTGGAAATGTGGAAAATTTGCAATTTTGAATTAGCTTTTATTGTGATCATTTTAGTTTACATAATAATTTAGTTTAGTTTTTAGTAATTTCGTTGTGCTTTCGTCATGTTATAATACGTTTTTTTAAATACTGACATTTAAGTTTAATTCATTTTTATTAAAATGTTCAATATTTAATTATTTTAGTGCTCCAACTTAAACTTTACGCATGTTGCGCTTGCTTGACGTTAATTGCATTGTATAAGTCGCTCTTAAATAATTCAAAGAATGAATGTTTTAATGTCATGGCAGTCATTGGGTTCAGTGTTTTTCCAATAATGGAAGCGGTTGACTATAATAGCTGGTTTCTTAGACCCTACTGTAATTATGGAGCAAACCCAAAGACCGAAACACCTCAGAGAACAAACACAATGTTCCTGTCAAACCGAGCCAGATCAGAAACGCACAGAACTTCACCTTTATAATGTCCGCTAACTGACAGCTTAAAATTAGACGTTTAGGATAAAACTTGATTTTATTATTGATAATTATGATCATAAGGTGGTGTTATGAAATATGACTGCCTATGAACAACTCACCCCAAATCTACAGGTGAGACTCAAACAATTTGAATATCGTGCAAAAGTTCATATATTTCAGTAATTCAAATTAAAAGGTGAATCTAATATATTTAGTATGCAGGTCCTTCTCAAAAAATTAGCATATTGTTCATTGTTCAAAAAAGTTCATTATTTTCCATTATGTAATGATAAAAAATTAAACTTTCATTTATTTTAGATTCATTGCACACCAACTGAAATATTTCAGGTCTTTTATTGTTTTAATACTGATGATTTTGGCATACAGCTCATGAAAACCCAAAATTCCTGTCTCAAAAAATTTGCATATTTCATCCGACCAATAAAAGAAGTGTTTTTAATACAAAAAAAAGCCAACCTTCAAATAATTATGTTCAGTTATGCACTCAATACTTGGTCGGGAATCCTTTTGCAGAAATGACTGCTTTCAATGCGGCGTGGCATGGAGGCAATCAGCCTGTGGCACTGCTGAGGTGTTCTGGAGGCCCAGGATGCTTCGAGAGCGGCCTTAAGCTCATCCAGAGTGTTGGGTCTTGCGTCTCTCAACTTTCTCTTCACAATATCCCACAGATTCTCTATGGGGTTCAGGTCAGGAGAGTTGGCAGGGCCAATTGAGCACAGTAATACCATGGTCAGTAAACCATTTACCAGTGGTTTTGGCACTGTGAGCAGGTGCCAGGTCGTGCTGAAAAATGAAATCTTCATCTCCATAAAGCTTTTCAGCAGGTTGGAAGCATGAAGTGCTCCAAAATCTCCTGATAGCTAGCTGCACTTGACCCTGCCCTTGATAAAACACAGTGGACCAACACCAGCAGCTGACATGGCACCCCAGACCATCACTGACTGTGGGTACTTGACACTGGACTTCAGGCATTTCGGCATTTCCTTCTCCCCAGTCTTCCTCCAGACTCTGGCACCTTGATTTCTGAATGACATGCAACCACTGAGCAACAGTCCAGTGCTGCTTCTCTGTAGGCCAGGTCAGGCGCTTCTGCCGCTGTTTCTGGTTCAAAAGTGTCTTGACCTGGGGAATGCGGCACCTGTAGCCCATTTCCTGCACACGCCTGTGCACGGTGGCTCTGAATGTTTCTACTCCAGACTCAGTCCACTGCTTCCGCAGGTCCCCCAAGGTCTGGAATCGGTCCTTCTCCACAATCTTCCTCAGGGTCCGGTCACCTCTTCTCGTTGTGCAGCGTTTTTTGCCACACTTTTTCCTTCCCACAGACTTCCCACTGAGGTGCCTTGATACAGCACTCTGGGAACAGCCTATTTGTTCAGAAATGTCTTTCTGTGTCTTACCGTCTTGCTTGAGGGTGTCAATGATGGCCTTCTGGACAGCAGTCAGGTCGGCAGTCTTACCCATGATTGCGGTTTTGAGTAATGAAACAGGCTGGGAGTTTTTAAAAGCCTCAGGAATCTTTTGCAGGTGTTTAGAGTTAATTAGTTGATTCAGATGATTAGGTTAATAGCTCGTTTAGAGAACCTTTTCATGATATGCTAATTTTTTGAGACAGGAATTTGGGGTTTTCATGAGCTGTATGCCAAAATCATCAGTATTAAAACAATAAAACACCTGAAATACTTCAGTTGGTGTGCAATGAATCTAAAACATATGAAAGTTTCATTTTTATCATTATATTATGGAAAATAATGAACTTTATCACAATATGCTAATTTTTTGAGAAGGACCTGTATATAACTATATACATATGCATGATTATACTTTTCAGAGGGCCGACATTTCTGTATTTAAAATCCTTTTTTTAATTGATTTCATGTAGTCTAATTTTGTGAGATTTTGAATTTGGGGTTTTCATAAGCCGTAAGCCATAATCATCAAAATGATAACTTTTGCTCGGTAGTCTAATTTTCGAGTTTCACCTGTAAAGTGTTGATATATGGTTATTTAGTGGTTGTTAGCACAATGCTAGGGTGTTCTGGGTGGTTTCTGTGTAATTTCTCACTGTTTTCATGACAGCAGTTCATCCTCACGATATAATCTGGGTCTGCATCTGATCACTTAGTAAAGTAACACCACACTCTCCTCAACAAGTGGAAGTTAAATGTTTTAATTCGAGGAACAGTGTGCTCTCTTCTTCCTCAACTTCTGTAAAGGATTGGATCTGGTCGTCATCCACCCTCGTCCTTTCGTTATTTTCAGCGCGAGCAGCTCAGGTCAGTCCATTATGTGTTCTGCTACGTCACTGATGTCCCAAGCAATGAGCAAATCGATAGACTGATAAGATTTGGACAGAGAGATGAAACCAAGGACATGACAGCTAGAAATTAGACTTTTGAAACTCTTTTTATACTTGCCATTCATTTTATACTTGCATAGCAGTTTTTTTTTAGAGGTCAAAGCACCAAAAGTCTGTAGCGACATTTTTTCACATTTTGCTGGTGTGTAAGTCATGGCAGCCCAGAGATTGTGCGATTAAAAGTTGTAAAATTTGGCACACTGCTAGAGAAACATCTCATCTACTGTAATGGGAAATTTGGGGTCTTTATCACAAACCGTCTAGCGCCACCAACAGCTCAAATTTGCACTAACATTTCTATTTATCGTAGTGCTTCGTAATCTGATTCTGAGTTCAGTGAAAAATGATTGTTTAAATTTAAGACAAGTAGGATTTTTCATTATTTTGAAGTTTGTCAGAAACGTAAAAGTTTTTATTTATTAAGTGTTTTTAACAATACACATTGTTTCAAAGGAACTTTACAGAATATCGTGATGTTAATGTTTATAATATCTTAAAATATTCATGCCATATAGTCCAGCGTCAGGACAGTGGTTCAAATTTAAAAAAACAAATGAAATAAAAAGTTTTTATTGTTTTTTGACCCATGTGCCATGCAACAATAAGCATCCAAAATGTTAGAAATGTCACAATTCTCATTTTATTCCAATTTCGATTAAAAAATCAGGAAATTTATTTTACACTTGTTATAAACTAAACTAGGGCTGCGTCTGAAATCACATATTCTCTTAAGCAGGAACTTATGTTGAATAAATACTGACTAGCTACTGCTAAAAAACTACAGTATGAATGGGTACTACATTCCCCATGTTGTCATCGTCATGTGATCAACCAGTGTCCGTTACATCACTTCACTGCCATTCTCAAATCCTCTTCTATGATAAATAATGATTCCATGAATATAATGTTGAAAATACAAGTACGAGTGTCAGGTTTCAGATTTTATGGAGTGAAGGTTCTGCCGTCCTGTCTCTGCTGGTTGATATATTTGTGTAATGTAATCTTGAGCCATACGCTGGATAATCTTAGAGCTGAAGGAGAACATGAGTCCTGCTGGAGAAATAACAGCACTGAGACCGTGTTGGTTCATTGCGCAGGTTTGAGAAGTGAATCATATGTAAGTTACTTCACTTAAGGACATATTCAATAAGATTATGCCTGAAAAGGTTTGGGATTTTTTTATCATATGTTAATTTAAAAAAAACTTGCTGTTTTTGTATTTGTTTTTATTGTATTTATATGATATTTGTATTTTTGTAATTGAATTTTTGCCATGAAAATAGCTTTGAATGCATGGCATTAAATAAAATAATCTGAATCTGAATCATATGTTGTTTGGGACGATTTGTCCCGTTTTTCCCTGGTGGTTTCCAGAGCGAGAGTGTGGCATCTCTCGCATCATTTCTCTGTTTCTATGGCAACTTTGATATTTAATGCATATTTTTGCATGTACATGGTGCTCCAAGATAGTGTGTCCTAGAAGCCACAATAATACCATGAGCGTCCAGGGGCCGTGTTTCCCAACCGTATTCCTGGAAGCACACCAGCAGTGCACATTTGGGATGTCTCACTTATCAGACTCGTCTATTTCGGGTCTTGGAGTCTCTACTAAGAAGCTGATGAATGAATCAGATGTGTGTGTTTGACCTTTTTCACATTTCCGGGGTTCTCAGAGAGGAAGTTGTCATAGTTGGGCAAACTTAGTTGGAAAACGACAAGTGTTTTTGTCTCATTTGCCCCAACAGAAAGAAATCGACGATGGCTTTAAAGGCACACTATGCAGGATTTCTGTTTTTGTCAAACAGCACCGCCTAGAGTCGCTGTGGGAGAACTTGTATTTAACGTTACTGTTGTAAATGCCACTCACGGACTGATCCCCCCCGCCGTATACACGTCTGAAATGCGCCCTAGTGTCTTCCATAGAGGGCGCATCATATGTTGTTGATGTATGTGATGTTGTGCCGTATTATTATTTTTTACTTATTATTTAGACAGAGACGACGACATCAAAAATATAACCTGGCTAAACTAGTGTTTCTCACCCTGTTTGCATTATTAAGCCATTATTTTATTTTGTGGTAAGGCAATATCTTTTTTTTTTTCTTTTTTAGAAATGTTGCCATCAGAGTGTAAAATAAATTTTAAAAGTTAAGGAATCATACACAGGTTAACTACAGGCTACTGTAACTGTATATGTTTGATTTATGTTGAAGTGGCTTTTAATGGTGAGACTTTGTAATCAGGATCTCATAAAATTATATCAAAGTTTGGATTTAGATTTATTGACCATGTATCGGCTTTCAGGGTATATGTCTCAATTTTCATATCGGTGCATCCCGACTATACTATCATATTATATTACCTTAGCATCACATTTTAGAAAACTACTTTTTTCAGACTCTGTCAAAGTGTTTGTTTGTTTGAGGTTGAAATATTTGTATTTATTTGGAATTTTTGTTACTAGCAAGTTTATATTTACTTCTTAATATTCTAATACGTGTGATGTTGAGGTGTTGTGTGTCTGTGGCCCGTTGTGTGTTTGACCCTTGAGCCGGAGCTGCTGATTGGCTCGTGGTGTTGAAGTGTGTTCGTATAAGGCCTCTCGGCACAGGAAGACTCTTTCTCCTTGAGATTGGAGCGCCTCATCATTCAAGACAGTAAGAATTGTCTTTTTACTATGACTACTCAATATATGTGACAACATGCAGACGCAGTTGATTGATTATTGGACTGTTACTCGTGGGTGAATCAGGTGAATGTCAATAATTTGTCATTTTTGTGGGTGAGCAATGCATCATATTGGATGGTTTGATTGGTTGACTGGGATTATTTGTGTGGTGGGATGTGCTGAATTGGTTAAAGCTCAAGACTGGTATTCAGAAGATTGCTGGTTTGACTTTCCTAGATGGAAACTACTAAATATTCTGTTTGCATCATTGATCATTATTTTCACTGTAAAGCTGCTTTGAAACAATCTGTATGGTATAAAGCACTATAGAAATAAAAGTGACTTATCCAGTCATAAACCCAGTTCTTCCAAGGTGATTTCACAGGTTACAAGTTTAGCACTAAGAATAAGAGTAGCTTTTAAAAGACTTAATTCTATAATGAAAAAAAAAGATGCAAATTTGGTGTAGAAACAATTTTCGCATCAGAAAATTGTTAGTAAATTTCAAACAATTGCAAGGAAAAGGCAAGTGGTCCAATTTGAATTATGGTCCATTAATTGTATGTGTATCAAGTGATCCAGATTGAATTAAACGTGTAATTTGGTTGTAGACAAACTGAAATGGTGTTTTCTTGTAAAACAGACTCCAGTAATCTTTACAACTTCGATGTATATTAGTTTCAGCATTTCAATTGCACTAATGGATTTTTCAATGGCCTATAATGATATCTAGAGATATATATAGTATCTGATATAACTACACAATTTTTAGAATATGTTTTACACAATATTACAAAATTCACCATAAATTGTAGATAATTGCAGCACTTCTTTTAATCTGTCAAGTGGATTTGGGTATTGGCCAGTACTTGCATATAGTCGGTCTGGTTGTGGCTTCAGAATTTCTGATTGGAGTTGAATGTAGTTTCAGGTAATCTCTAGTGTGTGTGTGTGTGTGTGTGTGTGTGTTTGCACTTGGCATCAGTAGCGAATGCAGATTGGCGGCTGCTGGTTTGGCATTCGAGAGCGAGATTTTTCGATGTCTGCGTCCGCGAGGGCGAGCGACCCCAGATTCTTGCCCCAGTGCAAACAGAAGTTGATGCAACGCGTCTGTCGCTTATCTCGAACTCATTTCTGCAGCCCGTGTGCCCTTCAGTGACGCAGGTGGAGGGGAGGGGGGGGCGGTGCGCTTGAGAATTGGAGCGTCCTGATTGGCTGAGTCAGGCCCTCCCAATGCTCTTTAAAGCTGCCACTCACCTCCAGGGCTGAAACGAAGCTCATCCTTCTTCTGTCAGCAGAAGTGTCCTGCATCTAACCAGCTCTCATTGTGAGTAACCAGACCACCATTAATATATTATAACCTGGGTTAAAGTTAGAGGAGTTTTTGTGTGCAAAAAAGTGTGAGTTTTTGCATTTGGTTGCTCATTGCTGGAAGTTTGGTGTGTGTGTGTGTGTGTGTGTGTGTGTGTGTGTCTGTGTCAGTTCCAGCCGGCTAGTTGAAGAATGCTGGTTGAAGCACAAACACAGACATTCTCTTTGAAGAGCGAGTGTTTCTCGTGTCGTAAAACTGCTTGGAGAAATTCACCAGAACACTGAAAAACAAATTGTGTAGAAACAGTTTTCAAGTAAATGTTATATTTAATTACAAAGAAACTGCGGTTAATTGAATTTAAGTCGTTGAATTAAGTGTGAAATTTTGAAGTGGAAATAGTATTTTCGATGTAAAGCCACTCCTCACTGGTTACACTTGGACTGCATGTTGACAGTCTGGTTTAAATGGTTTAGTTTACTTGCTGCTTATTTTGTTGTTACTTCCAAATGCTGCTGAAGGGCGAGGCTTGAGATCACAGGAGAAACATTGAGGTTTCCATTTGTTCTCTTTTCATTTCTTTGCTGTCAAGGACGAACAATTGAAGTACGTCTACTGTTTTTATAGTTCTGCTTCTGCTCGTAAATCTACAAGAGTTTAATTGTTCTGCAAGTAAAGTCGTGTTATGAGAATGTCAGATCTCTTTAAGGAGTGGTTGTGGTTGCATTAGTTAGTGTCTTGCTGGGTATGTTGGGTCTTTTTTTTACTGGTTAGTCTAGTTTTTCAAGGCTTAGTTATACTTGGTTTTCAAGTTAGTTATACTTGACGTCTTGACTGCTGAAGGCACATGAAAAGTATTGCTTAGTTCAAGGCTAGGGAACCAAAATCTTCTATCATGGTATGAGTAATTTTAAAATACGGGAATGTTATTTACATTATTGTTTATTAATTAGCAATAGCTTTTACACATAAATGAGGAATCTGTTAATTTGAATATAATCATCTGGCAATGCTATATTTACAACACAGTAATTGAAATTCTTTACAAATTAAAGGTGATTCATTAATTACATTTTTCTTATTTGGAACTCGATGGAGACAAAGTATCAGATTATTCACATGAAAATGAATGAATAAAACAGCTTCACGTTGTGAAAAACAGTGAAACTAAGACTATAAAACTGATTGTTCAGACTCTAATTTCTGATTGGATGAGCTGCGTTGTTGTTAAATGCAGATAAACACACTCCTGTGACTCGTTGCAACCACAGCTAGTAAACATATAACGTTCCCATTAAGTCATGAAATGTTTTTTTTTTGAATGTTCTCTGAAAATTAAAAAACAAAACAAAAAAAAACTTTTTTTAAAAAAGGACATTCAATTTATCTTTTCTTCAATCTTTATGGAACGTTACTTTTTAATGTTCTCTAAACGTTCTGAAACAAGTAGTAAAATTAAATTTTTTAGATGAACGTGCAACTACAATGTGTTCAGAAAAACATCCCATAAACGATGTATAATAACTTTTTTGTGCCAGTGTTTTGAGAATGTTAATAAAGACCAGATAACTTACTTCTGTTAATGTTATTGGAAGAACATTTGCTGGCACCATAAACAATCATAGTTGGATTAAAGAAAGTATATTACATTGGAGAAGTGCAGAAGTTTATTCAGATTTTTGCTGTTGCCAGTGTTTTATAAAAGCAGTAAGCCAGTGTCTATATGTATTACGTTGCAGCTGCACAAAGGAACACAGTAAAAAACTGTTTTCTCAATGTAA
Organism: Meda fulgida; assembly: GCA_030578275.1. Taxonomy (NCBI): domain Eukaryota; kingdom Metazoa; phylum Chordata; class Actinopteri; order Cypriniformes; family Leuciscidae; genus Meda; species Meda fulgida. The sequence goes on from CM060619.1 coordinate 1,543,913, forward strand.
AACTGTTCTCATGTGTGAATCCAGTAAACGTACCACATCTGTGTGCAGGAGAAGCTTCCCAGTCCTGTGGGCCAGAATGAGACCTGTGGAATATTTTCAGCTTTCCATGAGTCTATAGTTCTCAGTCTCTCTGGCCACATTTATGAATATATCAATGAGGGCTTTGTGTTGGTGGGATTGTGGGTAATTGGGTTCAAGAATGGTTTGGCTGTGTTTTGGCTTTCTTATGCAATGCTCTCCATGTCACTGGAAATGGTTTTCAGAACGGATTGTGCCTAACATGGGCTGGAAATAGCTGACCTGAGGCCAGTGAGTGTTGTGCGCTCATAACAGGTGTGTCTTGGACCGCGCTAAACCCGTCTGATTCCAGAGCTCATGCGTCATGGAATGGATCAGACGCACAGATACATCCTCAAGTCCTCAAATGAGTCCTCAACCCAAACATTGAACAAACACACCCTTTATGTGGACCTGGAGCAAAACATGGAGAACTACACTAACACTCAACCGGGAATAAATCCTGAATCCAGTCACAGTGGCGTGTGCGATCGCAGTGATAAAACATCTAAAAACAAGCTTCAAACCCGTCAACAGGCCTATTTGTGTAGTGCTATTATTGTGCGGTTATTATTGTACCTGTGGTGAAACTAGAAATTGGCGAAGAACGTATCTTATCCATATGCACTATTGTGTCCATAAAAATGCAAAATGGCCCAAATGCATGGGTTTATTTTGGCTTTTTGGAAGATGTTTTGCATGAAAAGCACTAATGTTTTTGGTCTGTCCAGTTTTTATCAGGACAAACATTAAAGGACTTATTTTGTATGATGGACCAAATTCGTATCAAATACTCTTAAAGTATCTTAGAGTTGTATATACATAATTTTTTGTCTTTTTTTTCTAATTGATGTTTGTTGAATCAGTCTGTGAAGCTGATATGGATATATAAGAAAACACAAGGATGCATTTTACCGTGGTAAAAACTGTAACAGGTCAGATTTGTGTTGTGTTGAGGTTACAGGGATTGATTTATCTCATCTTGTTATATGACTTCTTCAGCAGGATCAGTTCATGTTCATTTGTCATAAACAAGAAGTTTAGGAACATTTACTAATTAAAAAGTCATAATTAAGTCATGAAGACATGAAGATTACGCAGCTCCTGAAAATAGTCCTCAGGTATATAACTTCCAACGTGACCGGCACTAAGTCTCAGGCGCTGCGTGATATCATTGCGCATCCATGCTACTGCAGCAAAGTTCCTTGATTATTACGCAGGAATGAGAGTATAGTTCCTAGCCATATTGTCCTAGAAAATCGCAACGTTTCATTTTCCGTCGGTCTTAGTTCACGATGTAATTACAAGGAGGAAGTTTTAAATAGGAAAAATATAGAAACTATTTGGTCATTTTTGAGAGAGCTAACGGTCTAATCGGATTCAATGATCTATGCTAAGCTATGCTAAAAGTGCTACCGCCAGACCCGAGATCGTCTGAAAGGATTTGAAACGGTAAAACTCAACCTTTTTAATTCTAGGGGAGATGGAAAATGAGCCTATTTCCAAAAAAGAGTTTTCCTTTAATAACTTAAGGAAACGTTAGCTCAAAATGAACACTTTTGCTAGCCAGGTTCTTGATGTAGATTCCAGCTCTAACCAAACTTCTCCGGTTGTGTTTCCAGCTCTTCTCCCGGAGACTACCCGTTCCTCACGGCTGTAGACATGGACCGTATGGAGCTGAAGAACGTGAGCACTGAGGCGGACGATGAGAGCAGTGTGGATGATCGATACGCAGAGCCTATCGATTCAGAGAAAGCCACCATCAACAGGTCAGAGAAACGTGTGTGTGTGTGTTTAACCCTGGCGCTGTTTGATGTCCACATGTACAACGTTGTGACACACAGTCTGATGGGAAATGATTACAGTATGTGTACAAATACTGTACAAATGTGTACAAACTCGTGCACTGATTCATGTAACATAAAGAAATACTAGTTTAATGTACAGTTAAATTTTAAAACCGATGTCTATTTTTATTCATGTTTTTATTTTTATGCACCTGTGCACAAGGATAAATTCTTAGCAATAAAAGCTGAAACTGATTCTGAAAGGAAATGCTGTATAATGTCTTGACATGGTGTACGAAATAACGTGTTTGTGTTGCCATTACAGTCAGTTTTGGATGAAGAGGACGCAGAGAGTCAGAAGTTTCTCACCAATGGGATGATGAAGAAGAAGAAATATGAGGAATATCATGAAGAATATGTAATATTCTAGTTCTGAAACACATTAGCATATTCATTCTGTCTCTCGAGCTGGTGATTAACCCTTTTTTCTCTGTTTTTCGCAGCACCCGGGTCACGCGTCGTTTGGGATGTCCGTCTTTAACCTCAGTAACGCCATCATGGGCAGTGGAATTCTGGACTGTCCTTCGCCATGGCCAACACCGGCATCGTACTGTTTATGTGAGTGTTTGATCCCTGTCATCTGAGAAGTGGGAGGGACGTGTAATTGAATTTAGCAGCTTTGCTCATGTATATTAAATAATGATAATAACAAATTGTCTCTTGAATATTAATTAGTTGATTAGATGAACTTTCAACCACTGAAATGTAGATGTTTTAAAGTAGGCGTTTTAAAGATGTTTTAAAGATGTTTTTGTGTGTGTATATATATATATATATGTGTGTGTGTGTGTGTGTATCTATTATGTATATATATTATATATATATATATATATATATATATATACTGGAAATACCCACCCAAAAATTATGTACATACAACTGGAAATACCAGATATATCTAAAATTGTGTGTGTATATATATACACACATATACATACATACAACAAAACAACAACTAAAAGTGTGTCGTTTTTAATATATATATATTATATCATATTATATCAATAATATCAAAATTTTTGTGATATAATTTTTACAGTCAGGCAACCGCAAGCACTAAAACTTTTGAAACCTTTATTTAGATACTTATTTATTTGATCTATTCATCAAAATCTACTTATTATAATGGTTTCAAAAGTAATACTGGCCTCGGCCTTGTTTGTAGCAAATGTGGTACTTCCAGAAACCCCTTGAGAGGATCTTATCAAAGAATGTTTTGGCGATCACGGTGTAGGGACGGCAGGGTTTCTCAGGGCAAGAGCTGGTGTCTGTGACATGCTAACACTGCACGCATCGCAAATGAACTATATGGCTATACTTAGCTCAACGGCTCACGTCTGCTGTTCAGTGAGGGTTAAAGTGTGTGTGTGTGTGTGTGTGTGTGACTGACAGCAGTCAGCTGTCCCACTGACCCGCCACAGCATGAGGAAAGTCGGACACACACCTTCAGCGCTAACGGTCACCTGAGTGTGGTTCGACCCATTCTCTGCTGCCATGTCAGACGGTTATTTGTTCGGTGAGGCTGGTGTCGAGTTACCCATCCACCATTAACCCAATCTGAAGATTCATCTTTCTGTCTTTCCGTTTGTCTACAGCTCCAGCTGTGCATGAATTGGATGTGATCGTAGTTTTACAGCACTGCATAAAAGCCCTGCTGGTTACCAAAGTTATCCTGCTTTAATAATCTTCACAAAAACAATATACATTGTTGTTGTTGGACAATTAATTTTTTTTTTTTAAATGTTACTATTTTCAAAAGACATTCAAAAGTAACGTTCCCATAGTGTTTGATAAAACGTAATGTTCCCTTAACGTTCTCGTTACTAAGAAAAAACATTTAAAAACATTAAAAAATGGATATTTTCAACATTCAGAAATAGTTTTCATAACTTATGTTAGCAAAACTATATGCAGTATATTCACAGTTTGTGAAAATGAAAATATTTAATACAATTTTAAACTGTAAAAAATATGTATCATGTATTTTTTTTAATGCATCATTTTATTTTCATAATATAATACTGTTTTGATTTGATTGCAATGATTACTACTATTATATAGATAATAACTATTATAAAAATATTATATATTTTTATTACCTTTAAAACCAGTTAGGGTCAGTTTGATAATAGACTAATAATAGCATACGGAATGCACAACAATTTAAAAATAAAAACGTATACAAATGTCTGCCCTGTTTTTAATCCATGGATAACAAGTGTTTTTTTTGTTTTTTTTGACTACTGACCTACAGGAAATGTCCGGTTCCATTTCAGAAATCTGCTGGCCTTATTTTGAGAGGACCTTTAGCACGGACTCGTTAGCATTAGCTCTGTGTTGTCGGGCACACGTGTATATGTGAACCCTGCATATAGAAACCTTTCAAAAATAAACCTCCGTTAATGCCACAGCGTGTTCCTTCACAGGAGATATAAGATGATCCTAAACATGTTGAAGAAGCTCTGACTTGCACAAGATTCTGATGTTTAACTCATTATTTTTATGTTTTGTAAAGGTTACAGGAAGAGTTTTCTGACTTTTCTCCATGTTTTTCCAGAATCCTCCTGCTGGGAGTCGCTATCCTGTCGCTGTACTCCGTTCACCTGTTACTTGTGACGGCAAGAAGGAGGTGAGTTTGTTGAGAGATTGAAAAAACACATTTAAATCTGAAACATACAGTGATGCGATAATGTCCTGTGGCTGCAGGATCGCTGATCTACGAGAAGCTCGGAGAAAGAGCATTTGGATGGCCGGGAAAAATGGCAGCATTTGGATCTATAACTCTGCAGAACATTGGAGGTAAAGTTGTAATCTTTAAAATCTTTTTTCTCCATCTTCATCTTTCTTTAGTGGTGTAATGTTGCTGTTTGAGGATGAAAACGTCCCTCCAGTGGGAGTTACTCTACATCAGTGTTTCTGAACTCCTGAAACGCCTCCATTGTATCTCGAGTTTCTTCGGGAACACGTCACAATATTCCTCATTTAAATTATTAATATGCAGAATAAAGGGGCGGGGCCTGGTTGAGTTAGTTAGTAGTGTGTTAAACTGGCGGTTATGGGAAGGGGCGGGACATTTCCCAAAAACACTTGAAGCGCTCGACCAATCAGAGCACAGTGTGCTTCTCAGAAGGAGGGGCTTCATAGAGACAGGAAGTAAACGAGCGTTACTGACAGACTGGAAGAGAGGAGCCGCAACAATGGAGAATAGAGGAAAATAATCAACATTCAAGCAGGAAAACCTGTTCTAGTAGAGAAACATCAACATCAGGGCTTATAAAGAGCAAAAAGCTTGTTTTTCTGCTTGAGTGATATGACATTAATGTGTTTGGTTTGTCCTCAGCCATGTCCAGCTACCTGTTCATAGTCAAATACGAGCTGCCAGAGGTGTATCCGTGCGTTCCTCGGGCTGGAGGAGAGCTCTGGGAGAGTCTCGTGATGTTGAATGAGTGTTTGTGTCTATATAAAAGCGTAATGATTAACCCTGATTTATTGTGCAGTGAATGGTACCTGAACGGGAATTACGTGGTGGTGTTTGTGTCCATCGGCATCATTCTCCCTCTGTCCATGCTGAAAAACCTCGGTAAGGCTGTTTTAAGTGTCAGAGAGTTCGTGATGTCGGGAAGTGTGTTGTGTTTCTCACTCGGTGTGTTTCTCGTCTCACAGGGTATCTCGGCTACACCAGCGGCTTCTCTCTCTCCTGCATGGTGTTCTTCCTGGGCGTGGTGCGTTCACATTTACTCGTTATTTACCTTTAATGTTCAATTCAATTCACGTTTATTTGTTTAGCACTTTCACAACACTACGTCATTACCAAAGCAGCTTTACAGAAAATGTCCACTTTATAATTTAGAGTGTTCTGTTATCAGATGTAACTGTCTTATTTATGCATTTCAGAAATGTACATATACAAAATCACAGTTAGCTAAAAATGTATTAATTTAAACAATGTACTAATTTAAGCAGAAACAATGAGCTCATTGAAGTAATGCATACTTGTTTGTTAACAAATGAAAATGTAGCATTGTACATGTCGATTGATAATATGAACTTTTAATAGCATGGCAGAGTGTTTTTCATGTGTGTAGTTTATCTGTGCATGGTTTCGTAACACTCTCTTGTTTTGTTTCTCAGCTGATCTATAAGAAGACGATCCTCCCTTGTCCTCTTCCGTTCTTCTACCAGCACGGGTCCAACGTGGTGTGAACGGGTCTGACGCGCTGGGTTTATACACACTTCAGAACGCCTCGGCGCTGGCGTATATCTCTGAGGCGTCAGTGAACGGACCTCATCTGGAACCTCAACGCCGCGACCTATGACCTCACACACAGCCCGGTCGAGTTCACACACCACCCCCGACGACCACGAGGACATGTGCACACCCAAATACTTTGTGTTCAACTCACAGGTGTGTGTGGTGTGATGAGAAAGTGTGTGAGATTGTGAGAGTGAGTGTGTGTGTGTGTGAGATAGAGAGAGTGAGTGAGAGAGAGAGAGTGAGGTGTGTGTGTGTGAGGGTTGTGGTGTGTGTGAGGGTGTGTGTGTGTGATGGTGTGTGTGTGTGAGGGTGTGTGTGAGCGTGAGGGTGTTTGTGTGAATGAGGGTGTTTGTGTGTGTGAGGGTGTGTGTGATGGTGAGGGTAGGTGTGTGTGAGGGTGTGTGTGTGTGAGGGTGTGTGTGTGTGAGGGTGTGTGTGTGTGTGAGGGTGTGTGTGTGTGTGAGGGTGTGTGTGGGTGTGTGTGTGTGTGTGTGTGAGGGTGTGTGTGAGGGTGTGTGTGAGGGTGTGTGTGAGGGTGTGTGTGAGGGTGTGTGTGTGTGTGAGGGTGTGTGTGTGTGTGAGGGGTTGTGTGTGTGTGAGGGTGTGTGTGTGTGTGAGGGTGTGTGTGTGTGAGGGTGTGTGTGTGTGAGCGTGAGGGTGTGTGTGTGTGTGAGTGTGGGTGTGTGTGTGAGGGTGTGTGTGTGTGTGTGAGGGTGTGATGGTGAGGTTGGGTGTGTGTGAGGGTGTGAGTGAGTGAGGGTGTGTGTGTGTGAGGGTGAGTGAGTGAGTGAGGGTGTGGGTGTGTGTGTGTGAGGGTGTGGGTGTGTGAGGGTGTGGGTGTGAGTGTGAGGGTGCTGAGGGTGTGTGTGAGTGAGTGTGTGTGTGTGTGGGCGTGTGTGTGGGGCTGTGTGTGGGCGTGTGTGTGGGCGTGTGTGTGGGCGTGTGTGTGGGCGTGTGTGAGGGTGTGTGTGAGGGTGTGTGTGTGTGTGAGGGTGTGTGTGAGTGTGAGGGTGTGTGTGTGTGTGTGAGTGAGTGAGTGAGCAAGTGTGAGGGTGTGTGTGAATGAGTGTGAAAAGATCTTATGGTGTTCATTATATTTGTATTTCAGACCGCTTACACCCTTCCCATCCTCGCCTTCGCATTTCGTGTGTCATCCTGAAGTTCTGCCCATCTACAGTGAACTCAAAGAGTGAGGAAACACTAATCATTAAAAACAGCTCATATTGACTGAGACCAATAGACTCGCGTGTGGAACCTCTCAGGGATGATGTGAACTGTTTGTGTTGTGTTTTCCACGGCAGTCGCTCTCGAAGAAGATGCAGACGGTGTCAAACCTCTCCATCTTAGCCATGCTGGTGATGTACCTGTTCTCCGCCCTGTTCGGATACCTCACGTTTTATGGTGCGTTACAAACACACCTTAAACGCTCTTACATCATCAAACATTCCAGTCGAGAAGTTACTTGTTACTATAACACACTCTCTGTGTCTCAGATCATGTCGAGGCAGAGTTGCTTCACACCTTCACGAAGGTCTACAAGTTTGATACGATGCTTCTGATGGTGCGTTTGGCTGTGCTGACGGCAGTAACGCTCACCGTTCCCATTGTGCTGTTCCCTGTGAGTACCAAAACACACAGTCTGCGTGCAAAACGTGCCTTTGATGCCATTGTATTGCTTTTTTATGTATTAAAGGGATAGTTCACCCAAAAATAAAAATTGTCAGTATTTACTCGCCCTCATGTTGTTCAAGATATTAAGATATTTTTGATGAAATCTGAGCGCTGGATCACTCCTCCACACTAGTCCATCGTCTTCTTCAGGGAGTGAAACTTGCCGGCCTCGAAAAGTTATTAAAAAGTCGTTAAAATAGTCCGAGTGACTACAGTGGCTCAATCTTCAGTTTATCAAGCGACGAGAATACTTTTTGTGCGCAAAAACAAACAAAAACAAGGACTTTATTCAACTCTTCATTTCCTTCTGGTGGGCCTCTAGTCAGTTAAACTAGTATGTTTGCGTAGAGCTACGTCACACGCAGGCCCGCTATTGGCCGACGCTGGTCATGTGTGTGATGCGTGACGTACAACAGAAGCTTACACTGTTACTCTAGTTTAACTGACTCAGAAGGAAATAGAGTTGAACTAAAGGCGTTATTTTTGTTTGTTTTTGCGCACAAAAAGTATTCTCGTCGCTTGATAAACTGAAGATTGAGCCACTGTAGCCACTCGGACTATTTTTAACAATGTTTTTAATAACTTTTCAAGGCCGGCAAGTTTCACTCCCTGAAGAAGCCTATGGACTAGTATGGAGGAGTGATCCAGCGCTCAGATTTCATCAAAAATATCTTAATTCATGTTCCGAAGATGAACGAAGGTCTGACGGGGTTGAACAACATGAGGGCGAGTAAATACTGACAGAATTTTCGTTTTTGGGTGAACTATCCCTTTAATATCCTCCCGTTGGGGTCTGCAGTGCTGGAAATATCCACCAGAGGGCCCTGCTCTCTTAAGATCAATAGCTCATAAATTACATTTATATATTAAAAAAGTTATAATATTATATAATACTATAATATATAAAAAGTATAAATAATAATATTGTATGATATTATAATATATAAAATAATTTAATAGCATAATGTCCGGTATCAAAAAAAAAAAAAAAAATATATATATATATATATATTATATATTATTATAAAAATACATATAATTAACATATTTAATAATTCTCTCTCTCTCTCTCTCTCTCTCTCTCTATATATATATATATATATATATATATAAATACATAAACCTCATAAATATTTTAATATATATAAACCTTATCAAATTTATTATATATTTACATATACTACATATATGTATATAATAAACATTTTTATGAGGTTTGTATGTGTGTGTGTGTGTGTGTGTATATATATATATAAACCTCATAAAACATTTTTGGAAGCCTTGTCAATGGATAGTTTTTGGGTGTATTGTATGAAATATTGTGTAATATAAGTGCTTAATTAATTTCCACAATTTTAGTGCATGTTTCTTATACCACTATTAAATTATACCATATCATATCAGTATCATATCAGTCATCAGTTGCGCTGCTCATTCGACACCAGAACCAGCATCAACTGTAGACTACAGATATAAATATGTTCCTGTCATGTGACCGGCAGAGGGCATCTGAGAGCTGCTCTCTCTCTCTCTCTCTCTCTCTCTCTCTCTCTCTCTCTCTCACACACACTCTCACTCACACACTCACACACACACACACACACACACACACACAGTGAGGGCGGGGCGAGCAAAGGGAATGGAATATTACCTGATGCAGTGCAGTGACCTTGCCAAGACTGCAGTGACAGTGTGTGGCCACAGGAGGCGCACCACACACACACACACACACACACACACACACACACACACACACACAAACAGCTCAGATGAGGAATTCATTTAGGTTTGAAATATATGGGTATTCAGGTCTAGCCGGTATTATTTCATTGTTTTGTTTAAAATATCTCAAAAGCTGCACAAAAATGAGACCTTCCAGCCATTTGTGACAGTCATTACCGCCCCAGTTTGTATTCTTACACGTAAAACAGCAAATGGCTTGTATGAAAGACTGATATAATAACATGCACACATGCGCAGTCGCTGGAGTGCGGCTCAGTTCTGGTTTGATGAGGTTTAGATCAGAGGTTGTAGAGTTTGTGAGATGTGACATTTTGTGTTTCCAAGGGAGTTCTTGGCCTTCAAGTTGCTCTTAAATGTCAGTCTTTGTGGGAGGATTTGTGTTGTTTTGTCTGAGGGCCACAGAAACCTTGAGTCGGACTCTCAGACACCACTGACTAACAAACAAAACCATACCAGACAGTTGTTTTATTGTGAATAAGGCATAAACACTAGAGCTACCTTTTACTTTTTATTCTCACTAGTCTCCTTCTTAGCAAGTTGAAATGTGCAAAATGACTGAAAGGCCACGGGTGTTTCTGATTGGCTTAAAACAGGGCGGCCGCTGTTGTGAATCCAGGACTGTGGGAAACTCCACAGGACTGATACATGGAGTGATATATATCAGCAATATCACACACCGTGCTTTGAATCAAGGCTGTTTGCCATGAATGGGCACATTAGTGTCATGAGCAGTGACAGGTGCGCTGCTTCTGTGTCCTTATAAAGGCCGTCAGCTTCAGCTCCAGTTTCAGTGCGTCCACCAATGCCCATCATCTCGCCTCTCCTGTAGATGGAGAGTTTGATTTATTGCACTTTTAATAAATCTGCAGAGTAAACTGTATTGGTAAAAAAAAAATATATATATACTTTTTTGTGCATTTTTTACTGTTAAATTTATTGTTATAATAATTTTTATTATAATATTTTATATATATATATATATATATATATATATATATATATATATATATATATATATATATATATATATATATCATTCTTAAACTGATAATATATCAATATATTCATAATATATTCATATTATTTAAATATATAAATATTCTTTTAAAATATCATATATTATTTTTAATTATACAATAGATGTCATTTTTAACTTTTATTAAATGTGAATAAATTCTCTTTTTATATATTTTAGATAATTTAATGTTAACAATATTTTTAAAACATTTTTACACACATTTATACTTAAACTAATATATATATTTTTAATATGTATTATTTTTTTAAATATAATTGTATTTATAAATACATTATAATTTTTTAATTGTACAAGAGGTGTTTTTTGTAACATTTATATACACACACACACACACACAGACACACACACACACATACACACATATATATATATATTCACATTCAATATATTGAAATATATTAATATATTAAATAGGGAATATATGCATCAAAATATATTTACAACATTACTTTCATTTTAAAACATTTTACACACATTCATTGCTTATATATTTGATGTTATTGGTAACATATTAAGTCTATATATTAATTTTTAATGTTAATAAATGAAAATATTAGCATTTGAAAATATGAATATGTATTTTTATTAATTATTTTAAATATGTTTTTTTAATATATATTTATTATAACTATCTCACTTTGTTAGTCTTGAGGTGCTTTAATTGACAAACGACACTGTGATTAATGTGAGGTCAGTGCAGCCCGGGTTCAAAGGTCACCCCAGGGCCTATTGGGGTCAAAGAGCTTCAGTCACATGATCACGTCTGGTGCTTGAACTGCTTCAGACTGACCGAGAGTAACACTTCAGCTCCATACAGACTCAAAATATTGATATTTCTGCCTTTATTGGTGTGTGTGTGTTGTAGTTGCTGCACTGGATCTCCCCAGAACACACACGTGTGGTTTGTGTTGTTGCTCTTCAGCATTTCTCACCTTGATCTGGGTTTTGTGGTCCGACTGATCTCTTTAGCTTCCTCTGGGTTTGTGAGCTCAGGAACTATTTTCAGAGCCGTTTCTTTGAAGCCAGCAAGTTAAGCTGCTCTTTTACAGTCATTCACCAACACCGAGGCTGAAAGTGTAGTTGTCTAATGTCTGCACTACTAACAACAGGCAGATAACTACACTGAAGCTATTTAGAGACACAATATCTTTCAGACATTTCTTAGATTATAGTATTTTAAAACAAAAAGCAGAAGTGGCACAAAAAACAATGACCTCAGTATGATTTGAACTTGAACGTGTAAATATACACTGCATACCACTGTATTATTTTTCTATATATACTATTATAACTAATAACACTGCATTGAAACCAGTGATTAAGGGCAGTATTTAATTATATACACTAATGTCCAAAAGTTTGGTGTCAGTAAGATTTTTGTAATGTCTCTAAAAGAAGTGTCTTATGCTCAGCTAGGCTGTGCATACATTTATGCAATCATAAATACAGTAAAAATTGTGAAATATTATTACAATTTATAATAGCTGTTTTTATATGAAAATGTTAAAATGTAATTTATTCCTGTGATCACAGCTGAATTTTCTGTCTTCAGAGTCACATGATCCTTCAGAAATCACTCTAATATGATGATTTACTGCTCAAGAAACATTTATTACTGCAAAACAACATATAATAAGCAGTTTTTTGTAGGCGGGTCGTTTTTGACACTGAACAGTGTAACAAGGTGGGGAAAAAAAAACTAAAAATGCACACATATTCCCAAATATGCTTCCGGGTGAAGTTGTTATAACCTATAGAGCAAAGTCTAAAATTTGAATCACATTAACTCGCATTATCAGGGAAAGTATAATCCTATCGGGGTTAAAATAATAATAATTAATTTTTTTTAAGGGCGCCTTTCAAGACACACACCCTTACAAACAGTAAAATACATGAACAATGAATATAAACACGTTCAAAAAATTGTAATAAAATACACAAAGGCTATGTCAATCAGAATAAGCTAAAAAAAAAAAACCGAGTTTTGAAATGAAGGCAACGAGAGACGTCCTCACAGTAACTCAGACACGAGTCCAGCCGGGGGAAATGTCACACGGCGCGGCGAATACTCGGAGCGGCGGGCAGAAATGTGGCACGCAGGTGACGGCCAGAAAACACAGCTTTATGTGAGAGTCACAGAGCAGTGTGTCTTTAAGCACGTTCTGAACACTATCATGCTTTCACTGACGCCGTCTGCTTCCTGAACCACGCGTTTACAGACCAAACAACCTGTAGTTATCACTATAATTGACTAGAATCACTCCGATTCTTAAATCTTAAATTATGAATTGTATATTATCCCTGTCTAGCATCATATTTATTTCAACAACCACTCACGTCTGGTTATTTTTGCAGTTATAGTTTATACATGTATTTGCTACTTGCATCCATGCAACATTTATTATGTAAAAATGTATTAAAAAAAAAATATATATTTTTTTAAATGCTATATTTTTAAAATGTGTATTTTTTTCCCCCACTTTAATATATTAATACACTATATTTTAATAATACTATTTTATATATATTTTGATAAAACATTATTAACAAATATATTAAAAAGTGTGTTACATTTATTTATATACATGTTAAACATATTTTACTTGATTGCACAATTTCACCTGAATTTATTTTAGATTTTTTGTCTTGTATTAATCTTAAATATGTATGTATTTTAGTACAATTACATAAACTTCATTAAATCAAGACACATTTACTTGAGAAGCAAAATTACTCGTTTTGCCTTGTTTTAATCATAAATTCACTTAATTTTAATGAATTGTTCACAAAACAAAGTTTTCCCTTTGAATTAAGTTTTATATTCTGACCCCAGTGGCATATTTTTCATTCTTACTCGCTTAATTTTGCTTCTCAATAATGTATCTGTATCTTGTACATGTATTTTGCTTTAGGAATGTTTAGATATTTGCACTTTTTTGCAGTGTAGCTTCACCTGATCATTTGATGAGGAATGCTTGTTGGTTCTGAGACGCTGTATTTACAGCAGTGGTTCGCAAACTTTTCGTCGCGCCCTAAACTAAAAGCAACAAAACTGTGTTTCACTGGCTCTAAAGAAATAGTTCTGAGTCCATCACTCGAGGTTCACCTGATCTGTTTTAGTGGATTTGCTGAAATTGTATGTTTTTAGGGGAAGTTCAGGTGCATTTAAGAGATCCGTGTCAAACTCTGTCAGTCAGACGCTTCCGCTGCTGTTGGCTGATGCAACTCTACCACACAGTTACACTAGTAATCCTGTCTCCGGCCCCCGCCCGTGTGTGTGTGTGTGTGTGTGTGTGTGTGTGTGTGTGGTGTGTGTGTGTGTGTGTGTGTGTGTGTGTGTGTGTGTGTGTGTGTGTGTGTGTGTGTGTGTGTGTGTGTGTGTGTGTGTGTGTGTGTGTGTGTGTGTGTGTGTGTGTGTGTGTGTGTGATGAACTTTGCCCCAGTGTGAGCTGGTTCTCATGCTCTGAGCGGATCAGTTCAGGTCCTGTGACCTGCGCTCAGATCATTCACTCACGTGTGTGTGTGTGTGTGTGTGTGTAGTGCTCGAGCGAGTTCATAACTGATATTAGTTCTCAAACTTAAATAGAAAATTGTGTTCATATATAAAATTGTTTTCTTTTCATTTGTTTGGAATCCTCCGTAAAGCCGCCGGACGGTTGTTCTGGAACTGAATGTAATTTCATTTGGCGTCTGCAGCTTTAGCATTTCAAGCATTGCATGATTTCAAATTCAGATTTTTGACCACTGCATAAAATATTATGTATTTTATCCCTGTCTAGAACTGTATTTATTACAACAACAAAAATGCCCACGTCGTCTAGTTACATTTGGTTATAGTTCATACACACAATTGCTACTTGCATCCATACGACAGTTATTGTTAAAAAAATATTTATATAATTCTTCTTTATTTTTTTTTAAATGTTATATTTATACTTTTCACTTTATATATATATATATATATATATATATACATACATGTTTTTAAAAAATTATACATACAATGAAAAAGGTTTTATTTAACAAAAAATGTGATACATGTATATGTTTTATATTATATTCATTATTTTTTATTAATATAATACAAATATATAAGATTTAATATTTAGTTAACAATTTCTATTTTATATTATATCATTTTTAATGTTGTTTTTTTTTACATCTTTTAATCTATACAAATGTGTTTATATCCCTTTTTGCTTCCAGTATTGTAATTTTAAATGTTTTTTGAACGATTTGTTTGTTTGTTTGCAGATTCGTTCGTCAGTGACCACGCTGTGTTTTCTCAGAGAAAGAGTTCAGCTGGATACGACACTTCCTCATCGCTGCTGCTATACTGGCCTTCAACAACCTCCTGGTGATCTTCGTGCCCACCATCAGAGACATCTTCGGCTTCATCGGTCAGCGGTTTCTCCAGACAACACTTGCTAGTAGATGGCCTTTTCCCACTGGAGAGGAGAGGAACCTGTAACACACGAGTAATATGTGCCACTCTTCCTCCTGTAGGGTCGTCTGCGGCCACCATGCTCATCTTCATCCTCCCCGCGGCGTTTTACCTGCGGCTAGTCAAGAGCGTACCGTTCAGATCTCCGCAGAAAATATCTGTACGTACACAAAATATTATATATGTGATTTGGTGTCTGTGCTTTATCATAAAATTATGTAATATAATAATACAAGAAGATGGCAATCACCATATTTTGCTTCATATATTGTGTTAGATTTCATATATATATATATGGTGCTTGGCATCTTAATATATATCTTAATGTATAATATTTCTTATGTAATATTGTCTACATTTATTTATATATATATATACATACATACACACACACACACACACACACAATATAGTATGAGAAATATAATATTACATATGATGCCAACCACCATAATATATAAAACATATTTATTTATTCTGGTGGTTGGTTTCTTCATGTATTATATGTCTTGTATAATATTGTGTACATTTTTAATATATATATATATATATATACACATAATATAGTATAATACATAAAATATTATATGAAGAAACAAACCACCAGAATAAATAAATATGTTTTATATATTAATGGTGGTTGGCATCATTTGTAATATATTGCTCATACTTTTTTTTTTCTCATAATTGGTTGGTATCTTCTGATATTCTATTTCTTAAATTATATTATATAACTTTTTTGCATCCTGTTCATGATCAGCATATTCTATTCTATTATTCTATTATCTACAGGCAGCCATTTTCCTGGTGGCCGGCGTGTTCTTCATGATCGGCAGTTTGTCTCTGATCGCCTTGGACTGGATCCACAACCCGCCCGGCTCTAAAGGTGCTCACTAACCCTGAAGCCCTCGTCATCCCCAGAGATCATCTCACAACACACACCTCTCTCTCCCTCTCGCAGCCCTCGCTTGTTGTTTTAACTTCTCCGGTGTGTTTTCTCAGCACTCGGATCTGTGTTCTCAGATTGATGTGTAGATGAATTTATGGAGAAGATGGTCCGTCGCTCTTTATGAATATGAAAGATGGAGAGAGAGATTGGTTCATCAAATAAGCACTTCTGGATTTTTATCAAGACTTGCCAACAAAGTTTTCATAATCATGTTTGCCTTCATTAGCTGACTGTATTGGCCACTGATATTTAGTTTGTTGAATAGTTAGCTCAAAAATGAAATTTCAGTCATTTTCTCATGTTTTGTGAGGAACAGCTAGTAAAAACCTTGATATAAAAGACTTGAAGGCAAGTAAATGATGATTATCATTTTTGAGTGAACTATTTGTTCAATGTTATCGTTTGAATTATATCTCCTCTTTGAGAGGGGGGGGGGGAGGTCCAATTATCACATTTTTGTACCAAAATGAAGAGGTTGTGGGAACAGTCGGTCCACAAAAGCGCCGTTTTTTCCTCAACTTTTCCTTCCAACTGATGCATAAAACCAGATCCGCACAGCTGAACCAGATCCTGATGAGATCTCTGCCCCCCTTCTCTTCACTTCGAGGACTTTACAGTCTTTAAGGTCCGTGAGTGAACTGAATGCTGGGTCTCCTGAAGAATCTCCGCCTCTGTCTTGCCCTCTCCATCTCCTTGCGTGCTTTTTTCCATTGCAGCTGCAGATGAAGGCGAGATGTTTGATCCGCCTAATGCCACACCAAAGGGGCAGCGCTGCGTTTTTTACAAGAATCTGCAGACGTTTGTAGCCGCTGACTCATTCATTAGTTAAATCACGCGCAGGCCCAGACCTGATGTTAAAGAGGACCTATTCTGCTATTATTACATGTTCAGTTCATCTGTCTTTAGTGTGTAATGTTGCTGTTTGAGCAGGAAAAGGGAAGTTCTTCTCTATTTCAGTGTTTCTGAACTCCTGAAACGCCTCCATTGTATCTTGGGTTTCTTCCGGGAATGAAGACGCCACAATATTCCTCATTATAATAATTAATACGCAGAATAAAGGGGCGGGGCCTGGTTGAGTTAGTAGTTTGGTAAGGGGCGGGACATTTCCTAAACACACAGCTCGACCAATCACAACACACTGATCCAGTCGGCCAATCAGAGCACAGTGTGCTTTTCAGAAGGAGGGGCTTCATAGAGACAGGAAGTAAACAGAGCGTTACTGACAGACTGGGAAGAGAGGAGCCGCAACAATGGAGAATATGAGGAAATAATCAACATTCAAGCAGGAAAACCTGTTCTAGTAGAGAAACATCAACATCAGGGCTTTGTAAAAGAGCATAACAGGTCCTCTTTAACAGAACATTGGCCGTGAGCAAATAAGCTTGTACTGTCAATCCAAGATTGTGCCTTTTCCATCTTTCCGTGCTTTATCTGACGACACTGCCTTGCTGGAGAAAAACAACGAGGTTTACAGAACCGAGAGCGCCGTGTCTCCGTCTCCATCCGTGCTGAAACAGGTTTCTGCGTCGCCAGTTCAGCCAAAGTGGACGATATTTAAAGATCCTTTGGTGATCTACTTACTCATAAAGCAAATATTTCAAATGAAATGGTATGATATTTTTGCATGTTTTAAATCACAAACATGGTCTTTTTGGACATTGTATATGGTTTGTAAATAGTGTTTTGTTTTTTGGAAGGGACGACACATCAGATGTTCACCAGTAGAGTTTTAGTATTATATTTTAGATGTTGGTGCCATCATGCCTTTTTCTTTTGTAAATTTGTAGAAAAGCCATTGTATTTCTATTTTTCCTTCTCCATGGTTTTTATGACGAACCGAAAAATGGAGTTGGGTGTTTTTTTTTTCTGTTTTTTTTTCCGTATGTTACTTGATTAGTTATCAGCTGAAATGGTACAGAGAGACTCAAAGATGAACGTTTGGTCCCATTTAACATTTGAAACCATCAGATTGTATTTTTCTCTCAGCAGTATTTGTCTTCCACTGTTTAACCACGTATCAAACATGTTGGTAAGATCGAGTTATGTGTTTTAAAGTCAACATGAAATCGATTTCAAGCATGTTTGCGTGTTCCTGAACACTGCAGGCGGACTGCTTGTCCTACAGCTCTGTGCCTGTCGCTAACTTCAGGAAAAATTTTGACGGTAAATTGTCTTTGAATGTACGAACTGTAACAGTTTACATGTATTTTGGTAATGTGAAATGAACTCAGTATTTCTCTGGCTCTAGATGAGCGTAGAGGAACCTCATCCGCTCATAAAATACATAAACAAACGCTGAGCCAACAACAGCCAATCGGCTGCAACCTCCTGCGGCTTGACCAATCATGAGCTGCCACGTCACTGGGGGATTTTTGTATCACTGAAGTGGTTTCAATATTATGTAACATGAAAAATAAAGAAATGTGAAACGACGTGTGTTTTCACTGATGGAGAAAGTGTTACTGTAGCTCTGTAGCCATGTTGATGTGAAGATGAAAGAAAATATCAAAGATAAATAAATGATGCTAATGAGAACAGAAATAATATAATGCATCTCACTAAAATGTTCATAAATGTATTATAGTATAAATAGTTATATTTGTATAATTACAGTAGGGGAAATATACTTGATTTTTATGAAGGCAACACATTTCATTATTCATTTTTAATATAATTTAATTTATTATTCATTATTTTTATTAGCCCTAGAAATAAGATTTCTTTGTGTGCATGCCGAGTCATCTTTCTCTGTGTGTGTGTGTGATTTATGAGGACATATTTGTATAATGACATGAGTTTTGCACAAAAAAAAAGTGGTTTACACGAGTCCTCGTATTAAAAATTGTCTAAAAAGTATACTAAACAATGTTTTATTAAAAATGCAGAACGTTTTTTTGATGGGTAGGTTTAGTGTAAGGGGACAGAATATACAGTTTATTCCAAAAAATATACATAAAAACCATTGTGTCGGAATATCCTCACAATGAGAGAATAGGTAGAAAAACTGTGTGGTGTGTGTGTGTGTGTGTGTGTGTGTGTGTGTGTGTGTGTGTGTGTGTTCTCAGGATGCAGGTCACTGTCTCAGCATGAATGGTGTCAACAGCTGGGTACGTAAGACCACCACACAAGCACATCTGGCCGATCATCACGGCTGTCTGGGGCAGATCGGACACTTTCAGTCTGTCACTGAACATCATCACAATGATTCTCGTTTGAGTCAAAACACTTAATATCCAGCAACATTATCAGATTTACTCCACTGATCTGAGCAATGACACCATTGAACTTGTTTCAAAATGAATGAACTTTACACATTTACTGAACTTAACTGAACTGATCTGAATAGTGACTTTATACTATATATATGTGTGTGTGTGTGTGTTTCTAAATATATACTGTGTATATATATATACACGCACAGACATATGCACAAATTTTCATTTCTCAAACTCATATATATATGTGTGTGTGTGTGTGTTTATAAATATATACTTTATATATATATATATATATATATACACGCACAGACATATGCACACATTTTCATTTCTCAAACTCATATATATATGTGTGTGTGTGTGTGTGTGTGTTTATAAATATATACTTTATATATATATATATATATATACACACACAGACATATGCACAAATTCTCATTTCTCAAACTCATTTTATTAAAATACATATTTTTGTTTAAAATATTTAGAGATGTAATGTGAAATGTTTTTTTTAAATATTGACATGCATGTAATGAAATCATTATGCGATCAATTTACCGAACATGCAGCTCATGTCAGTGAGATCCACAGCTTTTTCTGCTTTTTGCAAGTCACATGTGAACTACATTTCAGAGACTTTCTACCTGTACGTTTGAGGAATTTGACTGGGTTAATCCGGCACACATTACACAATAAACATATTCACATAGACCTATGAAATCTGTGTTATGGAGACAGGTCAAAGTTGTTTGTGATCTGCATGTCACATGCGACTATATTTAGTTCTTTAAAGAGGACCTGAGTGAAAACACTCTGCATTTGAATATTTTGAGGAATGTAAAGGAGTGGCTTGTTGAAAAGCTAAACATTAAGGAACAGAATGTGAGCAATGAAAGTTCAAATAATGTAAAGAATGTCTTTTATTATGTCTTATAAGGCATAATGGTGTTTTTTTCTGTGATTAATAATGGGATTTACTGCAGTATTAGAACATTTACAGACTCTCCTAACCCACACAAGACTTAAAAAACACCAGGATTGTCTGTGGATGATAATAACGTTGTTCATCATCACAGAAAAGATGCTCTATTGAAGCTAAAACTGAGTAGAATGGCAGTTCTGTGCATTTCTGACGTCTCAGCATCACAACAGTGTGTAAAGTCAGCGAGAATCAAGTTTTTGAGACATTGCTGAGTCATAACACACACACACACACACACACACAAACAGATGCATTTTTGTCCAATCAAACACTGTCTAGATTGACAACGCCCTCATTCTTATGGTCATTCCTATGGGACGTCCTGTCTGAGCATGCAGCGGTGACCAGGAACAGCCTTCATGTCCCAGGACACTCCTTGTTTTAAAGGACATGTCAACACAGGAAAGGAAAGTGTGGCATTTCATGGGCAGATTCATGTTTGGAAGTAGCACTTTTTTGATAATAAAAGCTAAAAAAGTAGCACACAATGACCTGCAAAAGACATCCTTCAGCTCTAAAATCTTCACCCAATCCCTTTATTCATGCTATAATCATCAGAGATGAAGCTCTGAGGCCTGTAAAACGATGCCCAATTAAAACCACGCCTGTTAGTTAAGCTATTAGTCACGCGAAATGGCATTTTTTCACAATTGGAATGAATTTGATCTGTGATAAGTTTGTTGCTTTATGCTTAATGAGTTGTGCTTTAATCATGTTAAAGGTGTTTGATGAGTCATTAACATTAACCCTTAAGGCTTGCCTCGGGTCTTTATCCACCCGGGACGAGATCATTATGCACATCAACCTTCATAGTATTTTCATTATAAACATTATAACAACTGAAATGACAAAAATATGTCTGTTTTCTGATCGTTTTTTTAGTGAAGCGTGGAGTCGCTAGTGACCCCGAGGTATGTAATAGTGTTTTTTCAACAATAATTGAATATCTGTGTGTGTGTGTGTGTGTGTGTGTGTGTGTGTGTGTGTGTGTGTGTGTGTGTGTGTGTGTGTGTGTGTGTGTGTGTGTGTGTGTGTGTGTGTGTGTGTTTGTGTGTGTGTGTGTGTGTGTGTGTGTGTGTGTGCGCGCGTACTTGGATGGTTGAAATTCAGAGCACAAACACCGTCCATATTTGGCTACTTGTCACTTTCACTTCACCTTTTCACAGAAAATGTAGCACCCATATCCACATTTCATCTCTGTTTTCCTGTTTGTATTTTCACTAAACTCTTAAAAATAAAGGTTCCAACATAGGGGTCATAGAAGAACCCTTTTGGTCCCCAAAAAACCTTTTAGTGAATCGTTCTAAAAAGAACCATTTTTTGAACATATTAATAATCTAAAGAACCTTTTTCCACTATAAATAAACGTTTGTGGAACAAAATGGTTCTTTATGGAGTCAATGATGCAGATAAAGAACCATTACATTAAATTTAACCGAATGATTATTTATCTTACACAAACCTTTCTCAAAGTTAATAAAAAAAATGACTTTTGTATGTTTGAACTGACACCAGGTGGAACGAGCGGCCAAATCATCTCAAAAAATTGTTATTTTTAGAACGATTCACTAAAAGGTTTTTTGGGAACCAAAAGGGTTCTTCTATGACCCCTATTGTGGAACCTTTATTTTTAAGAGTGTGAGGCATCATTTATGTCTTTCCATGTAGGCTACGTGTTCTGTGACTACACAGGAGTTTCTAACCTCCGAGTAGATGGCGTGTCAATAACTCACACCTGAGCTAAAGGGTTTGAACACCTCACTTGGCACCCGTACATGAAACACATAAATCTAACGTTCAAGTGCAATGCATTGTTCTGAATCACTCACAGAATCTTCCTCTGTACTCCGTGTGAATCACAATTATGACCAACAACATCCTCATACGCATCTGAATGTACTATTGGTTTGTGTTGTGGTAATCGTGCAGGAACGCAGTGTACTTTTACACTGTAAATTATTGAGTATTTTGGTATGTTGCTGTT
Organism: Meda fulgida; assembly: GCA_030578275.1. Lineage (NCBI taxonomy): Eukaryota > Metazoa > Chordata > Actinopteri > Cypriniformes > Leuciscidae > Meda > Meda fulgida. The sequence goes on from CM060619.1 coordinate 1,566,102, forward strand.
CTGGAGAAACCAACACCTGGAGATGTTTTGCTAGTCACAAACTGTCACAGAACAGAAAATGATGGTCTTCAATTAATGAATTTATTGCCTACGGAAACTGGCAGGGACATCTGAAGGCTGTTATTATCTAACCATTGTTTTCACTTGACGCCTGTTTGTGTATTTTATCGGAATGTCCTTCTGTAAACGACATTAGCCAATGCTTTTAATCAGAAACTCCATTAATCGACATTTTTACAAAAGTTTCTCCTTGGAAAATATTAGAATTTATTTATTTTTGTTTTGTTTGTAAAGATTGTTAAATAATTGTATACCATTCATTTAAGTGTTGTGGGCAAAACAGAATGGTGTACATGGTGTAAAGATAATATCAAGATGCCACTGGACTATTTTCTTAATAGAAAATATGCATTTATCTATGCAAAATGCAACTTAAGTGGTTGCCAGGGTGTTGTTATGCAATTTCTGAGGTGGTACCGTGTTGCGGTGGCGTTGTGTATATGGCCTGAGTCAAACCAGCCAGAGTTCAGGTCATAGAAAATAAAAAGTAAATAACCCTATTATGTGGCTTCAAAAGGCATGAAATATATGAGAATTCCTGCTGAAAACAAACCTAAAAGACCGTTCACTCCAATAACTATATTTGCATCCACATAAACAATATTTTGTTTATTACAAGCGTGCTTTAGTTTTGTCGTCTGCACACTTTAAATGCTCAAGCTCATTAAAGCAGGATTGATTCTGATTGGCTGTCAATGTTTTTGGAAATGTTTGTCTGTGAAAAAATTATAATACACTTTTTGTTTGTGCTTTTGTTCATTCTTTAACTGTATGGAGAAGAGCAATGGGAACATGTTTGAGTTGGCTAAATGATCATTTTTAGGTGAACTGTTCCTTTAAACCTCTGCTTCCACTTGCACTGCTCAGATTCCCAGGATGAGACTGCGAGATACAGGCGGGATGAATCCTGAATCTGATCGGGCCGTCACTTAATGTCACAGTAAGCATCTGATCAAGGCGTTATGTCTTTGGCCTCATTTAACAGGAAGAGAGACACAGTTAATCCACAGCCCTGTAATAGGCTTAAGTGTGACCCAGCGTGGGTGTTTTTTTTTTCTTTTCTTTTTTTTTTCTTTTTTTCAACATTTACATTTACCTAGAGAACAGGACAGTAACATCATGTCTTCTTTCGGGCCGTGGGTGATCATTGCATTCTAAAAACATAAAGAGGCAGAAAGACGCTCAGTGGATCGCTGTGAACGTAACCTTGAGAAAGGCAAAACAGGGAATGGAAATTTCCCAAATGCATCGGGAAGGGTGGGATGGGCTGAGCTGCGCTGTCATGTGATCCTGATGAAAATGAAACACAGGCCTTTTTTATCTGTGTGAGCTGCACCTGGTCATTACGATGTCACATTTATTAGCTGATGACGCCAGTCTGGTTTTGTCCTTGTGCTCATAGAGAGGAATGACACTGTTCAGAAACAAACACATTTGAGATAAAATTCTACAAGTAGCTATTGGAAAACAATGGCTGCTTGATAAATCTAAGTGAGCTCATACAACCATTGTATTCAAACCAGGAGTTTTTATTTTTATTAATAATTTGTATTAGTTTTCATGGTCATTTTAGTAAAAAAAATTGTCATTTTGTTGGGCTTTTTAAATGTTGCTATTTTGGTTTATTTTTATTTGAGTTTATTACCAGTTAGTCATTTTCGTGCTGTCATTTCCAAAACACGCTCGAAGCGCTTGACCAATCACGACACGCTGGTCCAGCCAGCCAATCAGAGCTCAGTGTGCTTTCCAGAAGGAGGGGCTTCATAGAGACAGGAACTAAACAGAGTGTTCGTATTTTTTTTCCGATTTTCGAATAGTTTTTTGCTTCAAATCAAAGTTTGTAGTGTTGTGATGGCTTAAAAGTCTTTGTTAAAGAGTTTTAAAAGTCTATGGGAGAAATGAATACTTCTGGAACCAACAGCGCTATAAAAGGAGATGGCACTGATGCACTAGATTGTAGAGCATGTGACCGTATGTTTGGTCAATAGTGTGAGGTAATGCAGTGTGACACAGAGCTTTGGCATGTGTTATTCTTCCTGCCACTTCCGTCTCTTTACCCCCAATGTCCCTGCACAGGAAATTGTAAAATTATTGTCCAAGTTATGTTTGGTTGTAAACCGTGCCGACAGACACTGTATTTTATAACCATATTCAGACCTGATTTCCTGTGGGAATTAAGGGAATGCGCTTTAGATGTTTGGCGTGGCGATTAAATCACGCTCCATTCCTGTTATACAATAATCTCACAGCAGGATATTATGATGGCATATGTTTTATTAGTCTGTTGTGGCAAGTTTTATGCGTCTGATGTACAGTATGCAGTGCCAGTGAGGACAGTTTATCCAGGAATCCTGATCTCTGATCGCTGTAATCCCGTTCCCCAGCTCTCTGCAGACACAAACTCTACAAGTCACTGGGTTCATATGTCTTGGATCCGGGTTGTCTTTTACAATATTAATGGAAAGTTTTGATGCCGTTTTAGAGGTTCGTCTCAGCTACTCAGAGGCCTTTCAGCTGTAAGAGGATTACAGGTCCAAAGCTTCATATCAAAAGATGCCCGTATTGCTCCCTGGATAATTTCTGCTGTTCATCTGGAAAATTCCCTGGATTTATGTCATGGCACATTGTGGTTACATTCTTGGCGTTGTGGTGGTGGCGATGTACTTCACTAGGACCAGGGTTATTATCGTTAACTAAAACTATTAAAAACATTTCTGGTAATTGGAATGAAACTAATCTTTGAGCTTGTTATATTAAAAAAAATGTATACAGCTGATTTTTGTTTTAATTCTGCGATCTTATTAGGGCTTACAATGCTCAATAATCAAACCCATGACCTTGGCTTTGCTAGCGCCACGCTGTACAGTTTAAGTTACAGGACGGCTGGATTATATTATGTTTTGTGTGTTGGTATGATATTTTGGATGCTAGTTTAATTTTGCTGGTGAATATGCATCATTCACATTATATTAGTCCACCAGTGAGACCAGCATCAACCTGCCTGGACCATCATGCGGTTTTATCTTTCCATTCGGGATTTATGCATTCGCACATTGAAATTTATACAGTCACAGATGCTGATGATGAGATTCTGAGTGTTCAGTTCTGCTAACCTCCTATAACCCATTGACCTTAAATATATTTCGATTCTCATCGTACTGCGACACTCGGTGTAGAACTTGGCTTGGTGTTCAGAAACACACAACACACACTAATAAAGCTGCACAAAACATCAGGGTCAGTGAAATGCACATATCTTCACAGTTTCACTTCCTGTCTGTGTCAAGAGCGTTTGTTTTCCGGTCTAATGACTCTGTTACGAACACACTAAGCCACAGCTGTACACATCGGAAACATAACACCATCAGATGTGATGATAGTGCTGACTATATTTAATGCGAGTCCATAAACTTGAGGACATGCGTACCATTATCTTCCTGGTATTTTTATTCTGTTTCTCAAGTTTCACTCAAGAATCGCTGTGTTTTAATTATGACTTTAGTCAGAAGCTACATTGCTTGTGATATTTGATGTTTGTGGTGTAAATTACTACAACAGTCTCAAACTCAGTTTCTGGAGGGCCACAGACTTGCAGAGTTCAACCCTAAACACACCTGATCCAGCTGATCAAGGTCTTCAAGATTACTACAAAAACTTCCAAGAAAATGAGTTGGAGCGAAACTCTGCAGGGCTGTGGCTCAAGAGTTTGAGACCATTGTTCTACTAGAACAAGTTTTCAAGCTTGAATGTTTTTGAACTGTTTTTGTTGTTTGCAAATTGGTCATTAAACCACGTTGGATAATGATGCAACGCAGGTGGTGGAGTAATAACGTCTTTTAATTCATATTGTTTAATTTATATTGAATTAATCCAGCTTTTATAGCTATAAATTACAGAAACGGCATCTGAGGACTAATTCTCATTTTTATTTCTAGATTCAATCAGCGCGTTCTTACGCACTAGAGCACATACACATGCATCTTCAAAAACGGTGCTTTAATTCTTTTGACAAAATAGAAGACATCATTTTTTTACATATTTGAAATGAAAGATTGTTCTGAATGTCAGTTTGTGTATTTTGCTCAAGATAAGGATTTATTAAGGCAAACAAGTAACTATGAACATGAAAGATGTACATGCAAAAAAAAAAAAGCTATTTAAAGGTTCTTCATTGAATCATCAATGCAAATAGGCACAGATAATAGATTTTGTATTATTTCATAATATCCGTCTGACAGATTTCCAGCACTGGTGGTCTCAGCAGGGCCTGTTATTATGAGGCATTTTTCTGTTGAAGTGATGTGCATAGCGTGAGCTTCGTGTCAGACTCTCCGCAGGTTCCCATGAGTGCGGACAGCGGGCGGCTGTTTGTTTAATTCGAGGGGATAAAATGATTATATAAGAGTGAGCCAGGAGCCGGGGGAAGATGAGCCGACCTCTACCCCTGATCAGCAGGGGACCGGCGGGATGTCTTCTCTCTCTCACGGACCCTTGTGCCTAGAAACCAAGAAATACACCAAAAATCTCCAGAACCTTCCTTTTACAATTTAATTTTTTCATTTCAGCTTTGTAGTCGAATTTCAGAACTTTACCTGGAAGAAATTCCTAGCCATTCGTCACGCAGACTACAGGTGAAACTCGGAAAAATGTGAATATCGTGCACAAGTTCGTGTGTTTCATTAATTCAAATTAAAAGGTGAAACTGATATATTTAGTGTATATAACTATATACATATGCATGGTTATACTTTTCAGAGGGCCGACATTTCTGTATTTAAAATCCTTTTTTCAATTGATTTCATGTAATATTCTAATTTTCTGAGATTTTGAATTTGGGGTTTTCCTAAGCTGTAAGCCATAATCCTCAAAATTATAACTTTTGCACCATATTCTAATTTTTCGAGTTTCACCTGTAGCACAATAGAGGATGAAGGTTAAACACTTTAAAACTTTAAAAAATGATTGACGCAATTAGCTTTCACAATTTAAAGTTTAGCATTTCCCGGATGTAAACTCCGATTTGAAAAGAAGGTAAAAGGTAGATAATTTGGACTAATAAAAGAAATCAACCAAAAGCTTACCTGAACGAATGGGTAAACACAGTACCTCCCTCAAGTATTTACAGAACAAGATGTTTAATTTACAGCTGCAGTTTGCCCTTTCACACACTAAACATTCAGTTACCTGCTTTTTTCAGCTCAGGAAAGAGGTGAACCAGTTCAGAGAGCTAGAAAAGGGTTTTGCAAAAGGATTTCTATATACTTGGGACTCTGTTAGTCCACAGTCAGGCAGATAGTTTACCAAAGGAAGAAATTTAGCACCACTATACCTCTCCATGGGATGGGACGTCCTACAAAGATCGGTGTGATGGTAAACTGTGAAAACCTCCAACAGGTGACACAGAATTAAGATATCACGACACATGATAACGCCAGTCTAGCACAAGAAAAACACGGGCAAGAACAGTGTTCATGGGAGGTTATCCGAGAGAAACTGATTTCCTGAAGAAAAAACATTGCTGCCCATCTCAAGTTTGCAGAAAACCTTCCAGGATATTCTGATGCTCTACTGGAAAAATATTCTTTGGACTGATGAGATGCAAGAGAACATTTTGGTAACATTTAATTTCTCATAAAGATGCATAGCCCCCCCCCCACCACCACCAAAAAGTTTTTAATAAAATAAAACTTATGTAGTTTTAAACCAAAAATGTGACCCTCAATCACAAAACCAGTCTTAAGTCGCACGGGTATATTTGTGGCAATAGCCAGTAATACATTTGATGGGTCAAAATTATCGATTTTTCTTTTATACCAAAAATCATTAGGATATTAAGTAAAGATCATGTTTCATGAAGATATTTTGTAAATTTCCTATTGTAAATATATAGAACATTTATTTATTGAATGCAGCAAAATCAGGAACATAAATGCACAACACATTTTTTTGCACGCTCAGATTCCAGATCAATAGTCATATTTGACCAAATATTGTCCTCTCCTTATACATCAATGGAAAGCTTATTTATTCAGCTTTCAGATGATGTATAAATCTCAATTTCAGAAAATTGACCCATGTGACTGATTTTGTGGTCCAGATGTCACAAATGTGTTCCACAGAAGAAAGAAAGTCCGGTTTGGGTTGACATGAGGGTGAGTAAAGGTTTGTTTGAGGTTATTGCCAATAATAGAGGTTAAAAAGGGTTTTGCATTCTTAATGATCTTGGTCAGTATCAGTTCAATGAGGAACATGAACTCTGAGACCACATTTCAGAAACCATTGCTTCAGAAATGCTGATACTTCCAATGGATTCACAATGAATTGCTGAATGAATGAATTAAAATATGTTGACCTGTTCTGCAGTGAACAAACAAACACTATAAAATTTGATTGCAGATGAAAACTTGTTTATCTTCTGACTTGATAAAATGGCTCACATACTGTAGTTTTCTTTTGCATTATAACTGATATTGGTCAATGAAAGCATTCGTTCAATCAACATATGAACATTTTTAGATCAATCATTTCGAATTCCAGATTATTCCAATGCATTCACAATGAAAGCTATCTGCTAACGCTGTTGTGAACAAACGCTTTTGAAACATACTCATATTTCGTATATGGAAAGCATGTCATTTCTCAATGGATGCTATCGTTTCAAAAGCAGAGCTGGGATTTCTTCCGTCCATTTTTCACACAGTGTGGAGACAGAAAAATGCTTTTGTTGATTCAGTCTTACCTATGGAGTCGGGGCGTCGCCTGGGGCCCACGGCCCGTTTCAATGGGTCAGACATTCCAGCATCCGTGTTCTTTTGTGAAGTCCAGCTCAGAGACCGCAGTGGCCTTTAATCCGAGGGTAAATCACTGTAGATCGGAGTCCCGTACGGCCCTGCTCCACTTCCACTGGGGGATTTGGCCGATCGGGGGGGTGGGGGGATTGACGAACAGCTTCTGTGTGAAGGTGGTCAGGCGAGTGATTCGTTTGAGTTGTGCTGGGAGTGAAACAACAAACTCAACTCGTTGGCCTTGTCTGCAGTGACCCAAAGCAGTGCGGGGCAAATCATTCCCGACTTGTTTAATCTGTCATTGTGTCTAACGTCATCTCAGAAGTTCCTCTGTTTGGAAAATTCCTCCTTTTGTTCCTCACGGCATCACAGTCATGTGGTTTCATGATCTTATTCACTCCATTTGAAAAGTCTACTGTTTCTTTGTAGACAGAAATCACATTAAAAGGAGCGTCTACACTTTTACTGTATGTCAAGAATTAGGAAAAATGATGTCTATTTCTCCTAAAACATTTGAGGGGAAACTTTTACGACAAAGATGAGTTAAATCAAAGCCTGAGCAGCAACCTCTAAACCTGAGGTTGTGTGTGATGGGCGTACAGTGGGTTGTGGCCTGGATCTGGTTTCTCTGAAGTCAAATCATTTGTCATTTTTAGACCACAATTTAGAAAACCCACACTTTCCCACGCAGAATATTTTATTGTGCCAATCTTTCATTGCTCATGGGGTTTTAATTTTAAATTTCTTTAGTTCTACATTTCTGTTAATAACACACTCTTAAAAATAAAGGTTCCACAATAGGGGTCATAGAAGAACCATTTTTGTTCCCAAAAAACCTTTTAGTGAATCGTTCTAAAAAGAACCATTTTCTGAGATGATTTGGCCGCTCGTTCCACCTAGTGTGAGTTCAAACATCCAAAAGTCAAATTTTTATTAACTTTGAGAAAGGTTTGTGCAAGATAAATAATCATTCGGTTAAATTTAATGTAATGGTTCTTTATCTGCATCATTGACTCCATAAAGAACCATTTTGTTCCACAAACGTTTATTTATAGATTTATAGATTTATAGATTATTAATATGTTCAAAAAATGGTTCTTTTTAGAACGATTCACTAAAAGGTTTTTTGGGAACCAAAAGGGTTCTTCTATGACCCCTATTTTGGAACCTTTATTTTTAAGAGTGCATGTCTGAGGAAAAATAGTTCCTTGACACATAGTAAACGTAGATTACTTTTTCACTCAATTTAATCTAATTTCGACATCACAGCACTGACTTTTCAAGGGGCAAGCAGCGCACAGAGGTATAACATGAATGTGGACAGCAGCTCAGATCATTTTATCTTGAGAAATTTAGATGTGATGTTGAGATATTTGGTGATTTAGAAAAACTGAGCACAGTTTGACTGTAGGTGAGATCACTAAAGGGTTCTTGATTGGCATTGATGGTTTCATAAAGAACCTTTAACATCAATTGAATCTTTCTATTTCCAAAGTGGAAAAATGTTCCTTCATTATTTTTTATGTTCTTCACAATAAGAAAATGGTTATTTTAAGAACTTTTCACTGAAAGGTTCTTTGGCATCGCTGTGAAAACCCCGTTTTGGAACCCTTGTTTTTAAGAGTCCAGGAGAAATTCTACATTTGATCTCATTGCTGTTTAGGAGAAACAATTGTGATATTATCGGTTTAATTCAGCAAATTGTATGATGTTGAACGCCTTCCTGAGGCAGGGAAAGATATTCGCTCGGGTCAGTCCGGGCTGGAAGACCTTTCAGTGTTTGTATACAATCCACGTTGAGGCTCCGCCCACTTTTCGAAGGCTGATGCAATGCGACCGGCATTGGAAATATAAACCGTCATTCAGGCTCAGAACACGACAGTTACCGGACGCGCCCAGAGGACACCTCTGTTAATCTTCAAAGTATTACAAATTGTAGGGTTTATAAGTAGGTTATTACAGTGTTATATTTATTATTAATTTATTTTATTAATATTTATTGGTTATCTTATACGGTACATTTCTGAAGGATCAATTGTTATCGGTTCTGTAATCGATTACTGGACAATTCTTTTCGACTGGGAGGGTTTGGTCTTTTATTCCCACATTTATACCGGAGCGGAAGAAACGGATTGTCTTCTTTAATTCTTGAGGTAAGATTTCATACCGGTTCGACATTATTTTTTTTCAGAACCTTTAAGAATTTCTGACGTTTTTTTATTTTATTTATCCAGGATCACACACTTCTCTATTTTAATCGTTTTTAATTCATTTTTGTCTGGTTTGTCTTGTTGCTACAGATGAGTTTTTTACGACGTGACTCATTCGTGTTTCATCATCTTTTTTTTCTACACATCCGTTTAAAAGGAATTCATTCATTCATCAAACACACCTAACTTACGCCTGTGCAACTCTAATAACCTTAAACATTAATATTTTAGGAAAACTGTCAACGACTGCATATATTAAATTTGCTAACGTTGACGGTACATGTTTTTTTTTTTTTTTGGTGATGTCGTTTAATTTGACCGGTGATTGTTGATAACCGCGGGGGCGTCTGCTTCACACTCCCAGCATCTGCATCATTTTTGTCATTCATGCATTATTATTATTGTCATTATTATTTTATCTTATATAATTATTCATAGGATTTGGGAGTTTAAATGGAAATTCAACATTTTAGTTTACGTTTCAAAGTCTAAAATTGTCATCAGACTCGGTTTAAATACGTTAAACGAATCACCCGACAAGAATAAATAGCCAAATTGTGGAGTTTTATCGTTTTGTTCAGACTATATAAATATAGGCTGATCAGACGTCGGTATAAATAGTTGATGACGATGCGGCGGACGCAGCGCGTGCTGATCTGTTGTGCCGGCTTGTAATTTTCCACTCGGCTCTGGTTGGTCACATGACCTGATGCTCTGCGGGGGCGCGCATTTCGCTGAACGCAGTGAATGGAGCGCGCATTGATGATCGTTCAAATATTTCTGGGGACATAAGGTTTCTTGTGAACACCATTGTAAAGGTGTTTCTGTAATGGTGTTATCAGTTGCATGAGAATTTCTTACACACAACAGATTTAAACCCTCATGGGTTGGATCCCCAACACTAATCACCACAATGTTCAAGATAAACATAAATCCTTTCAAAATAAGGAGACTATATTTCATTGTTTTTTATTACAGGATGAACAAAGACCCTGCAAATCCAAAGATGAGTCGGTTTAACATCGCTCCAGACATGGACAGCAATAGTTCCAACAGCGAGTACACAAGTTATCAAGACTGTCCCACCAAAGTCCCATTCAACGGGTAAAACCTGCATCATTTGACCTAGACAAGTCACTATTAGTTAATAGGTCAACTTATATAAAACAAAGCATTTTCTGATTCACTGATTTGATTACAGAATACAGTATACCGACGTGGATGCCGAAAGTCAGAACTTCCTGTCTGATCACTTGGGCAAGAAGAAATATGAAGCTGAATATGTAAGTGGTTCATTTGGCCTAAGAGGTTTAAACAGATAGTGCACTTAAACATCACATTATAAATCTCGCTGTTCTTGTTTTTCAGAGCCATGGCTCGGCGTCTTTTGGGATGTCAGTGTTTAACTTGGGCAATGCCATCATGGGAAGCGGAATACTGGGACTTGCGTATGCCATGGCTAATACTGGCATCGCCATGTTTGTGTGAGTATTGAGGTTCTTCTGCATGTGCGGGATCTCTTTCACCTCATACGAACTGCCAAAAACACCTCAGTTTTAAACATTTACGTGCACATTTGCATGAGCTGATTCTGGTGGTGTAAATCTACTGTAGCTGATCTGAGTCAGCCAGTCCGGCTCTGATCAATGAACTAAATGGAAGTCGAGCTTCTTCTTAGTGTTTATAAACAACGCCATGTGTGAGTTTCCACTGGTTATATAAAGTGATGAATGCAAGTGGAGTTGTACTGCATTGTTTATCCGTCTGGATGCCAAATCATCCATCAAAGAATGACTTAAATGATTTCTTGGTTAAACGAAATGGGATTTCCAGCGACCGATAAATCACGGTGGACAATATAATCCGGATGATTTTAAACCAGAATTTGAGTTTAAACCAGGAATTGCGTTGAAATAAATGGGCATGGCTAGTTTAATTGAAGTGTTTGGAGGGAAAGCTTTACTGTTAGGTTAAAGAATGGGCTAAATAGGAAAGATGTGATGCATGTGAAATGGAAATCTACTGAAGGTCACGAAGGTTATAATGGGATCAGTCGAGCTGCAGACAGTGGAATGAGTAAGTGTGTGAGAATATAATCAGGTCTAATCCATTGTCACCTCCCTCTGATATGAACACAAGCGTGTGTGTGTGGGTTTGTGTTTGTAACGTGACGCATTACAGAGAGTCCATAATGTCCAGTTGTCGGGCGAGCAAACGTTAGGTTTGAGTTGAGGCCATCTTGTCTACATAGACAAATCATTTAACATCTAACGTCAACATGAGTTTTCTGGTTTCCTTAATGCATCCTAGCTAACAAAAACAATGTTTCGCTAACAAAAACAATGTTTCGCTAACTTTCCCACTAAGTTCTGAACGTTAAAAATGTTGTTTTTTAAATGGTTAATGGAACACTCCATTTTATAATTTTTCAAACGTTATAGGAATGTTACTAATCTGAATATTCCGAAAACAAGTCACATTTAAAAAAAAACTTTAGATGAACTAAAACGTGTCAGAAAAAGAACGTTCCATAATTGATGTATTTATAATGTTTTTGTGCTAACGTTTTGAGAACATTATTAAAGACCAGATAACTTTTGAATAAACATTAGTGTAAGAACGTTAGTTCATAACTTGGAGAGAACCTTGCCAGAACGTTCCCTGTTAGCTGGGATATTCCAGGTCTTTCTGTGCACGCAATGTGTTTGTTTTTTCCTTATCTCTGATGAAAATAAAACCATCTTATCAATTGCAGTTCAAGTTCCGCTGTTTTCAGAGAAGAGACTTCAACTTTCTGTTTTGTGTTTTTATTCATTTCTGTAGGATCCTGCTGGTCGCCGTGGCCATTTTCTCCCTGTACTCAGTCCATTTGCTGCTCAAAACGGCCAATGAAGGAGGTTAGCGTCTCTCTGTGATACTGTGACCATGTTTCTATTTATACCTGTGATAAGTGTGAGTATTAACTCCCTGACTCCTTCTGTCCAGGTTCTCTAGTGTACGAACAGCTAGGCTACAAAGCCTTCGGGATTCCAGGAAAACTGGCAGCGTCCTGCTCTATCACCATGCAGAACTTTGGAGGTATGACCAGTAGTGTGAACGTGTAGGTAACACTGAGTTTGGTTTAGTTTTTAAGGCACTAAAGTGTTTTCAAACTCTGTTTAAATCCCAGCAATGGCGAGCTACCTCTACATCGTGAAGTACGAGCTGCCCATCGTCATTAAGGCCTTCTTAGACACCAATGACAAGTAAGATTTCACAGGCTGATGTTGTTGTTGTTGCCCTGGAATGTTTTTCAGCGCTGCTTAGAACAGTGTGAGCGCTTCATTGTACAGCTGTCCGGCCGGGGGGGACTGAACGTCTGTTCAAAGACGTCGATTGAGAGCTTTGTGACAGTGACCTAATACAACAAACACTGACATTTAAGATTCAGACCCTACATGGAGCCCAAAGGCCCCTGCACACAAAACAACATGATGCACGGCCCCAGACAAAACCGAAATACCGCAAACACACTCGCAGAATGTGTTTTTGAAACAGGATGTTGCAGAACAGCTGCGTGTTATTTCCTCAGCACTGATATCTATCTTTGTAACGTGTTTTGCAGCGCGTGGTACACTAATGGAGATTACCTGGTGCTGATAGTCACCGTCAGCATCATACTGCCTCTCTCGCTGCTTAAAAACCTCGGTAAGTCGACAGTGAAACTCACAAAACCATCATTTACCCAGGGATTATATTTTGCACAAAGAAAATTAAGATACGTTAAATTAGTATTAGATAATACTTTATTTTACAATCTCCTTGTTACGTGTAGTTACTATATACTTTGTGCATAATTACAACCTAACCATATAGTGAGTACATGTAATTAATTATTGTACTTAAATGTATAATGTAACACAGACACCTTAAAATAAAGTGTTTCCTAAAGTTATTGTAAAATGAAATAGAAAAATGATATGTAATATGTATGACTGTGAGCATGACTGAAGATGTGGTCTGTGGTGTGTTTTGTGCTGATCCTCATGGTTTGTGTTTGTGTTTCTTCTCAGGTTATCTAGGCTACACTAGTGGTTTCTCCTTGTTGTGCATGGTGTTCTTCGTCATTGTGGTGAGTACTGAGAAATGCACAATAAAATGCTAATGAACACATGCAAAGGAGAGCAAGAGTGCCATTTGAGCTGCTATTGTTAGTCTGATGAGGCGTTCCTTCCTGCTTTTGTTCTTCAGGTGATCTACAAGAAGTTCCAGATCCCGTGTCCACTACCTGAGAACTTCATTAACATCACAGTGAACGTGTCTCAGCCACAGGTCAACGCCACTGAAGAAGAGTGCTGCAAACCCAAGTACTTCATCTTTAACTCACAGGTACGATACACGCATATTTGCATTCGGATATTTGCATTTGAGTGAGAGGAATGTGTGGGGATCTAACTTTATTGTTTTGTCTTAGACTGTGTATGCGGTGCCCATTTTGACCTTTGCATTTGTGTGCCACCCGGCTATCCTGCCCATGTACGAGGAGCTCAAAGAGTGAGTAACATTTACGCTTAAATATCAAATATTTAAAGAGGACCTATTATTCCCTTTTTCAAAGTCTTGATGTTGTTTTTGGGCTCTACTAGAACAGGTTTTCCCCGTATATTCCTCACATTCTCCATTGTTGCGGCTCCTCTCTTCCCAGTCTGTCAGTAACGCTCTGTTTACTTCCTGTCTCTATGAAGCCCCTCCTCCTGAGAAGCACACTGTGCTCTGATTGGTCGGCTGGATCAGTGTGTTGTGATTGGTTGAGCGCTTCGAGTGTGTTTGGGTAATGTCCCGCCCCTTTCCATAACCGCCAGTTTAACACACTACTAACTCACTCAACCAGGCCCCGCCCCTTTATTCTGCGTATTAATTATTATAATGAGGAATATTGTGACGTGTTCGTTCAGAAACAGTGAATAACAGAATAACTCCCGCTGGAGGGACTTTCTCAAGCTCAAACAGCAACATTACACACTAAAGAAAGATGAAGATGGAAAACAGCATAATAGGTCCTCTTTAATAAAGCTAGAAGTTGCTTTTTGTGAGTTTAACTTTTTTTTAATAGTAAACAAGAATGATTCATGGAAAAGCTAAGACAAACTAACACTTTCTTTAACGCTCCCTCTGCAGTCGTTCCCGAAGGAAGATGCAGAGCGTTGCAAATGTGTCGTTCCTGGGAATGTTTATCATGTATCTGTTGGCTGCACTGTTCGGATACCTGACCTTCAACGGTGAGCAGAACGCACACACACACACACACACACACGCACGGACACATCAGAGCCTGAGCGGCTTACAAAACACGTTACGACACATTTGATAGTCCAACATTGGGTTGAAGTGTACAGTGAGGCTGTTTGTTTTAAACTGAGGTGTGTCCATTAAATGGCCTGGGATTGATCCGGCAGAAGGCCAGCGCTTAACCTCCAGACTGTTTTTAAGTTTTGGGAACGAGTGAGAGGGGTTCAGCTGGAAATGTAACGCAACCGAGGGATTTCTCATACGCAGCGAAGGAAAAATAAACATTTTTGTGGGATGAGTTGTTTGATGTTCTGCACAAACTTGTTGACATACGCTTATATATTTGAGCTAGTTTCCAAGGCAACATTTCTTATTTAGTGTTTTTATTTATTTTCTATTTTTAGAACTTGACGTATTAAAATAACTTAAACTTCTTAAAAATATATACATATTTTAAAAACAAATCAAAATATAAAAACCAAATGCACAACAAAATTGCTATAATGAAAATGGAAGATATTTAAAAGAGCTTATTTTATTTGAGTTAGTTTAGAGCTTTTTTCCCCCCATTTATTTATGTTATTAAAGAACTCAAATGAAAAGTGATTAAAATGAATAAAAATATATACATATATTTTAAAAAGGCCAGAAATGATAAAAAAATAAAATTATATTTTAAAAAGTACATTTTATTTAAACTAGTTGCCAAGGCAACATTTCTCATTTTCATTTAGTTGTTTTATTTATGTTTTATTTTAGAACTTTAATTATTAAAATATTTAAAACTATTTAGATATAGTAAACTGACTAAATAACTCAAACTGATTAAAAATTAATATACATAATAAAAAAAATTAAAACTAAAGAAATGGCCAAAAACACTAATTACTAAAACCTACTAAAATGAAAATGGAAAATATAGAAAAGCTTATTTTATTTCAGTTAGGTGCCTAGGCAACATTTCTCAATTTCATTTAGTGCTTTTATTTTTATTTTACAACTTGAAGTACTAAAACAACTCAAATTGATAAAAAAAATTAATAAAAAATATATGCATATTTGAACAAAAACGCAACAAAATCACTAAAACAAAAACTGAAAATATAATCATAAAACAACAATCTAGTCTCAGTGATGTTTGAAGTAAAGATGTGATGTTTTGTGTTTGACAGATGCCGTTGAACCCGAGCTTCTGCACACTTACTCAAAGGTCTACAATTTCGACGTGGTGCTTCTGATCGTGCGTCTCGCTGTCCTGACCGCCGTGACGCTCACCGTGCCCGTGGTTCTCTTCCCAGTGAGTATTCCACACATGCACAGGTCTCGACACACACACACACGCGCTGCAGGTGTGCTGATGTAAGGTGTGTTCTCCGCTTCAGATCCGCACCTCAGTCAACCAGCTGCTCGGAGCCTCGAAAGACTTCAGCTGGCCTCGTCACATCTGCATCACCGTCGCCCTGCTCGTCTGCGTCAACATCCTCGTCATCTTCGTTCCCACCATCAGGGACATTTTCGGATTCATCGGTAGGTGGGACACAGGATGTGATGTGTCATTTTTGTATCATTCAAATACTATTTGCAGTTTTCATCATTGTTTTGAAGTTTTAGTCATTTCGTGGTGCGTCTGTATACACACAAACAAATTGTGTATGAAAGTTTTTACTTTGATACAATTTGAGCAATTTTCACTCAGAAGTTGCTAGTAAATTTCACAAATAATTACAAAGAAATGGCAAATAATACATTGAATTAAACATGACATTCTGAAGTAGAAAGACTGAAATAGGATTTTCTTGTAAATTTATTGTATAATTACAACTTTAGTACCATTTTAGTACTTACACTTAAACAAAAATTAGTGTCAACTATCTGAAGTGAGTTTAGCAGATGTAGTTTGAGTTAACAGGAATATCCTCTGTGTCTGCAGGCGCGTCCGCTGCTGCTATGCTGATCTTCATCCTCCCTTCAGCCTTCTACATCCGCCTGGTGGAGAAGGAGTCCATGAGATCTGTGCAGAAGATCGGGGTAAGACACCCGTGTCCGACTGCCCGTGTGTGTGTGTGTGTGTTCTTGAGGATGACACTCTCATCACACTCTCGCTCTCCTCAGGCGTTGCTGTTCCTCATCATGGGAGTCGTGGTGATGATCTGCAGCATGACTTTGATCATCCTGGACTGGATACACAACGCAGGGTCTTCAGACGACCACTCCGACGGCCACTAGTGGGCGTGTCCTAACGCTAATTGACATGCAGAAGGGGCGGAGCCTATCCGCTGACTCTGCAACCGAGAACTAGAAGAAGCTGCTCTAACATCAGCGCAGAGCAAAGACAAACATCCCATTCTGAGAGAATGTCCTGAACTTTGTACAGTATCCTGTTAGGCCACACAGATGGTGATCCACTCGTATTGTTGTGCTTCTTTTTCTGTTTTTGTCGATTTGCTTTCCTATTGTGTTGAGTTTCGGTGGTACGTCGCACAGGAGCGTGTGCATTATTCACCGTTTTCAGGTTTAGTATTCGCAAACCAAAACCAGTCAACAGCGAACAGACGCGTGTTCGAC